>JAOWBW010000359.1:923148-969277 GCA_026119855.1 Campanula takesimana | reverse complement strand
GTCCAAGTAGGACCACGGGTCTGGGGCGCGACAGTTGGTATCAGAGCTAGGTTGTAGATGGTCTAGAATGACAAAGTGACCTAGGAGGGTAGTGTAGACACCCCGCCTTGGACCGCTCACCCCGATTGCACATTGATTTTGTGTTTCTCACCATTTTAAGTGTTTCTCGTTAGTTTTTGTCACTTCCGTTAAGTTCCTGACTGACTTCGTTAAGTCCAGAGGACTAAACTGAATGACAGGGCTGATTTTCTAGTCCATTCTGTCAAAATTGCCTTGTCTGAGTCGCGCGCCTCCGACAGGAAGATCCAGGCGCGCGCGCCTCCCGCCCCCAAAGCAGGAAGCGCGCGCCTCTGGGCGTCAGTTACAGATTTCTGGCCAGGATTCCCTCCCTTGCTCAATTTACAGGATTTTGCCCGGAAGGATTTCTTGGTGACTGAGTTTTGGCACCAAAAACACCCCTCTTTCACCTATAAAAACCTCTCTTTACCTCCATTTTCAAGGATCGAAACTTAGACCAAAAATTGAACTTACAAAAACGATACCAAAATCACTTTCTAAAGGTTCTCCAAGGATTTCATCAAGCAACGTTTGAAGTTCTCCAAATTGTAGGTAAAAGTCCATCTTTTCCTTTCTTTTTTTTTACTTCATCTCCTCTCTCTCTTTTACTTTAATCAAATGTGCAATCACCCAAATCATTTTGGGACATGACTCTAATGATCACCTCATCTCATTGAGGTTGGTTAAGGAGTTATCTCCTACATTCCAAATCCTATTTTAAATCCCCCTTTTCATGACTTAAAGAAGAAGAAGAAGAACATTTTTTTATGTAGATTTTGATCAAGCAAGACCAACTTTAGTTGGGCGAGATGGGTGTTTCGGTACTTCCCATCTCGTAATCTAACCCCCGAACCTCAAAACAAAGAATCTCTGTTTTCGTAATCAAACTTAGGCTACAATCAATAGGTTTTTCTTATGTTCCTCAAAACATAGGTGGCGACTCTAAAAACAAGTTAGACATCCTAGGATACAAACCAACGCGCGCTCGAGCCTAAGGCCGTGGTCCCCGGGGTATCTACAGTGGCGACTCCGCTGGGGATGTTTGAGGGTTAAACTTGCGTTCTGATCGAAATCTACATCTTTTCTGGGCATTCTGTTTCCTGATGGGGGAGGCGCGCGCGTCTGGCCTTTTAAGCCTAAGGCGCGCGCATCCCATATCAAGAACCAGAATCGCCCATTTCTTCATGTTCTTCATCTTCTTCTTCTGTTATTCGGCACTAATCACTTCTGCGGGTTACAATATGAACATGGGACCAGGGCAATCCCCTGAGTCCAAAGTCTGACATTCTGACAGGTGGTGCCCCAGAAGCGCGCGCCTCCCATGAGCATTGCGCCATGCGCGCGCATCCCACATCAGTACTCAGAGGCGCACGCTTCTGGGTTGTTCCCAGAACAGAAACAGGTTTCAGTGACTGAGCAGAACAGTGGGTGTGGGCACAGTTGCCTGCATCAGAACAGAATTCAACCCTCGGACTGTTTTAATTTTGTGTTTTATTTACCGGTCACACGGGTGATTCGGGAGTTGTAATTTTATGTGCTTACGTGTTTTGTGTGTTTTTCTTTCTTTTCAAAAAAAAAAAAAATAATTTTTTTTTTTTTTTTGTCACTTGTTAGACCTCACACTACATGCACATATTCCTATGAACTGCTCACTATCGAGTCGCACAAGTCCAACCCCAAACCTGTCGAGGCCCGTCCTAGAAAGTTTCAAGCTCCACCAGACCTTGACTCTTTCGAAGCGGTAAACCTCAGCCCGTGGCGTAGTTCAAGACTACATGCCGGGGGTGACCTTTGAGCCTCATATTCAAGCCGAGCACAAACCACACAATTCTAGTTAGGGTCTAACACTCCGTGACTCAAGTCGGTTTCCATGTACCGAGATTTCCCTAAACTAATGTCTTCAAATCATACATGCCAACTTGTTGAAAGGGACGCAATAAAAATCCGTCCCCAAAAGTGGTTATTTTGGACGAAAATAAAAATCCATCCTCGCATGTATGCTTTACTACATTAATTTAGTTTAATCCCGATACATGTAGGATTCACAAGCGCGATGGAATCCGATGAGTATATGGGACCGCGAGATGGTCTATATACTAGTGTGACGATTCCATTATTTTCTTAGAAACCCCAAAAGGGATTCAATCCCTCCGACTTATAAAAAAAAAAAAAAGAGTCTTTTCTTATGTGGTTCGAGTCGTGTGCCCAACTGTGTGTTCTAAGCCTATTCATGGACCGCAAGTGTTACTCAAGACTGACAAGGGCCTCTTCTGCAATATAGGTTCAATTGGTACTTACAAAGTCTACCGGGATTCAGCAAATCGGTTAGTCCGTGAAGAGATCACTCCAACAGCTCCAACACCAACCATGACCGGCAGCAGCAACACCATGTCTCTCGAACAGCTCTCAACTATGGTCCAACTCCTCCAAGAGCAAGTCTCCACCCTTAACAAGGAGGCACAAAGCAAAGACGACATTTGGCAATCCCACCTCGACAGCCAAAGGGAGGCCCACGAGGCCGAAATGGAGCTAATGAAAGAAAAGCTCACCAACCTTGCCAAGGGAAAGAACAAAAACAATGATGATGAATCCGAATGGACCGAGGGTTTGTTCAAGAGTCCTTATGTCAACACCCGCACTAAGAAGATGGGGGAACCAAGTTCCGAGAACAATGAGCCCAAAATGGTGGATTCTATCATGGCCTACATCGACCAAAAATTCAATGGGCTCAACATGGGGAAAGGCTCCGACACAAGCCTTTATCAATCATCCATCCTCATGAGTACTATGGCCGCTCTTCCCGATAAGTTCAAGATGCCCGACATAAGCAAATTCAAGGGCAACTCTTGTCCTATGGCTCACATCGAGACTTATATTTGGGCAATGGTTCCAAAGAAAGTCTCCACCAAGGTGATGGCTCAATGCTTTCCTCTCACTCTCGAGGGGGCGGCAAAAGATTGGTATGCTACTCTCCCGCTCACTGTCCGTCTTGATTGGGACTCCGCCATGCTTGCCTTCAAGAACCAATACCAAGGCAACACCACTCACCGGCCCACAAGGAAAGAGCTAGAGAACACTACTCAACGAGACAATGAGTCCTTCATCGACTTCACAAGGAGGTGGAATGACAAACTCTCCGAAATTGTTGAGAGGCCGAACACAAAAGAGCAAATGGACATCTTTCTCAAGTGTCTCAAGATTGATCTCCGCACTCACCTAAGTGGGGCTTGCTACTCCGACTTCTCCCAAATGTATGAGGCGGGGGTACGCATGATGACTTGCTCAAGGAGATTAAGAAGACCACTCCTACTTACCGCTACAAGGCCGCTTCCAACTCCACAAAAGAGGCCTCGGTCAACGCCATCACTATTGACAAGGGAATTACAAAAAGGTTCCTCCACCTCAAGGGAAAAGGCCCCGAAGTGACCGTGTCTACACGCCTCTCCAAGGCATGACTCAAACCGAAGTGTTCGAGGTCCTCAAGGCAAAGGGTCAAGTCACACCCGTGCAAGGGTACCACCCAAGACGATCCACGACAATCATGCTCACCACAAATATTGTGGCTACCACCAATATAGTGGCCACACCACCGAGGATGCTTCGTTCTCCGCAATGTCATTCAAGATCTCATAGATAAGAAAGAATTTGTAGTGACTAATGACGAGCATGTCAATGTAATAGAGATAGGAGAACTTGAGGGGACCACCCATTCAATCCCAATTGTGAATGGGGGCCCCAATGTTATGAATAAACTTGACAATTCTTGTTATGTAGTGACTTATGATGAGGTAATGAGGAAGTACTAGAAAATAGGAAAAAGAAGCAAGATGGGAACGTCAATATGCTAACTCGATCCGGTCGAGTCATAGCAAGCAACCCTTCCACTTCCGCACCGAGCTCCTCTTCTCAAAGGCCGCAAGCTCACAACACTCCCGAAGATCCTCTACTTGCCCAACTCAAGAAAACTCAAGCCAACATCTCTATTTGGGATCTCATTGCATCCTCAAAGAAACATGAGATCTTGTCATCCGCAATCTCGATGATACATCAGTTTCTCCCGATACTACTCCTGAGGACCTCACAGCAATGATTGGTCACATTCACTTTGGCAACGTCATCACCTTTGCCGATATGGACCTTCCACCGTTTGGTTCCGACCACAACGAAGCTATTTACCTCAAGGTACGAGCAAGGGGGAGGCCCGTCTCAAGAGTCTTAGTGGACGGTGGTTCCGCACTCAATCTCATGCCTGGTAGGATCATGGGCATACTGGGGCTCAAAGATTCTGATTTGAGGCCTTCTACTCAAGTAATCCGAGGTTATGACAGCACCGCCCGTACAGTCATGGGTATGATCGAAATTGACATTGAGTTTGGGAGCATGGTCATGTCCGTTCCATTCCAAGTGCTTGATATCCCTGCCTCGTTCAACTTACTGTTAGGTCGACCATGGATTCATAGTGCTAATGCCGTACCGTCAACTCTCCACCAATGTGTCAAGATCCGAAACGGTGATGAAATAGTGACCGTAATGGCTGAAAACATTACTATCCACAGAAAAGGTGAGCCCGTCCACCAAGTTCAGCACGGTCTACCAGACTCCACTCTCTCCGGCGTCTCTATCAACGCCATTGACAAAGAAGGGGGAAACGGATCATGGACCCCCAACAATCACAAAGTACTCCGCATGATGAGGGATATGGACTACTTCCCTGGTTTAGGCTTAGGGAAATATCAGCAAGGAATCCTACATCCCGTGCAAGTCCCATTTGTCAAGAACACATTCGGTTTGGGGTACGAGCCTTCCGAAGAAGACTTGAAGCAAGAACAAGCAATCAAAAACGAAAAGGCCCGAGCTCGTAAAGAAGGCCGTCGTTATGAGGTCCCTAATCTAAGGCCTTACCGCAAGACGTTGAATGGTTATTTTGTCCGCCAAGGGGAAGACGTTCCATACATGATCTTTCCCGAACATGGGTTAACAATAAGGTGTCAAAAAGCCTGGCCTCGAAATCTTCTCCGATTGTGAGATCCAGAAATCCGAAAGGGAACCAACTCCCATGTCGCCCCGTGAATGGTGGGGAAGGAAGGTGACTATAGAGTCCGAGACAGAAATCACCGTGGGGAAGAATTGACAGATTTAGCCTCCATGTTTGAAGAGCTTGCCGCAATGAATGAATGCCAAGTCAACGCCATCCATGACACCGTCATCATGAACGAGACTATCAGTGAGATCCCGCCAAGCTCCGAGCCGATCAACAATTGGTATTCAACAAAAGGGCCCGTGGTATCCGAAGAATTCTTAGTCCAAGAAATGGGTTGCATACCCCGCACAGCAACGAAGGAAGAGCGGCTTACACCTACTTTCGAGTCCGAGAGTGTCTCTAATACCCTCACCCAAGAGGATTTGGAGGCCATAGCCGAGCGTGTGTTTCCTTTCTTTGCTAATGAAAAATTTGATATTTCTGAGTACCCTGAGATTGCAAACATCATAAATGATGAATTAACTAATAATGAACTTAACAAACAAGTTAATAACGATTCAAATTATGATGAAATAGACCACGAAAAACACAACATACTTAAATGAACTTGCTCAACAAGTCCGTAGTCGTGGCGAGAATGGTCCAAAGGCTGACGAAGAATTGCAGGTTGTTAATCTGGGTACCGAAGAAGAGCCAAAAGAAACCAAGATTGGAAGCTTCTTCAAGGGAGACGACAGAGACAGATTGACTGCATTACTACGGGAGTTCGTGGATGTGTTCGCATGGTCATACAAAGACATGCCAGGTTTAGACAGAAAGGTAGCAGAGCACAGGATTCCGATCAGAGAAGATGCCAGGCCAGTAAAGCAGAAGCTCAGGAAGATCAAGCCAGAATGGTCTCTGCAGGTCAAAGAAGAGATTGAGAAGCTCCTCAGCGTGGGTTTCATCAGGTTATCGAGTATCCGACATGGTTAGCCAACATTGTGACAGTCAGGAAGGCGAACGGCAAAGTCCGAGTTTGTGTAGACTTCCGGGATTTAAACAAAGCTTCCCCAAAGGATGATTTTCCACTCCCTAATATCGACATGCTAGTCGACTCCACTGCTGCCTACGAGGTTCGCTCATTTGTGGATGGGTTCGCTGGGTACAATCAGATTCTCATGGCCGAGGAAGATCAACATAAGACAGCCTTCACAACACCGTGGGGTACCTTCTGCTACACAGTCATGCCGTTTGGGTTAAGAAACGCTGGGGCTTCCTACCAAAGAGCCGTGACAGACTTGTTCCACGATATGATTCACAAAGAAATCGAGGTCTATGTGGACGACATGATCATTCACTCCAAAGGGACCGATGGTCAACATTTGACCGATCTCCGCAAGTTCTTCGAAAGGCTTCGTCAACACAAGATGAGGCTCAACCCTGCAAAGTGCACATTCGGGGTTATCCGAGGCAAAGTTCTTGGTTATATGGTCACAGAAAGGGAATCGAAGTAGACCCCTCCAAAATCAAGGCAATCATTGACATGCCTCCTTCGAAGACGCAGAAAGAGATTAAAGGTTTCATGGGCAGACTACAATACATCAGTCGGTTTGTGCACCAACTTACTTCCATGTGCGAGCCAATCTTCAAGTTACTCAAGAAGAATGTGGCTCTAGAATGGACCGACGCGTGCCAAGAAGCCTTCGATCAAGTGAAGCATTACTTGACGTGCCCTCCTGTTCTAGTTCCGCCACACAAGGAGAAACATCTGTTGCTTTATCTCACTGTCAATGATGAAGCCCTAGGGGCTATGTTAGCACAAGAGCAGCGAGAGTCCACAAAGGAGAACGCCATTTATTTTGTCAGTCGCCGATTCCAAGGAGGCGAAAAGAACTACTCTGTTTTAGAGAAGTCATGTGCAGCATTGGTTTGGGTCACTCAAAAGCTCAAACACTATATGGAAGCTTTTCCGATCAAACTAGTAGCAAAGGTGGACCCGCTCCGCTACATCTTCGAGAAGCCTTTCATGTCAATAAGAATAGCCAAATGGTACTTCATGCTCGCCGGCTATGATATCACTTACGTCATACTAAAATCCGTCAGGGGGAAAGTGTTCAGTGACCAGCTTGCCGAATTCCCGTGTGACGAAGTGAAGGGGGAAGATGTACAGTTCCCCGACGAGCATTTAATTTGTACTACAACCGAGGAAGACAAGTGGCAACTTTTTTTCGATGGCGCCGCCAATAAACACGGTTTTGGTATAGGGGTATTGCTTGTCGATCCAAAAGACACCTACACCCCCATTGCCATACGCCTGGAATTCGAAGCTACCAACAACATTGCCGAGTACGAAGCATGTATAGCGGGGCTCGAAGCAGCTCTCGAAAGAAACGTCACGGAACTAGAAGTGTTCGGCGACTCTTTGCTCCTTATCAATCAGCAATCGGGAAAATGGCGAACCCAAGACCCGACTCTCCAACAGTATGGTCAGCACCTTGAAGAACTGGTTGAACAATTCCAAAAGATCACTTTCAACTACCTGCCAGAGAGATAAGAATCGCTTCGCCGATGCACTAGCCACTATAGCTTCATTAGTTGAAATGCCCAAAGAAAAAATGGTGAAGCCTTTCAAAATTGCTCGAAGGAACAGTCCGGCATATTGCATGAGCGTCGAGATCAACGAGGTTCAAACAAACTCTCCGTGGTATTCAGATATCATGAACTTCCTCAAAGACGGCACTTATCCCGAGAACATCAATAAGAAGTCTCAAGCAGCTCTGCAAAGGTTAGCCTCTCGGTACGTACTGATTGGGGACCGAGTCTATAAAAGGCACCACGGCGGGATCAATCTCTTATGCGCCAATGAGACCGAAGCTCAAGAGATAATGTGTGAAGTGCACGAAGGAGAATGTGGGCCCCACATGAATGGATTTATGCTAGTCAAGAAGATACTTCGCATTGGTTACTATTGGAGCACTATGGAACGAGACTGTATCGAGAAAGTCAAAAGGTGTGCCAAGTGCCAATTCCACGCTAATCTGCAACATGCTCCACCCTCACAACTTTACAACATGGTCACACCTTGGCCTTTCTCTTGTTGGGGGATAG
Source organism: Campanula takesimana (assembly GCA_026119855.1). Taxonomy (NCBI): domain Eukaryota; kingdom Viridiplantae; phylum Streptophyta; class Magnoliopsida; order Asterales; family Campanulaceae; genus Campanula; species Campanula takesimana. Next base: position 961,149 of record JAOWBW010000359.1, on the reverse strand, counting down.
ACATCATCGGTAAAGTTCATCCTGCCGGGAGCAATGGGCAGTCATTCGTCCTAGTAGCAGTCGACTACTTCACAAAGTGGGTCGAAGCACAAGCCTATCAAACCCTCAACGCCAAGAAAGTGGCCGAATTTGTAAAGATTAATATCATGTGCCGATACGGCGTGCCTCATGAAATCATTTCCGACAACGGCTCTCACTTTGAGAAAGAAATGGATGCACTTTTGGTAGAATACAAGATCACCAAGCACAAGTCATCTCCTTACCGGCCCCAAGCAAATGGCGCGGTCGAAGCAGCAAATAAGACCATCGAGACCATCGTCAAGAAGATGGCCTCAACAGGAAGGGATTGGCCCGAAAAGCTACCATTAGCATTGTGGGGCTACCGCACATCAATACGATCCGCAACAGGAGAAACTCCTTATGCATTGGTCTATGGTTCTGAAGCCGTGCTCCCTATCGAACTTGAAGTCCCATCTCTACGGGTCCTCCTCGAGAATCAAGTCAACGAGGTCGACTGGATGCAAAGTCGATATGAACAACTAGCCTTGCTCGACGAGAAAAGGTTAAGGGCACTCGAACGCACGAGGCATATCAGCAAAGGATGGCAAGAGCTTTCAACAAAAAAGTAAAGCCTCGAAACATCAATGTGGGAGATTTGGTCTTAAGACAACATCCTCCTAACGCCATGAATCCCCTGGGGAAATGGGGACCCCGATGGATCGGTCCGTACGTGGTCAAAAAGATACTAAGCGGTGGTGCAGTCCGGCTCGTGGATCTAGATGGTGACCAGCTGCCAAAGGAGGTCAACCTCGACAAGCTCAAGAGGTTCTACGCTTAATAAACAAAGACCATTAAAAAAAAAAAAAAAAAAAAAAAAAAAAAAAAATCGCTCGCTAGGTTGAAAACCCGCAAGGGCGGCCTAGGCAAAAATTAGAGCACGTGCAAAAAATAAGCCCGCTAGATTGAAAACCCGAAAGGGCGGTCTAGGCAAAAAACAGGGTGCACAACAAAAAAAAAAAAAAAAAAAAAAAAAATGGTCTTTGTTTGTTTGAACTACGAAGACCTGAGCCTCCCAACTGGAGGAACGTAGGCAACCTTTGGGTGCGGTCTAAAACATATCAAAAATACCCAATTCACTTCAAATAACAAATGCAATTTTTATTCATTCAATGAATTATTCAAACCATTACAACGGATTTATTGAGCAACAAAAGACATCAAAATATTAAATCCTAAAACAAAGTGGTCTAATTGCAATCTCTTAGGGTACTAAGAAAAATCCAATTTTCTCTTGGCTTTCAAAGGACCGCCCGATCGTCTCTCAATCCTTTTCTTCTTGGGTAACGAAGGAGCACTAATACGCACCGAAACCTTCTGTGCCGCAGCACGTCTCCTAGAATAAAAGTCATCCAAAGGAGTACCGAAAGGGTCAGCAAGAATGTTACTCGAATCAACAGCAGCCTCTCTATATCTCAAAGTGCTGCTAGGCTCAAAACCCTGTCCCAACAGCTCGGCACGAAGCACATCAACCCAAGTGATGCCACGGTAAAGGGTGCCAAATAAATAATCCAAGTAGATCTCGGGAAGGAAGACACTCCCCCGATGCAGAGGAGCGAAAGCCCAACGATTGCGGTCATCTCCCCAAGCCGATTGAAGCTCACTCGAGAAGTCAGGACCCATGTAAGCAACTGGACGAAGCATTCCATCCCTCGGAAAAGGAATTGTCTGTTGGCGACCGAACTGCCGCAGAACCCGCTCTGACTGGTAAAACGAAGAATCTCTCAAACCGGGTACAACCACGTGCTGAAAACCAAGAGTCCATTCCACAAAAGGACGAAGACCCCAAGAAGGAGGACACCACTCAATATCGACGGTCACCCGAGAGGCAAAGAATTTCTTCCAATCCTCTTCAGATAAATCCCGGATCAACAACTTCCTCCTATGAACAGCAAAAGGAGACAAATCACCATCCGGAGAATAAATTCTGAAGTGTTCTCGGAGCCATATGGTCAAGAGCAAAGGGCTTCCCCGACACATCTTGCCCGTCCTGTGTAACTCATCAAGACCATGCAACGTCTCCCCTACAATAAGAGGAATTACACTAAATCGCTGGTCCTTAGCTTGCAAAATAATCTCAGCCAACTGCGCGTCCGCAGTCCCGAAAGTTGTAACAAACGGTACTTCGCTGAAGAGACAAATAGCCATGGCATTTCTTTTGAAAGATTGAACCACCGGGTCCTCCGAGTGTAAACTGAAGAACATCGGCAACTCAGTTACGTCAATCACGGTACCGTGCAACATCTTCCTCACATCCTCAACAGGGAGATTCAGTAACTCAACCCAAGAGTCGACGGCACCACGGTGATATTTGGGGACGGCAATCCGACCGGCCAAAGGCACGCCAAGGATGGCCCCGAAATCGTCAACAGTCGGCACCATTTCATTAGCTGAAAGGTTGAAAGTGTGGCTGTCGCAATCCCAGAAAGCCGCGGCAGCTCTCAACAAATCCCAATCCGGTTTCAACGTCCGCAAAGTGAAAAGAATTCGGAACCCGAAGTCTTTAATGAAGGCCTTCTTGGGATGGGTCTTGAAAGAATACACAAAAGTGCCCAAGTCCTTTTCATACACACTAACGACCTTGGCGTCAAGAGCAAAAGAATTGGAAGCCATGGAAAATGTTGATCACAAGCGAAGTTAATCAATAATATGATGTTCAAAAATGGCAGAAAGGAGCTGTGAGAATCAAGTGGTCGAACAGAAGATGATATTATAGCTGTTGGAGACTCTTTTGGTCAGCAAATGTCAAGCCCGGAATTCCGCCTCCCAGACGCGCGCGCCACCCGCCAGCAGTATGAAGCGCGCGCGCGTCCCAAGCCTACATAGGAAGGCGCGCGCCTCCCAGGTCTAAATCGCTTGAAGAAAAAGGCCTTGTCAGAGATCTCCAGCCTAAATCAAGACACTGTCCCGATCCTCGGACACCCAGTTGGGCACACCTTTTCTGGTCCGCCCTTAAGGCATGTCAAAAATCGAAAGCAGGATAGAAACTCCCACTCATAAGTAGGCTGTCCTTTTCAAAAATCCGAACTCCCTAAGTTCTGTCACGGGTGCCGCGCCCCCCTCAAGAGTCAATCTCAACATTTCATCCCCAGCAGGAACATTTTTCTGGTCGCAGTCAACTGTGCCCATACCCCACAATTCAAAAGTCAGGTGTGACTCCAAATGACACGAGACTTCAAAGCAATATTTCATCAAACGGATTCACCAACGGATTCGTCAACAAGGGTTCACCAACGGACTCATACAAGGGATTCACTAACGGATTCATCAAACGGATTCACCAACGGATTCGTCAACAAGGGTTCACCAACGGACTCATCAACAAGGGTTCACCAACGGACTCATCCAAGGGATTCACCAACGGATTCATCAAACGGATTCACCAACGGATTCGTCAACAAGGTTCACCAACGGACTCATCCAAGGGATTCACTAACGGATTCATCAAACGGATTCACCAACGGATTCGTCGACAAGGGTTCACCAACGGACTCATCCAAGGGATTCACTAACGGATTCATCAAACGGATTCACCAACGGATTCGTCAACAAGGGTTCACCAACGGACTCATCCAAGGGATTCACTAACGGATTCATCAAACGGATTCACCAACGGATTCGTCAACAAGGGTTCACCAACGGACTCATCCAAGGGATTCACTAACGGATTCATCAAACGGATTCACTAACAGATTCGTCAACAAGGGTTCACCAACGGAATCATCCAAGGGATTCACTAACGGATTCATCAAACAGATTCACCAACGGATTCGTCAACAAGGGTTCACCAACGGACTCATCCAAGGGTTCACCAACGGACTCATCCAAGGGATTCACTAACGGATTCATCAAACGGATTCACCAACGGATTCGTCAACAAGGGTTCACCAACGAACTCATCCAACGGATTCACCAACGGATTCGTCAACAAGGGTTCACCAACGGACTCATCCAAGGGATTCACTAACGGATTCATCAAACGGATTCACCAACGGATTCGTCAACAAGGGTTCACCAACGGACTCATCCAAGGGTTCACCAACGGACTCATCCAAGGGATTCACTAACGGATTCATCAAACGGATTCACCAACAGATTCGTCAACAAGGGTTCACCAACGGACTCATCCAAGGGATTCACTAACGGATTCATCAAAAGGTTCACTAACGGCCTCATTCAAAACATTCAGCCAGCAGGTTCACCTAACGGATCATGCCACCCCCTCTATCAACAAAAGCCGCTCACACAGGGAGCGCACCACTATCTCTCCCAATTTCAAATTCCTGCTTCCATCGAGTCTTTGCCTTTTCTTGGTGATGTCCTCGGCGGGTGTTTTTAACTTTCGTCGACGCGTTCTGCTCTGCAGTCCACGTCGCCGAGGGGCTCTGTAGACACCCCGCCTTGGACCGCTCACCCCGATTGCACATTTGATTTTGTGTTTCTCCCCATTTTAAGTGTTTCTCATTAGTTTTTGTCACTTCCGTTAAGTTCCTGACTGACTTCGTTATGTCCAGGGACTAAACTGAATGACAGGGCTGATTTTCTAGTCCATTCTGTCAAAATTGCCTTCTCTGAGTCGCGCGCCTCCGACAGGAGGATCCAGGCGCGCGCGCCTCCCGCCCCCAAAGCAGGAAGCGCGCGCCTCTGGGCGTCAGTTACAGATTTCTGGCCAGGATTCCCTCCCTTGCTCAATTTACAGGATTTTGCCCGGGAAGGATTTCTTGGTGACTGAGTTTTGGCACCAAAAACACCCCTCTTTCACCTATAAAAACCTCTCTTTACCTCCATTTTCAAGGATCAAAACTTAGACCAAAAATTGAACTTACAAAAACGATACCAAAATCACTTTCTAAAGGTTCTCCAAGGATTTCATCAAGCAACGTTTGAAGTTCTCCAAATTGTAGGTAAAAGTCCATCTTTTCCTTTCTTTTTTTTTTACTTCATCTCCTCTCTCTCTTTTACTTTAATCAAATGTGCAATCACCCAAATCATTTTGGGACATGACTCTAATGATCACCTCATCTCATTGAGGTTGGTTAAGGAGTTATCTCCTACATTCCAAATCCTATTTTAAATCCCCCTTTTCATGACTTAAAGAAGAAGAAGAAGAACATTTTTTTTATGTAGATTTTGATCAAGCAAGACCAACTTTAGTTGGGCGAGATGGGTGTTTCGGTACTTCCCATCTCGTAATCTAACCCCCGAACCTCAAAACAAAGAATCTCTGTTTTCGTAATCAAACTTAGGCTACAATCAATAGGTTTTTCTTATGTTCCTCAAAACATAGGTGGCGACTCTAAAAACAAGTTAGACATCCTAGGATACAAACCAACGCGCGCTCGAGCCTAAGGCCGTGGTTTCCCCCGGGGTATCTACAGGTAGTTGGGTAGAGAGTGAATAACGTTGAGGGTTTTATGCAGGTACTTATTGAAATGGTTGGGACAGAAGGAGATCAGTCTGGGCCTTCAGGGCTGGGTAATGCTAGAGAAGAGGTTCGAACAATGTTCCAAGGTATGTTTGAAACTGTAATGAAAAAAATTGACGATATAGTGGAGCATAAAAGCAAGGTTGAAGCCTCAGATGTGACAAAACGAGGAGGACAGTTAAAACCACAACCCCAGTGTGCTAATAGTAGAGAATACCAAGGGACATCTTCACAAGGTAGGAAATCTTTTCAAGGGCCACATAATAGAAGAACTCAAGGTAAACGAGTATGTAGCTATTGTCGAAGGACAGGACATTCAGAGGAGAAATGTTGGAAGAAACAAGGCAAATGTATGAGATGTGGTCAGTTGGGTCATTTTCAGAAGGATTGCCGTAGATTTAGGGTACAGGCATCAGGAAGTGCAGTTGGGTCTTCTCAGGGCCAAAAGAGGGATTCTTCAGGGAAGGTTAAGGTACAGGATAGTGTTTCTGCCATCAATCAACAACAGATTTCAGATCCTTCTAATGTGATTGGAGGTATAATTTCTATGTCTAGTTTGAGGGCACATAGACTTATAGACCCTGGATCTTCGCATTCTTATTTGTCTGTGCATTTGCTTCTCGATTGCATGTGTCTCCTGAGTATCTACCTTAGGTATTAGAGGTGTCTATCCTAAGGGGGAGTGTTTGATGATTGATAGAGTGTTGCGCACTTGTGATGTGCAAATTTGTGAGCATGTTTTACTTGCTGGTTTAACTATATTGCTATGGCAAGATTTTGATAGTGTTGTGGTGGAGTCTTAGTGTGCTTTAGTTAAGCATGGTAGATATATGTGTTTGGCATTCATGCTATTTATGCATTAAAGTTTAAATTTTTTAGCACAAGGTTGTGCCTGGTATTTGGTTTAGGGGGTTAGCAGCAGAGTGTTTGCATCTAAAATTGAGAATGTACCATTTCTTTAAGAAATCTCAGATAGATTTTCTATTGAGTAGTATATGTTACTTGATGAGAAGTTTGGGTTATCTTGAGTTGTTATGGTGCAGTGTGGCAGTATTGATATCTAGTCCAATATGCTTATAACATCGGTTGAGTTACAGGAATAGAAGCTTTAGCTTGAGATATTGCTTGACAAGGGATTCATTTTGTTTAATATATCTACATGAGAGGCAACAGTTGTGAAATCAAGGCATTATGTCTTCTTGTTAGAGGATATATTATTTTGAGGGAGTTTCAACTAAGGCATAGTTTTTGATCCTTCAATGGAAGCAATAGTAATTGAAAAAATCCTACTTCAGTAGCAGCGGTATGTAATTTGTTGAGATTGGTATATGGTTAAAGAATCATTGATGGATTTCTAAGGTAGCTACACGGTTAACTATATGACACAGGAAGATACACTTTTTCGATGGATTGGTAAGAATGGAACGGGTTTTAATTGTTGAAACGGGAGTTGATGACAACTTCAGTATTGATATTGCTTAATGGATTTGACTAGTATTACAGTTATCTAGAGGATATGATCAGTGTTATTATTTTCTAGTGGATATGTCGAGTTTTACCATTATAGTGGATTTAATATATTCATTATTCTTGGTGATGCCTTAAAGAGTGATTGAGATGTTCATCACTTCAGAATTGTATGGTAACAATGAGTGCTTCGAGAAGATTGATTTCCTATGAACAAAATCATCCTACTCATAATTTGAGATTTATTGAGATTATATATCCATTGCATTAGTGAATGACTTTTGTGGAGCTATATTTGAAGTGCTTACCGACCATGAGAGTTGACGTATTTGTTTCCTCAAGATGAGTTATACATGAGACAATGCAAGTAGAATACATGTTATATCATCCGGGAAAGGCAAGTGTAGTAGAGGATTTGACATATTGGAGTTTTTGTGAGTTGATACATGGTGTGATTTTGCGATTGTGGAAGCTTTAAGTTCCTATACTATTGAATGATTTCAACCATAGAATATTATCAATGGAATTTTAACTTTTGTAACAGAGTATGTAGTCAACACTTAGTGGAACCAATATGCATAATGGAATTCAACTACAGTTACTTGAAGAGTTACATTTTATTTGTTGACACGAGAAATTTTAAGCATTCAACTAAGTCCTTGAGTTGCGAATAATCTGGAAGTAAAATATCAGTGATCAGTTGGCTTGTCACAAACCTTTGAGATTTCTGAGTGGATATGAATCTATTGTGAAAAGTTTCATTGAAGGAGTTACACTGAATAGATGAGATCAATGATGTTGATTAATAGCGGATTGATTACCAAGTTTTCTCACCTTATTTATTTTGAGAGTATAAATGTTATTTCCAGTTGTTACTTATTTGTTCAGAAGATAGTTCAATTTCATGGGATGCCTACGAGCATGGTATTAGATATGGGTTTCTTATTTACATCTTGATTTTAGCAAGCAATTCAGAAGGCGTTGAATTCAGGATTGGGATTTAGTACGGGTTTTCATCCTCAGTCAGATGGTCAGTTAGGAAGAACCATTCAGATTCTCGAGGATATGTTGAGAACTTATTCAGTTGATTCTTAAAATTCGTGGGATATACCTTTACTTTTCGTGGAGTTTGCTTAATATATCGCTTCTTTTGAGATTTTGGGAAGAGTTAGAGATCGGGCTTGTATTCCTTCTCTTGACAAGGTTTATAATGTGTTCCATATATTGATGCTACGCAAATCTGTTTATGATTTTTCTCATGTATGTCTAAAGTTTTAGAGGATATTGAATCGAGTAAGTCGTAGGAGGAACATTCAGTTCAAGTGATTGATTTTAGAGTTCGAGAATTGAGAACTAAAAGTATTCCTCTTGTTAGAGTTGTGTGGAGGAAACATAATGTGAAAGAATCTACTTGAAAGCTTCGGGATTGGAATGAAAAGAAAGTATCCTTGATTGTTTGAGGGTCGAGGTAAGTGAATCCTAAAATTCGGGACGAATTTTCTTTAAGGGGGAGTGATTGTAACGACCCCAAAACTCGGCCCAATTTATTTTATATTTTGGAGATTTTAATTTGACATTATATGTGCATTTTATGTGTTAGAAAATATTTTCATGACTTGCATATATTATTTGAGCATATGTGGTAGTTAAAGTGTTAATAGAAATTTTGTTAAAAAGAATAAAGGAGTTAGTTGAAACTTTAGGGTCCAAAGTGTAACTTTAAAGTTTGGGGGTTTAGTTGTTAGAAATGGAAGTTGAGTGACCTAAATGTAAAAATGGGATTTTTATAAACCATGTTTATCCTTCTCCCTCTTTCCCTGTGTTTGCATACGTATACTTTCCTAATTCTCTCTCTGTTCTGCGAAGAAAAAGTAAGTTCAACTCATTTTGATTTAATTCTTTTTATTTACTTACCCACATTAAAAACTAATTATATAAAAATGATCAGGGCGTTGAGTAGGTCATTTCTACCCGAACAAAATATATTTCTGCGATATTTTTCCGGAAATAGGTAAGTTACTAATTTCCCTTAAATAGTAAAATGGTCATATATTTGCTATATGTGTGATATGTGGTGAAATTATTGTGAAAAGTATTTATTTGTGATACTTGTTTATTTGGGACAAAGGGAGTATACGTATACTAGAAATATACCTTGGGTTGAATGAAAGTATGCTAATTGAATATGTTAGTGTGCCTGGGTATTGTTAGAATGATAGTAAAGATTATACTCCTACTCGTGGGACGGCAAAATATTAACGTTATTAAATGTTAAATAAGTATATTATAAAAATTATATTATTATTCTTGGGACGGGGAAATGTATGAAAGTACCCCTAAATGAGTATATTGGTATATTAGAAAAATTATATTTATATTTGATACTTCTATTTGTTAATTTTGTGATTTGGGTAATATTTGTTATACTTGTATTTTTGGGACAAAGGGAGTATATTGAATTGGTTTTAGCAGGATGTTGGAATGGGTTAGAAACTCAATTGGTATCCTTAAAGGAAGTTACTAAAGTTGTGTAGTTTGTGTGTTATACTTGTGGGACGGAAGGAGTAAAAATGAACTAAAGAAGAAATCTGGGATTTGGCCCAAAATGGGAGGGGGCGCACGCACCCTAAATAAGGAGGCGCACGCACCCCATGGTTACCAACTAGGCAAAAGTATCTGATCAAGGGAAGCGGGCGCACCCTTTTGGGTGGGGCGCGCGCACCCTTAAGTGACCAAAAATTGTGTGGATCTGATGAATGGGAGCGCGCGCACCCTATTGGGTGGGGCGTGCGCCCCCTCCCTGTTTTCCAGGTTTGATAGTTTGTTTAACTTGGGTTTAAGAGGACAATTGTTTGTGTAGTCCTTGGGGTTGTTTAGGACCCAAACGTGAATGTGTATGACTTTTATGTCGTTGATGAAAAAGATTGTGTTGTGACTAAATGTCCTTATTATGGTCCTTATTATGGACTCTTTATGAGAAATCTTTTGTGTGCATCTTGTGATGTACTTGGCTTAGTTCCTTCTTGGATTAAATGCCTCGGGTTTTGTTTAGCAAGTATTTATTACTGTGCTTCTTGTGAAAAGTCCAGCTGGTCTTGTCGTTGAGTCAGCCGATGGAAGAATTATAGTGGGACAGGTAAGTCTACAATAAGGTTTTCCATTGGAGCTTTTGAGTCAGGCTGTGGGAGAATTATAGTGGCACACAAGCCAAGTTCACTATAAGGTGTCCACTGCGCCTTCTTTGTTTCCCCAGTCCAGATTGACCTTGGATGGGATGAATTGTTTCCTTTGGTGAGCACTTGGGTTATGACTTTGTGTCATATTTCCCTCTCTGGTTACCTTGGTTCTATTGGTTATGGTTTGGTTTTCGGGATCCCGGCTTCAGCTATTTATGCTGCTCAGATGGTTTTCTCAACTGGTTTTCTCAGATGGTATTCTCAGATGGTTATGTTACTTCGGTAAACCTTGGCTTGGTATCCACCGGAGTGTGGGCTATGTGGTAATTGTGGTATATGAGTTGATGTTATCTCTCATGTTATGTATTATATGCTATGTGGTTACTTGTTGATATTGTTTCTTTATGATTATCATATCAGCATGTAACGTAGTTGCATTTTAGTAGCTTACTGAGATTCATTCTCACCCTTTATTTGTTTACTGTTTTAGATAAGGCGGGTCCAGGGGATAGGACACTTGGCACGGGAGGACGTTGAAAGTGGTAAGAGTTGGGTTTTGTTTTGTCAAGGTTACATTACATAAATGTATAACCTTTTGGGTAAAGTTTCCTTGGCTTCATCATCTTGTAACACCTATATTTTGGATAATGTTGGTGTGAGTACATTTGTATAAAGGTTTGTAAGCCTTCGGGCTAAATAGTTTCGTTTGTGAAAGTTTGTTTGAAAGTCAGTGGAAGTCTTTGAACTTCAAGTGTGGATTTGTTAAACTTTATGAAAGTACATTTCGATTTTTTTTTTTATAAAGGTATTTTATAACGTCTTCCAATCGTGTCCCGAGCGTGGGGCCAAGTAGGACCACGGGTCTGGGGCGCGACAGGTACTTAAGGTACAACCACTTACCAATAAATACCAATACATCCATGGATTTTTGGGTGGGTGCCGCACTCGAACCGTAATCCGCTAGGTTTTGAAAATAGAAGAGTCGCCACCTCATTTTATTTTAGGAAAATAGAGATAAAACCTTTTTATTTGAAAAAGAAGCGGGTTCGGGTGGTAAGTTACGAGAGGAAAATGTGTTAAGCACTCCGCTCGCCCTTTCGGTCTCTATCATGCTTCCGCCTACGCTTGATTTTAGTTTTGCCTTTTTGAAAAATGCATTTTATGTCCTAACTTTAGAAAATGTTTGTTTATGTACAAAGGTGTCTCCTAATCTAGGTAATGTTCATTTTAATCACAACCGGGAACCGGTCTGGATAGATTCCCGATTGGTTTTGAAAATGGTTTTAAACATGTCTAGAAGAAAACATCCATAGGGGGAGAGAGGATTATGTACAAATTATACACAAAAAAAGGGAGACAAATCCCTTATAAATAAATGTCCAAGTTTATGGTTGTTGCTGAAGTTCAGGACCACCTGTTATTCATGGAGGAATGTACCTGTCCAAAACCTATCCAAATCCAGAAAGCAAACTTGGGATTTACTCCCAACATGTTAGAGAACACATAAGAATTTTTTCTTAATTTTTGGATTAGGTTTTCATGCTCAAATCATGCAAAGAACACAGAGGTGAAATCTAGTTTAGGTTGATAGGGTGTGCTTCCTTTGCTTCTAAGGGAAGGCTTTTTTATTTGAGTTTGAGAGTTTGGATTGAAAGTGTTGTGTTTGCTTGGATTGGAGAGTGTTTGAGTGGTTGTTTGAAAGTGTTTTGAAAGTGTTGAGGTGGAGGTTTGATGGTGGAGATGTGGTGGTTTAGTGGAGGAGATGTGGTGGAGTAGTGGTGAGGCTTTGAATGTAGCAAAAGCTAGAGACATAACTTGGTGGGAGTCTTGCTAGGAATGAGAGAAAATGAGCTAAGCTTGGTGTAGAAAATGGGATAATGAGGCTTTCTATATAGGTAAGATGGAGACCTTTTGGGGAATTAAATAGCAAACCCTTCATGGAAGGTAAGGTCCTATTTAGGAATTTTAGGATTAATTGGGAGTGTTTGGGAAAAAGAGGAAACATCTTTCCATGTGCCCATACTTGACTGGCTAGCCAAAATTCTACATTTTCCAATCCATTTTGATGGAATGGATACAAAATAATGGTGTTTGGCCTGTGTGGCTGGCCATTGACACTTTTCTTCCGGCTCCGGCTTTCTGTTCTGCAACTGCTCCGTCGTGCGCGCTTCGGTGTTCCAGTTGTCCGCGGGCTCAACATGAAAGTTGCTCGTAATATTTTTCTTCTCATGCCGGTATATCTGAAATATTTGAATAAGCAAGGAATAACATAATATGATTTTAAATGCAAAGAATGGTCGGTAAAAGGCTTTTTAGGGGTGCGGGACCCGCTCCAAGGTCCGCGCGCGCGATTTTTTGAGGGTACGTCTATTTACTTGGTTTTGAGCTCTGATCATGAATACGGACTCGATTTTTCCATTCGATGCACCGATAAGGCGGTCGGTATCCCTAAACCGCCAAATGTAGGGTTTTAGGTTAATTATCCGGTTTAGTCCAATTTTAAGGGTTCAGTTTTGGGGGTGCGAGATCGAGGTGTCTACAGAGTCCCTCGTTGAATTCACTTGTGATGTAAAGGGAATTGGATGATCCAATATAGACAACCGATCTCTTCTAGGGTTCGACGGCTGGGCCCAAAGTAGGGCTTCCTACGTATCCCTTGCGGGAATAAAGCCTCCGTAGTTCTACTCAAACAAACAAACACAAGTATGGTCGAACTCGGATGTCCGAGTTTCCTATGTATCTATTGCGAGAATCAGACCAATCGTAGTTCGGATGGACGGGGATGCATTGAGAAACCAAATTCTCTTTGCTGGGGATTGGGGTACCATATTCGATTGAGTCGGCGACTGAGCTTCTATTCAAGCTGCCTACGTATCCCACATGGGAATCAAGTCGGGGCGTAGTTCTGAGGGGAGCAATATTCTTGCAATCGAGAGGGTAACAATATTCATGCAATTGAAGGGGGTAGCAATATTCTTGCAATCGAAGGGGGTAGCAATATTCTTGCAATCGAAGGGTAGCAATGTTCTTGCAATAGATTGGGTAGCAATATTCTTGCAATCGAATGGGTAGCAATGTTCTTGCAATCGAATGGGTAGCAATATTCTTGCAATCGAAAGGGGTAGCAATGTTTTTGCAATCGATAGGGTAGCAATGTTCTTGCAATCGATGCTTTTGTGAAAACGTTTTTGAAAACGGGGCGCCTTTTTTGCCATTGATGTTGTTGTGGAAATCTTTTTTGAAAACAGGGCAATTTTCTTGCCATCGACGTTTTTGTGAAAACGCATTTTTTATTTTAAAATGAGGCAATGTTCTTGCCATCGAGATTTTTATGAAAATGAAGCAATATTCTTGCCATTGAGTTTTTATGAAAACAATTTTGAATACGAGGCGATTTTCTTGCCATCGATTTTTTTTTTTTGGGAAAATGATTTTTGAAAATGAGGCAATGTTCTTGCCATCGAAGTTTTTGTGAAAACATTTTTGAAAACGAGGCGATATTCTTGCTATATATATATATATTTTTTTTTTTTTTGAAAACATTTTTAGAGAACACGGAGATATTCTTGCCATCGAGTTTTTTTTTTTTTTTTTTTTTGCAAGCATTTTGAAAATGAGGCGATATTCTTGCCATCGTTTTTTTTTTTAAACGTTTTGAAAAAGGGGCAATTTTCTTGCCATCGAGACATATTACGCATTTAGGACGTATAACATGAAAGTAAATTCAAGGATACGCTGCATGTTATTGATGATTGGAGGATCGTTGCATGTTGCTTCATTTGAAAGAAGCTTTAATCCTTGCCTTGAAGTCGCTGTGAGATGAGATTTTTGATTCTTGTTGTGAAAGACACAGTCGAATGTCTTGGGCTCATTTCAGGTACCTTTGCAACATTTTGATGCGTTTGGGGTCGTTGTTGAGGTGACAAGCTGCCTACGTATCCCTTTCGGGAATCAGACCCTACGTAGTTCGAGTTTGTGAAAAACTCGAAAAACACCTTTTGATTGGAACTGATTTGATGTGATGTTGGAAAGCACCATTCTTGTAGGGCTCGAACATGACATGGCCTCGGAGATTGGATTTGAGTACCTGCATAAGACTTTCGCAAGCATACATATATATATATATATAGTGACATTTATATGCTTGAAAGTGTCATACACGAGCAACAGGAACATTCATGATTCAGAGATTTGAAAGATAGAAAAACACATTCTTTTACTTTGAAAAGCTTTGATCTTGATGATTTTATTGAATTTTGGACAATGATTTCTTTTTTGCAATTGATTTTTCACTTTGATGGATGAATCCAAAATCTCATTTTTATTTTGAGCAATTCCTTCTCTTTTTTTTTTTTACACATATGCATTGCTTGCATTTCAAACTTTACTTTTTTGAGAAAAGATGAGAAAAAACGGGTATGTGTAATGAGGGAGTATCAAAGAAGAGAATGATAGTTTTTTTTTTTTTTTTTTTTTTTTTTTTTTTTTTTTTAAGTGTTTAAAAAATTCTAGCGTGAGGACTCAAAGGTCAATGCCTGCCACCCACTTGATCAAGTCTTCTCGACGATGTCTCTCATGATGGAGTGTTCGAATCAGCCCCAGTGTGCCTCGATGTGAAGTCTTCAGATGTTGGTTGTGGATTCTGTGCTTCAGTCCCCGATCTATCTATGCAAGTGTTAATTTGTGTTGACGCTAATTTCGTTAATTTGCGTACGCATCATGATCAAGCGGTGAATCTCAGTGTGTGTGTGAGTACCGACTCTCCATTTATTTTCAAACTTGGTTTAGTTTATAGAGTCGAGTACACTGTCATCCCTTATTTTATTGATTTTGTCCCTTAAATAAGGCATTCACAGAAAGCAAAATATGAGTACCGTTTAGCATTTTATTGATAACGCACAAAGGGCACCCCCAAAATTTGGTCTTTGGAAATTCTCACTCACAAGATTAGGATTAGATTAAAAGGGGTGAGGCATCCCCTCGCTTCAGATTCGAGCTTGGAACGGACCATCGCGGCGGGAAAGCTCTTCCTCCATAATGCTGCTGCGTACCCAGAAATCTGGTTAAGCTAGGATAGCCCCTACCCGGCTAACCTACACGTCTAGAGGTGACACCTAAGCAGGATGAACATAAGGGGGGAAGTTGGCCTTCACTTAGGTTTTTGAGCTTGGAACGGACCATCGCGGTGGGAAATCTCTTCCTCCATAACGCTACTGCGTATCCAGGAACCTGGTTAAGCTAGGATAGCCCCTACCCGGCTAACCTACACGTCTGGAAGTGACCAAAGAAACTTTGCGACTAGAATTTTCCATTGCTCCCTCTTTTCCCTTAAGTCATCAATTTAATTTATTACTTAAAATGACCAGGGGTGCCAAAACAATAAATATAAATTAAAGGTATCTAAAGGGTACCCATATTTTAAGTTTTAAAATGCTTTATTTGTAAACAAATTCGATAACTCAAGGGATGACAATGTACTATAGACTCGATAAAGTAAATAAAAAATTATCGACTCAGGGAGTTTCAGTATTTGTGCACATTTTGGGTGGTTCAGAGTTCGATCACGATACCTAGACAAATTGCCAAGATTAACCTAACACGTATTAAGACCAGGATAGATAAATCAAGGCACATAATTGTCTTCATCGGCGATTCTTCGGTTGCGGAAGCCCCGGCGTTTGACAATCTTCGGTTGTGGAAGCCTGGCATTTGAATGACAATCCCCTGCATTTTCTCGGAGAGTAACCGAAGTAGAGCTTGATCAAAGTGATTCTTGGAAGGGACTTTGAATTTCGCGCTAGAAGATGAGTAAGATTCCCCCTCTACAAAATTGATTGAAAGAAAAATGTTTTAGATTTTGAAATGATTTTTCTTTTATGTACAAGAAAAAAAGGACAAAGAGAAGAAAGTATAAGATTTTGAAACAAAATTGTTTTCGAAAAGGTTGAAACGCAAGAAACGCACAAAAACCTAGGAAGCCGGACAAGCACCTCGCTTTGTTTTGACACGTTCGATGATTCAATCCTAGAATAGTGGATACCGTCTCCAAAGTATAGGACCAACGTTTTTCACCTGTACTAATGGTCGTTCGAAGCCCCTAGAGAAGGGCCTATACTCTTTTTGGGATCCACCATTCGGGTTACGGTCTAAGTGAAGGTCTTGACAATTTCGGGTCAATCCAAGCATTTCGATTGATATCCACATTTAGGTTCTTTATGACCATTCGGGAAATGCATAGGATTGAAGGGAAATTGCTAGAAAAAAAACCAGCTTAGAGTCAAGGACGTGTCATTTTTGAAAACATGGACATCGAAGCTTTAATGGCTTGGCTTGCATGTGGATTACACCCTCGGCGACAGCTAATAGGTGCGCTTTGGGGCGGGAATGTCAACCGTGAGCCCTATCGGGGAGTCAATGATCCCCTTTCACTCTCCGGGCTACATTCCCTAAAGTTTATACGGTTGCTAAGTCGAAAGTTCGAAAACGTGAATGTGTGTGAGGTCTCTAATTTTTGAAAAATGATTTTTGAGAAAGAAAGAAAAAGCACAAAAGTTTTTTTTTTTTTTTTATACATATAAAAGAAAAACCTGCAAAACAAAGTTAGGACATATATATATATATATACATACAAGGCAAAGGAAAATATTGGCGAAAGCA
This sequence comes from Campanula takesimana, assembly GCA_026119855.1. Classification (NCBI taxonomy): domain Eukaryota; kingdom Viridiplantae; phylum Streptophyta; class Magnoliopsida; order Asterales; family Campanulaceae; genus Campanula; species Campanula takesimana. The sequence continues at coordinate 944,367 of JAOWBW010000359.1, read as the reverse complement.
CACAAATCGAGTCTAGCCCACTTTGGAAAAAAAAACGTCCCTAGCGGAGTCGCCACTGTGAGAGCCCGCGCTCGAACTGTAATCCGCGCTCGTGTTCTCATAATGGTTACCTTCTTTAGGTTTTGAAAATAGAAGAGTCGCCACCTCATTTTATTTTAGGAAAATAGAGATAAAACCTTTTTGTTTGAAAAAGAAGTGAGTTCGGGGGCTAAGTTATGAGAGGAGAAGGTGTTAAGCACTCCGCTTGCCCTTTCGGTCTCTAGCATGCTTCCGCCTACGATTGATTTTAGTTTTGCCTTTTCGAAAATACCTTTTATGTCCTAACTTTAGAAAATGTGTGTTAATGTACAAAGGTGTCTCATAATCTAGGTAATGTTCATTTTAATCACAACCGGAAACCGGTCTGGGTAGATTCCCGATTGGTTTTAAAAATGGTTTTAAACATGTCTAGAAGAAAACATCCATAGGGGGAGAGAGGATTATGTACAAATTATACACAAAAAAGGGAGACAAATCCCTTATAAATAAATGTCCAAGTTTATGGTTGTTGCTGAAGTTCAGGACCACGTGTTATTCATGGAGGAATGTACCTGTCCAAAACATATCCAAATCCAGAAAGAAAACTTGGGATTTACTCCCAACATGTTAGAGAACGCATAAGAATTTTTTATTAATTTTTGGATTAGGTTTTCATGCTCAAATCATGAAAAGAACATAGAGGTGAAATCTAGTTTAGGTTGGTAGGGTGTGCTTCCTTTGATTCCAAGGGAAGCTTTTTTATTTGAGTTTGAGCTGGGCATATGAACCGATAGATCCTGGTGGTTGACGAATCAACCATTTCAAAGCTGGTCCTACCAAGGTCGACCCAAAGCCTTTGCACAAACAGGCTTCTCTATACTGAAGGGGTATACGAACAATCTCCATCTTCTCTTGGGCGACATGCTCTTCAGGATCTGTGCTTCCATTATAGAACTTCATGGATGGAATGTTGAATCCTTTTGGGATGTCCACATGTGCGATTGCTGGCGCGAATCGAGACTGATTGTAGCATGTTGGAGAGACCTGCTGGATAAGGGGAGTAACACCAGGTATATTCATGACCATATCCCTTAATTCTTGAAGTTGACTTGCTATGAAGTTACCTGTAAAAGGGTTAGCGGTACGAGCAGTATTATCAAATGTGAAACTTGAATTAATGTTACCGAAGGGGTTAACATCCGTTGTAGATGTCACTATGGTACTATTGGTGTAAGGTGGCCCTACAGATGTCCCTGAAATGTTATGAGTGAAAGGTGGGACAAAAGTGTTGCCAAGTGGAGAGAACTGGAAGAAGCCAGGATCCTGGGACGATGACATCATCGGAGAAGTCGTCACCAAAGGAGATGACGGAGTTCCACCATCAGTTGCGCTGGCCATCGGGATCCATTCGTTAAATAAAGAATGACTGCCCCCAGTGCTGAAGTTAAGAACCCTAGGGCGAATTGGTGATACAGAATCCACTCTTTTGCTCAAGGATTTCTGTTCCTTCTGCATATTTACTAGGGTGTCAAATATCAATGAAGTGCCGCTCTGCTGCTTATCAAGCTGACTCAACATTTGGATTAGAATGATGTTGAGTTCAGGATCAGAGGATAGAGCTGAAGGTTTCTTGCCAGCTCCGACAGGTGGCGACGGCGATAGAGATCCAGAGTGTCGTCTTGCTGGGACTATTGCCCCCAATTGGTAAGTTCAAGCCAATAGTTGTGCTAGGAGCCTTGCTGGTGCCGGAAGTCATGGGTTGAGTAGAAATAATGATTTGAAGGAAATTCAAATAATTAAAAAACCAAAGGCCCCTCGGTGGGCGCTAAACTGTTTTGGTGATAAAACAATAAGAACTAAATTAAGTGAAAAGTGTTTAGTCTTTGGATCGAAAGGAGGGTGATATGGAATATAATTATTTGAATGAAGATAACAATGGCATAATGATGTATACGGGGAAAGCCCTTGAGAAAACAATCTCGCCGGCACAAAACCTCGGGAGGTGCTTCTGAGCACCTACCACCCCTAAACGTTTGTATTGAGAGTTCTTGATGTTACAATGGAGGCTATGGCGGAATACAGTAGAGAGTGCGTGAGTTGTGTGTTGTGCCGCCTCTAAGCCTAGTTTAAATACAATAACAAGATAGAACAAATCAACCCTAACTAACTAAGCTAAAAACTCGGATTCTATCTTCATTGTGACCAAGTCCTGTTGCCGTTGATCAGAGTCCTCATAGGTCTTGAATCGTCACGTGTTTAATACCTGTTATCTGTACAAAAGATTATTAATAACACATTAAATAAATAAATAAATTAATTAATTACTTACAGTGCTGTAATTATCAGGATGTCGCTATCCTTAAAGATGTCGTCGTGTGAATTTTACCCATAACACTTCAGTGATGATCGATGGTACGAAGGACAAGTTGACTCCCCATAAGTGCCGGCTTTCCGATACCACGTAAGCATCTTATATTTTCATTTTAAATATTAATCTTTGTTTGATTCGCTGATTAAATTGTTGACCGCTCCTGTTCATCTTAAGATTCTTTTTTCTTATTAATAAGACAAGCTTGATTGATTTTCTAAAGGATAAAACTTAATTTTTATAAATATAACCCTTTACTTTGTGTAATGCTCAACCAAATAATCCTCTATGCAAAGAAGTGGATTATTTATTTTGTATAGTCTGACTGATCATTTTACATGTGGCTAAAATCAATGCATTTCATTTCAATTTGATTATCTGTATTTGGATTTATTTGAAGCAGTTCCATATAGGCAATGCTTATTCTTCCTAATAAATTATTACATATGCCAAAAATAACCTACCCAAGATTTGAAGTGAATCATCAATCTGTCTGTTGGCAATAGTGATTAATAAGGATGTCTATTGGTGGTTCATAGTCATGTGATACAATGGTATGGAAGAGTATGCGTTAAGATTGAGAGGTCTCGTGCATCTTCACGTTCTTGAGGTTTAGAGTAGAAAATGGTAACACCTACCTCTCAAGTTCAAATTTTACTGACAGATGCATAGGCTTCACATGGTTCCCGTAGTACATAATAATAAGAGTCAAAAAAATTCATTTTTTTTCACTTTTTTTAAAAATAATATTAATATTATTGGGTCAATTTTGGTCAAACTCAGTCAAACAACATCAAATTTTTATAACTAACACATAATAAACATGTAATTAGAGTCGAAAATTTTCACTTTTTTCGTTTTTTTAGACAAAAATAATAATATTATTTGGTCAAATTTGTTAAACTCGGTCAAACAACAATCAAACTTTTATAACTGACAGATAATTAACATATAAGAGTCGAAATTTTTCACTTTTTTCATTTTTTTTAGAAAAAAATAATAATTTTATTTGGTCAAATTTGGTCAAACTCGGTCAAACAACAGTCAAACTCTTATAACTAACACATAATTAACATATAATAATGAAAAAAATTCACTCTTTTCATTATTTTAAAATAATAATAATAATAATAATATTATTTGGTCAAATTTGGTCAAACTCGACCAAACATCAGTCAAACTCTTATAACTGACACATAATAAACATATAAGAGTCGAAAATTTTCACTTTTATCAATTTTTTAGAAAACAATAATAACATATAAAAGTCGAAAATTTTCACTTTTTTCATTTTTTTAAAAAAGTAAATAATAATATTTGGTCAAATTTGATCAAATTCGGTCAACCAGCAGTGAAACTCTTATAACTTACGCATAATTAACATATAAGAGTAAAAAAATTCACTTTGTTCATTTTTTTTTAGAAAAAACTAATAATATTATTTGGTCAAACTCGGTCAAGCAGCAGTCAAACTCTTATAACATACACATAATTAACATGTAAGAGTTGAGAATTTTCACTTTTATCATTTTTTAGAAAATAATAATTATATTATTTGGTCAATTTAGGTCAAAATCGGTCAAACATCGGTCAAACTTTTATAATTGACACAATTAACATATAAGAGTAATTTTTTTCACTTTTTTCATTTTTTTAGAAAATAATAATAATATTATTTTGTCTAATTTGGTTAAAATCGGTCAAACAACAATCAAACTCTTATAACTGAGACATAATAAACATATTAGAGTAAAAAAAATTCACTTTTTTTTAGAAAAAAATAATAATATTATTTTGTCAAATTTGGTTAAAATCGGTCAAAAATCAATCAAACTCTTATAACTAAGACATAATAAACATATAAGAGTCAAAAAATTTCACTTTTTTCATTTTTTTAGAAAACAATAATAATATTATTTGGTCAAACTCGGATAAACAGCAGTCAAACTCTTATAACAGACACATAATTAACATATAAGAGTAAAAAAAAATTCACTTTCTTCATTTTTTTAGGAAAAAAAAATAACATTATTTGATCAAATTAGGTAAAACTCGGTCATACAGTAGTCAAAATCTTATAACATACACATACTTAACATATAAGAGTTGAAAATTTTAACTTTTTTATTTTTTTTTAGAGAAAAATAATATTATTATTTAGTCAATTTTGGTCAAACTCGGTTAAACAGTACTCAAACTTGTATAACTGATACATAATAAACATATTAGAGTCGAAAATTTTCACTTTTTTTCATTTTTTTTTATAAAAAAATAATATTATTTGGTCAAATTTGATCAAACTCTATCAAACTCTTATAAACATATAAGACATGTCCACCTCTTATAATTAAAGTATAAGAGTCTTGTTTTTTCATTTTTTTAAACTATTAATAAAAAAACTAATATTACTTGTCAAACTCGATCAAACTCTTATAATTAGTGTATAAGACCAATTCTTCTCTTATATTTGAATTATAAGAGTCATTTTTCATTTTTTTTCACAAAATAAATTAAAAATAATAATATTTTATTAATATTGAGTCATTTTTCATATTTTTTTAACAAAATAAATTAAAAATAATACTCACTCCGTCTCAGAGTAAGAGTCCTACTTTCCATTTTGGTACGTCCCAGAGTAAGAGTCCTATTCCTAAAATGGCAAAGAATCTTTACTATTCACCCCACTCATTCTCTCTCCTATTTTACTTTTATACTCACAACACCAATCAATTCACTATTCTCTCCCACTCATTCTATCTCCTACTTTACTTTTACACTCACAACATTTACATCACTTCCAATATTTATTAATAAGCGTGCAAATGAGGGGATAACTCTTACTCCGGGACGGAGGGAGTAATATTTTATTAATGTTGACTTTCATATTTGGTTAAACATCAGTCAACTTTTATAACTGACACATAAGACATGTCTGCTCTCTTATAATTAACATAAAAGAGTACAAAAATATTCACTTCTTTCATTTTTTAGAAAGAAAAATAAATATTATTTGGTCAAATTCGATCAAACTCGATCAAACTTTTATAATTAGCGTACAAGACAAATTCTCCTCTTATAATTGAAGTATAAGAGTTATTTTTTCACATTTTTTTTACAAAATCAATTTAAAGTAAATAATATTTTATTAACGTTGACTTTAATATTTGGTAAAACGGCAGTCAACTCTTATAACTGACACATAAGGCCCGTCCACCACTTATAATTAACATATAAGAGTCAAATTATTTCAATTTTTTTTCAATCTTATAAGAAAAAAAAGTTAATACTATTTGGTCAAATGTGGGAATGTGACTCATAGGTGAGCATTCTTGTCCATGGCTTCAACCCCAATTTCAGCCTCCTCGCCCATTGGCATCTCAAGAGGAGGGGATTGAAGTGAACTTGACATGATTTCACAAAAGAATGACCTCAAATCAACCACGGGAGTGTTTGGAGGTGTTTTCCTCACAAAAATTCGACCTGGAATATGGAGGGTTTGGAAATTTTTGAACTTGGTCCGAGTAGAATGAACAGATTCTGCACTTATGTGCTGCATTTAAGCGCAATGCGCGCGCACCCTCTTGGAACGCTGGCACGTCCCACAACAGATCTCAGACGCGGGCGACTCCCGTGTCCTGACAGGTCCAAATGCAATTTCCCATGCAGGAATAAATGCATCACATCAATGTTTCTCCAACTCCCATCTGAGTTTTCAGCTCCACCTTGGGGCATTTCAAGCAAAAAAAAAATCCACAACGGACATCATTTAAATCCGACGCCTACAAAAGTCAAGGTCAATCTCGGCATCTCCTCTCAAAAGGGAAACAAAATTTTTAGTCCGCGGTCAGCTGTGCCCGCACCCCACAAAAGTCATGAAGTCAACAGCAAGTGTGGCTCCGAACAACATACATCAAATACAACTCCAAACAGCAATTTGGTCAATGGTGAACCACTGAAATCACCACCTCTTAAGCAACATGATGGGTTCGCTCAACGGACTCCCACTCAATTCCAGTCCGCTCAACGGAATTTAAACCAGGTGAACGGATCCTCTAAACGGTTCCAGCTAGTCCGCTCAACGGACTTAAATAGGCGAACGGATCCCCTAAACTGTTCCAGCCAGTCTGCTCAACGGACTTTAAACAGGCGAACGGATCCCTTAAATGGTTCCAACAGGTCCGCTCAACGGACTTTAAACCCGGCGAACTGATCCCCTAAACGGTTCCAGCCAGTCCGCTCAACGGACTTTAAAACCGGCGAACGGATCCCAGTCCGCTCAACGGACTTTAAACTCGGCGAATGGATCCCCTAAACGGATCCAGCCAGTCCACTCAATGGACTTTATACTCGGCGAACGGATCCCCTAAACGGATCCAGCCAGTCCGCTCAACGGACTTTAAACGTGGCGAATGGATCCCCTAAACGGCTCCATCCAGTCCGCTCAACGGACTTTAAACATGGCGAACAGATCCCCTAAACGGCTCCAGCCAGTCCGCTCAACGGACTTTAAATGTGGAGAATGGATCCCCTAAACGGCTCCAGCCAGTCCGCTCAATGGACTCTAAACATGGCGAACGGATCCCCTAAACGGTTCCAGGCAGTCCGCTCAACGAACTTTAAATGTGGCGAATGGAACCCCTAAACGGCTCCAGCCAGTCCGCTCAACGGACTTTAAACCGGCGAACGGATCCTCTAAACGGTTCCAGCCTCAGTCTGCTCATCAGACTTTAAACCTTGGCCACGGTGGGCCGTCTCATATCACCGTACCTCTTCTATCAGCAAAAGTCACTCATACAAGGAGCGCACCTCTATCCTTCGTAATTTCAAATTCTTGTTTTCATCGAGTCTTTGATTTTTCTTGGTGATGTCCTCGGCGGATGTCTTTCTTTCGTCGGCGCATTTTGCATCGCAATCCACGCCACCGAGGGGCTCTGTAGACACCTCGCCTTGGACCGCTCACCCCGATTGCACATTTGATTTTGTGTTTCTTCCTATTTTAAGTGTTTTTCGTTAGTTTCTATTACTTTTGTTAAGTTCCTGACTAACTTTGTTAAGTCTAGGGACTAAACTGAATAACAATGCTGACTTTCTGGTCCATTCTATCAAAAAATCCATTTCAAATTCGCGTGCCTCCGCCTTTATAGGCCTGACACACGCGCATCCCGCCCTTGAGGCAGGAGGCGCGCGCATCTGGGCGTCAGTTATAGATTTTGTCCAAGAATCCCTCACTTGCTCATTTTACATGATTTTGCCCGGGAAATTTATCTTTGTGCCTTCGTTTTGGCACCAAAAACATCTTGTTTTCAACTATAAAAACCCCTCTTCTCCAACCTTTCAAAAGGACACTTTTTCAACATAAGAAAACTCTACCAAAAAGAGGACTTTTGAGATAACAAAACCATACTTTAAGGCATTTTTGAGTGTTTTCCCCAAAGAAGAACTTGAAGTTTCTTGAAGTCTAGGTAATACTACTCTCTTCTCTCCTCTCTCTACTTCATCTCTATTCTCCTTCATCTACTTTATCAAAACGGGCAATCACCCAAAACATTTTGGGACATGACACCAAAGATCACTTCATTCCATTGAAGTTGGTTAAGGTGTTATCTCCCTACATTCAAACCCTTTTTTTACCCCCTTTTATCATCATCATCAAAGAATAGGAATAACATTTTTTATGTCGACTACGAACAAGCAAGACCAACATTAGTTGGGCGAGATGGGTGTTTAAGTACTTCCCATCTCGTAATCTAACCCTCGAACCTCATAACAAGAATCTCTGATTTTCGTATCAAAAAATAGGCTTAATATTAGGTTTCTCTTATGTTCCATTAAAAACATAGGTGGCGACTCTAAACAAGTAAAACTAAAATAGACATCCTAGGATAATCCACCACTCTAGCCAAGTGGCGGGCCCTCCAGGGGTATCTACACAATCAAGTCCTACACTGGCACCAATCAAGTCCTACACTGGCACCAACGAAGTCCTACACTGGCACCAATCAAGTCCTACACTGGCACCAACGAAGTTCTACAATGGCAACCAATCAAGTCCTACACTGGCACCAACGAAGTCCTACACTGGCAACCATTCAAGTCCTACACTGGCACCAACGAAGTCCTACATTGGCAACCAATCAAGTCCTACACTGGCACCAACGAAGTCCTACACTGGCACCAACGAAGTCCTACATTGGCAACCAATCAAGTCCTACACTGGCACCAATGAAGTCCTACACTGGCACCAATCAAGTCCCACACTGGTACCAACGAAGTCCTACATTGGTAAAGCAATAAAGTCCTACATTGATAACCAATCAAGTCCTACATCAGCGAGCAAGTAAGTCCTGAATGGGCACCGTCAACTGTGACACTCCATCAACAACACAGGGTGTATTCAGAATTGGGTCAAGGACATTGATTCCTTAGTACGGGTTACTCTCTAAACTCTAAACTTTACTTACCGCAGTATTGTTTTCAAAAATGATTTTCAAAATACTTTAAACGACCGTTTTTGCATGTTTTTGGATTCGAACTACATTTGGTCTTATTCCTTTCCGGAGGATACGTAGGCAACTATATAGCACGACCATACCTAAAGTTCTAAATGGTGTCTTCTATCGACGACATTACTTCTTCCATAAGTATCGTCGCTGTGGGGCTCTGTAGACACCCCATTTTGAACTCACATTTATGATTACACTACTCTTGTGTCTCTCCTTTAGGTTTTGATGAAAACTCGTTAGTTTCGTTATGTTTTGTTAAGTTTCTAACTGATTCCATTAGTCAGGGGCCAAAATGAACAAATGAAACTGACAAAAGGACAAAACAGTATTTAAAACAATGGATGCCTCGTACGAGACATCAATATCTCATACGAGACATCTCCTCTGTTTGCGAGTCTGATTTACTTTCCTTCTCCGTCCCGATCTCGTTCTTGGCCATCACTCTCCTAATCTGGGAAACATCTAATTAGGAGACTTCCTAGATGTTTCGTACTGATTTCCTACCTCGTTTAACCTCTCTAAATAAGGACTTTATCACCTACCAAACTTAGGACTCCTAGACTTGGTCCCTATGTAATCAAAACATATAAATAAAGAGTCTTTCAACCCTAGACTCTCCTAATGGTTCCTCATGATCCTAATCGAGGTTAACAACTCTCTAATCAGTCCCTCTCTCAAGAATCCCATTTTTACTCCTCCCTCACACCAAAACACCATCAAAAACTCATGTTTTCAAGCCAAAATTATCACAAAACTCTTGGATCATCAAGGCCTTAGTCAAGGCCATCAATTGGAATCTCAAAAATGCTTTAGGTAAACTCCTACGCTTTAATCTCTACTTCTCATCTCCTTCTTTGTTTTAGAGTAGTGTAATCCCATCAAAAGGATCAGCCTAGAGCCTCTCTAATCCATGGAGATGGTCTCGAAGCACATGACCTGACATTCCAATAATTAAGAAATTACTTATTGGCTTTAATTGTTTTAATTGTTTATTTGCTACTTGATTAAATACACCTAAGAAAGACCAATCCTAGATTGGGTGGATTGGGCGCTCCTTGACCTTCCCAATCCATAACTTAACCCCCAAACTAAAGAATCTCACGGTCCGTATCCCGTTCAACAACATGGTGGCGACTCTCAAATCAAAAAGGAAAAGCGAGGATCGCTCTTTCTCAGATGCAAACAGCCCTCTATATGTATTCACACGCAAACGAATATCTAGAACAATTCTAGATCTGGATTGCCAGATCCAATAGAAACTCTTTCTATCTAAAAGGCTATATGAATTTATTGGTGTTCTTAAGCTTTTGATTGTCAATCTAAAATCAAGAATATGTTTTTCAAACATATGGAAGCTACTAATAATAATACAATATCAATTTGGTCTGAATAGGGTTTAGAGAAGGTCTTTTATGCTTATTAATCCTTAACTCTTAAGGAAAAATAGACTAAATCCCGTCATAGCCCAAAATCAGCAACTCAGGCCTGGTCTAGCACTGAGCGCGATCGCGCTTTAAAGAGTGCTATTGCGCCTTTTCAAAGAGTGCCATCACGCCTTTTCAAAGAGTGCCATTGCGCCTTTTCCAAAAATTCTTTTGTGTGTGACCCCATATGATTATATTATATTGGCAATGATCCCGACCAAGGCCGTTCTCATAAATCATGAGCAGACTCTAGCAAGCCATCATGATTATCCAAATAATATAACTTAACGAAGTTTGTTTATCCTCATAGAACATATCACAATACTTTTGTCACGCCATATCATATTGGACATAAGTCATGGTCCACGTCAACTTATTATCCAATGCTTTCTCGATCCTGGGTAGATTGATATGAGCAAATGACATTGAACACATCAATTCATTTGAGCGTGGCAACGCATTTCATCAATATTACTCTTTGAGTGGCCTAAGCAGATATATCTCTTGAGAGAGGGACAAATCTCATCTTGAATTATCATTCTTCCTTACAAGAATTCGATTATGCGAATCATAGTGTAGATACTCCGGGAGAGCCCACTACTTGGCTAGAGTGGTGGAAGGATCCTAGGATGTCTATTTGATTTTAATTGTGAGAGTCGCCACCTATGTTTTTAGAGGAACATAAGAAAAACCTAGAAATAGCCTAATTTATGTACAAAACCAGAGATTCGTGAAGAGAAGGGTTTAAGGGTTAGGTGACGGAGTGGGAAGTACTAAAAAACCCACTCCGCCTCGCTTACACGGGTCTTGCTACTATTGGTGTTCTAATGCTAAAAAGTCCTTCTTGTATTAATAGTGCTAACACATATAATGTAAAAAAAAGGGGAATTGCAAAGGAAAATAAAAGAGAATTGTTTTATTGATTTTTATGATAAAGATTACATTAAGAGAAGAATAATAAATTGAAATAAGGATTGAAATGTAGGGAGATAACCTTAACCAACTTTAATGTATTAAAGTGATTATTTGGTCATGTCCTATTGATGGGAATTGCATACATTAAAAAGACATATATAAAATAAGAAGAAGAAGAAGAAGTAAAGTTGTACCTTAAGAAAGAGGACTTCAAACTTTGACTTGAAAAGAGTTTTGATGCTTGAGTTGTTGTTGAGAGAATTCTTGTAAAGAGAATTCTTGAGAGAATTGTGTATAGTGTCTTTGTGAAGAAATTTCAAGTCCTTTTCTAAGGTAGAAGGAGGGGGTTTATATAGGTGAAATTAGGAGGGAAAGTTTGGAGGGAGAAGATGATCAATCCATGTGAAATGGAATTGACCAATCAAAAATAAGAAAAATAAAATAATAAATAAAAGAAAATGTTTATTTTTAAGAGGATGCTAAGAATATGGGATTGGGAGGTTACAAATAAAAAGGGTTTAAAGCTAGAATAAAACATGTGATGAAAAGAGGTGTTTGTGATAAAAAAACTGGAGGGAAAAGGCTGCAGTCCGTAACTACCAAAATAGGAAGCGCGCGAGTCCCGGTTTTGGGGCGAGACACGCGCGCGGCCCGTTGACAGTGTCAGAGGCGCCCGCGGCAGAAAAGGACAGAATGACCCTAAAATTTAACTCTGTTATGCAGTTTAGCCCCAAAACTAACGGAATCAGTTAGGAGCTTAACTGAAGTAACAAAAATCAATGAAAATAAGTTAAATAAAAATACTATGTATGCAATCGGGGCGAGAGGTCCAAGGCGGGGTGTCTACAGAGCCCCTCGGTGACGTGGATTGCAAAGCAAAACGCGTCGACGAAAGAAAGACAACCGCCGAGGACATCGACAAAGAAGAAAGAAAAGAAAAGGAAGCAAAGAGTTAATGAAAGCAGGAATTTGAAATTGCGAAAGATAGAGGTACGCTCCCTTTGTGAGCGACCTTTATTGATTGATGAGGTGGCATGATCCGTTTGTAAATCTGCTGGCTGAATCCGTTAGTAAATCCACTTGATGAACTCGTTAGTGAATCCATTGAATGAGTCCATTAGTGAACCTTGTTGACGAATCCGTAAGTGAATCCGCTTGATGAATCCGTTGGTGAATCCATTGAATGAGTCCGTTAGTGAACCCTTCTTGACGAATCCATTAGTGAATCCGCTTGATGAATCCGTTGGTGAATCCATTGAATGAGTCCGTTAGTGAACCTTTGTTGATGAATCCGTTAGTGAATCCATTTGATGAATCCGTTGGTGAATCCATTGAATGAGTCCGTTAGTGAACCCTTGTTGAGAAATCCGTTAGTGAATCCGCTTGATGAATCCGTTAGTGAATCCATGGAATGAGTCCGTTAGTGAACCCTTGTTGACGAATCCGTTAGTGAATCCGTTTGATGAATCCTTTGGTGAATCCATTGAATGAGTCCGTTAGTGAACCCTTGTTGACGAATCCGTTAGTGAATCCGCTTGATGAATCCGTTAGTGAATCCATTGAATGAGTCCATTAGTGAACCCTTGTTGACGAATCCGTTTGTGAACCCGTTGGCTGAATCCGTTAGTAAAGCCATTTGCTGAACCCGTTTGTGAGTCTGTTGGTCGAATCCGTTTGTGAATCCGATTGGTAAGTCCGTTTGTGAACCCGCTGAATGAGTCCGTTAGTGAACCCTTGTTGACGAATCCGTTGGTGAACCCGTTGGCTGAATCCGTTAGTGAATCCATTTGCTGAACCCGTTTGTGAGTCCGTTGGTCGAATCCGTTTGTGAATCCGATTGATGAGTCCGTTTGTGAACCCATTAGTGAATCTGTTTGCTGAACCCGTTTGTGAGTCCCTTGGTCGAATCCGTTCGTGAATCCGATGGACGAGTCCGTTTATAAACCCGTTGGCTGAATCCGTTAGTGAATCCATTTGCTGAACCCGTTCGTGAGTCCGTTAGTCGAATCCTTTTGTGAATCCGATTGACGAGTCCGTTTGTGAACCTGTTGCTGAATCCGTTAGTGAATCCATTTGTTGAACCCGTTTGTGAGCCCCTTGGTCGAATCTGTTTGTGAATCCGATGGACGAGTCAGTTTGTGAACCCGTTGGCTGAATCCGTTAGTGAATCCATTTGCTGAAACCGTTTGTGAGTCCGTTGGTCGAATCCGTTTGTGAATCCGATTGATGAGTCCGTTTGTGAACCCGTTAGTGAATCTGTTTGCTGAACCCGTTTGTGAGTCCCTTGGTCGAATCCGTTCGTGAATCCGATGGACGAGTCCGTTTATGAACCCGTTGGCTGAATCCGTTAGTGAATCCATTTGCTGAACCCGTTCGTGAGTCCGTTAGTCGAATCCGTTTGTGAATCCGATTGACGAGTCCGTTTGTGAACCTGTTGCTGAATCCGTTAGTGAATCCATTTGCTGAACCCGTTTGTGGGTCCCTTGGTCGAATCCGTTTGTGAATCCGATGGACGAGTCTGTTTGTGAACCCGTTAGCTGAATCCGTTAGTGAATCCATTTGCTGAACCCGTTTGTGATTCCCTTGGTCGAATCCGTTTCTGAATCCGATGGCTGAGTCCGTTTGTGAACCCTTTGCTGAACCCGTTTGTGAGTCCATTTTGTCGAATCCGTTTGTGAATACGATGGCTGAGTCCGTTTGTGAACCCTTTGTTGAATCCGTTTGTGAATCCATTGGTCGAATCCGTTTGTGAACCCTTTGTTGAGTCCGTTTGTGAACCCTTTGTTGAATCCATTGGTCGAATCCATTTGTGAATCCGATGGCTGGGTCCGTTTGTGAACCTATTGCTGAATCCGTTTGTGAATCCATTTGTCGAATGCTTGTACCTGTTATATGTATGCTTTTGCAGATATATGTGCTTGTGTGAGATGTGAAATAGAAATTGAGAGAAAATTGTGATTGTGGTGTGATGTGATTTGGGAAGCAGAGATTGCTTGAGAGAAATTTTTCGAGAATGGAGAATTTGCTTTTGTGTGCTGTGTGATTTTTTAGGAAAGTATTAATGAATGATGTTCATACCTTCACTTACCATGGCCGCTTGATTCGGGATGGAGATGTTGTGGCTTTGATGAAGATAATGAAATGCTCTTGCTTTCGATGGAATGTTGGTGAGATGACATTCTGAATGATGGGTTGGTCGTGCCAAAGGCTGCCTACGTATCCCTTGAAGGGAATCAGACCAGCGTAGTTCAAGGATGATGGAGAATGCTGGGGAAGAAGCTAGGAGCAAATAATTTTACGCAAGCAAAGAGACAAGAAAAATATTTTTTTTTTTTTTTTAAGATTAGAAGGAAAAGAATATGTACACATGTGAGAAAAAGATATTTTTTTTAGTTCGTGGGTGAACCATTTTAATCATTCTGTGTTCGTAAAGCCAACCCCAAGATCAAGTCATGTTCGGTCGAAGTCCGGGTTGCCTCGCTTGAATTCTGTTGTCGCTATTGTGCCCAACGAAGATTGATGTCTAGCCCCAAGAGATTTGTCAATTATGGGGCTTCAAAAGACTTTCGATGCCGAGATACCGAGGGCTGTTGATTGTAAAGTCCCTAGGATGCCTTTGATGCCAAACTTTGAGTGACTGGCATAGCCCAAAGATAAATCAGCTCTTGGCCCATTCGAATAAATCGCCTTTTGTTGTTGATGTGAGTAAGCCCCAAGAGAAGATTATTGATGCCAAGCTTCGAGAGATTGCCAAGCCTCAAATGTCATATACTTGTTGTTTGCGAGCTTGGAGATGGTGGGTTGTGAAGACCTGTCGATGTAGAGCCCCAAATTATCTTGGAATCGGCTCGGCATTAAGAGCGGATGCTGTTGGGTTTCGTAGTAACATGCGCAGCGGAATATAGCATTTAAAATTTTATAAAACCCAAAGCCCATAGATCCATTCATATGATTAGATCAAATACAACAATATGAATACTAGAAAACTAACCCTTGATGACTTTGAATTTGGCCTTTGATCTTGGTGGAGAACTTGAAGCTTTGATCACAAAAGTAAGAACACGAACTTCGAAGATGATAAGCTTCACCCTCTAGCGGTATCCACACGACGAACGAATATCAAGAACACTTGATCTTGGTTGCTAGACCAAAATTGTTAAACACGTTTTCACAATCAATATGAACTATACGGAATTTTGTTTGTGTATTATTTTGTTCCTCAATCTAGGATGTCTTAGAACAAAATAAAACTCTCTCAAACTCTTTGGAGACTTGCCTAAAGCATTGGCTTTGATTCTGGCCGAATTTGGCTGTTTATATACAAGTTAGACCTATTCCAAATAGGAAACTTGTGTCTAAACCCGTCCAAAATTCTTTTCCAAATCAAATAAGGAAACCAGTCCCGACATGGTGTGCGACCGCCCAAAACCCTTGTGCGGTCGCACATCTATCTGGAAGGTTTCTGGTACATTCTGAGCTAAACTGTGCGGCCGCCCAAGCCCTTTTGTGCGGTCACACACTTTCCCCAAATTTCCCAAATTTCCAAATTCCAATATAGTTCTTATTTAAGATTCGTTCTATTGTGTGTGACCCTCTAGGATTATACTAAGTTGGCAATGGGTTCAAACATGAAACCATAAGATATGATTAGGTTCTAGCAAACCGTCATACCTACCCAAATAGTATAACTAGATACAAGTTCGCATTCCTTTAGAATATGTCACAATCCCTTTGTCCACGATGTCATTGAACACAAGTCATGGTCAACAAGTCAACTTGTTTTGTTCAATACTTTCTCGATTCCGAATATGTTGATAATCCAAATGACATTGTGTGAATACGTGTGTTTGAATTTGAGAATATTCATAGCAACATTAAAATTATGAGAGTCGCCACGCCGTTTTAATTAAAGCCAAAAACATTGAGAAAAAGCATGTTTAATGGGTTCGGGGGGTCAAATTACAACAAGAGAAGAATATTGGACGTTATCACTCCTATTGCCCGAATGATCGGTCTTTCTATCATGATGAATGTGTTAGTAGTGTGTTAGTGTTTGAGACCGGATCCGAAGATTGCCTACGTTCCTCTCAATGTGAGAAGCTCAGGTCAGCGTAGTTCGCAGAGAATTAGAATAGGCAGAAGAATCGGGATCATGCATAATGAAGGGGAATTACCTAAAGATTAGGGTTTAGAAATAGTTCCTAGATCATCCTCAGGTTGATGAACCCTCGATCATCATCGGCTATGAAATAACATATAATTACGAAGATCGCAACCCTAAATATAGCATAAATAAGGTTTTAATCTATGAACACGAAGAACATGCGAAGAACATATATGAACATATGAATAAACATGCAAAGCATATGAAGAAACTATGAATAAACATGCAAGAACATGAATATAAAAGATCTATATTAAGAATAATGCAAGAACATGAAGAAAAAGTTAGAAAACTTACCTATGTTGGCAAGAAATATAAACCTTGGATCTTTTTGAGTGTTTGATGTTAATTAGAGAGCAAAATAGTGTTTAAGAACTCCAAAATTCGTGTTTAGAGCTCTCAAAATCGGACCCCTAAACCAATGGCATGGAGTTGGTTTATATAGTAAACTGAGGGGAAGATCTGACGGCTGAGATCATCCGGCGCAAGGTTGGCCGCCTGGCCATGGTTGAAGACGGCGACAATGTTGGCCGCGTGGCCAAGATCAAACGCGTAACAATGTTGGCCGCCTGGCCAAGTCTGCAGGCTGACTTGATTTTCAAGCTAGGGTTTCACTGTTGCTTTATGGTAACCCTAAGTTGCCTATTTTGATGGATTTTGTCATAAATGGGATATTTTGGGAATCCAGGACAAGTCTTTGCAAGGTTTCTAATTCCTATAAAGTCCTTGTATATTTGGGAAAGCCCTAATAAACTCATTTTCAGATCGGGTACTAACAGTAGCCCCTCGGCGACGCTTCTTGCAAGGAAATGTGGGGTCGACGATAAAAAGAAGGATCCGTCTGAAACATGAGTTTCAAAACAGATGAAAGGTAAGGGAACGGCTGAACCTTGGCAGGCGACCTACGTATCCGCGGGGAATCAAGCCAAACGTAGTTCAAATCTGATGGGAAATTGGGAATAACTGTCCTCTGGTGGGAAGCAACGTCTTCTGCTGGGGAAAATGCACCTGCTGGGATGAGAGATAACCGCGTCGGTCGGGTGGCTGGACCTTTTCAGGTTTCCTACGTATCCTCCGAGGAATCAAGCCGGTCGTAGTTCAGAGATCTACTGGGGATAAAACGAGATGTCGGACTTCTACTGCGGATAATAAACCTACGGGCACTATCATGTACGAAGAACGAATCATTCGTAAGCAATGAAGTTATTTGGACTACGCTGTCTAAATAATCCCAAGATGGAATGGTAAACGCAATCAGGATCGCCCGGGTTCCTGCCGATCGCGCTAAAGTAATCTATGTTGGATCTCTCGCGAACAGAAACGCCGAGGCTTCTGCCAACCACGATCGATCAAGGATACGTATGTTATAGAGGCGCCGAAGTCTCTACAACCACACGAATCTTAATAATAGATGTTGGATCTTTCGCAAACAGAAACGCCGAGGCTTTTGCCAATTACGATTGATCTAGGATGGTATGTCATAGAGGCGCCGAAGTCTCTACGATCATGCAAATCCTAATAATAGATGCTGGATCTCTCGCAAACAGAAACGCCGAGGCTTCTGTTAACCACGATTGATCTAGGATGGTATGTTATAGAGGCGCCGAAGTCTCTACAACCATACGAATCCTAAGCAAATATTAGGAAGTGCTAAAATAATAGATGCTGGATCTCTCGCAAACAGAAACGCCGAGGCTTCTGCCCATCGCGATCGATCTAGGATGCGTATGTCATAGAGGCGCCGAAGTCTCTACAACCATACGAATCCTAAGCAAATATTAGGAAGTGCTAAAATAATAGATGCTGGACCTCTCGCAAACAGAAACGCCGAGGCTTCTGCCCATCGCGATCGATCTAGGATGCGTATGTCATAGAGGCGCCGAAGTCTCTACAACCATACGAATCCTAAGCAAATATTAGGAAGTGCTAAAATAATAGATGCTGGATCTCTCGCAAACAGAAACGCCGAGGCTTCTGCCCATTGCGATCGATCTAGGATGCGTATGTCATAGAGGCGCCGAAGTCTCTACAACCATACGAATCCGAAGAAAATATTAGGAAGTGCTAAAATAATAGATGCTGGATCTCTCGCAAACAGAAACGCCGAGGCTTCTGCCCATCGCGATCGATCTAGGATGCGTATGTCATAGAGGCGCCGAAGTCTCTACAACCATACGAATCCTAAGCAAATATTAGGAAGTGCTAAAATAATAGATGCTGGATCTCTCGCAAACAGAAACGCCGAGGCTTCTGCCCATCGCGATCGATCTAGGATGCGTATGTCATAGAGGCGCCGAAGTCTCTACAACCATACGAATCCTAAGCAAATATTAGGAAGTGCTAAAATAATAGATGCTGGATCTCTCGAAAACAGAAACGCCGAGGCTTCTGCCCATCGCGATCGATCTAGGATGCGTATGTCATAGAGGCGCCGAAGTCTCTACAACCATACGAATCCTAAGCAAATATTAGGAAGTGCTAAAAGAATAGATGCTGGATCTCTCGCAAACAGAAACGCCGAGGCTTCTGCCCATCGCGATCGATCTAGGATGCGTATGTCATAGAGGCGCCGAAGTCTCTACAACCATACGAATCCTAAGCAAATATTAGGAAGTGCTAAAATAATAGATGCTGGATCTCTCGCAAACAGAAACGCCGAGGCTTCTGCCCATTGCGATCGATCTAGGATGCGTATGTCATAGAGGCGCCGAAGTCTCTACAACCATACGAATCCTAAGCAAATATTAGGAAGTTTTAAGGGGTTTTCCGTATTCAAAGGTAACAATATCAGTCAAAATAGCGCTAAGGGCACCTAAAAATGAACAAAGGGAAATGTACCAGGGGTAAAACTGAAATTTTGCATGTGGAGGCAAAGATGATGGATTGTTATGGAGTCGCAAACGGGATGAACTCTCAAGGAGTCATGAAGGTGATAGACTCTCAGGGAATCGCAGAAGTGATGGACTCTTGGGGAGTCGCAAAGTGATGGACTCTCGGGGAGTCGCCAAGGTAAAGGACTCTTTGGTGAGCAAAGGATGACCACGAAAGCGTAATGTTTGGGATCCGCTCACCCTAAATTAGGAGGAATACATAATATGAGGCTACGAACCATTAAGATGAAGGTATTAGGTAAGGGACATTTTGCTTGGTTGCTTAGGGTAGGACCTAAGGCTTCTAAGGAAAGGGGATGGGTAGCCTCTTAGCCTTGAGATAAGGATGCAAAAGATGTTATGGTTGTTTAGACTTGAGATTGTGTCTTGGAGATAATGTGGGTTTCCTAGGCTACGGGTTAGGGAATGGAGTTCATTTAAGCATGAGGAGAGTATTCTATCCTAGGCTTAATGCTAGGGCTTGGAGTTGTGGTAGGCTCAGAGGTTGCAAAGGCGTTGGCTTTTAGACATAAGGCTGGGAGTTGGAAAGGTTGTGACTTCCTAGGCTTGAGACCATGGACCGTCGGGAAGAGGGATTGCTTTTTGTGGAGGGTCCACTAAGCTTGATGTTAGGGTTCACCATTTTCGGGATTGGTGACTATGGCTTGGAAATGTTCGTGGTAACCTAGGATTTAGGCTAGATTTAAGGCTAAGGACTGTAAACTTCCTATATTTGAGACTAAGGTGAAGGAATTTCCTAGGTCTAGGACTAGGGTTTGAAGGGAATGTTGAATCCTAGGCTCGATGATAGAGTTTAAAGAGGATAATTTCTACCTAGGCTTGAGGCTAGGGTTTTAGAAAGAGTGCGACTACCTAGGCTCGAGGCTAGGGTTTAGAGCGAATGCGACTACCTAGGCTCGAGGCTAGGGTTTAGAGCGAATGCGACTACCTAGGCTCGAGGCTAGGGTTAGAGCGAATGCGACTACCTAGGCTCGAGGCTAGGGTTTAGAAAGAGTGCGACTACCTAAGCTTGAGGCTAGGGTTTGGAGTGAATGCGACTACCTAGGCTCGAGGCTAGGGTTTAGAGCGAATTCGACTACCTAGGCTCGAGGCTAGGGTTTAGAGCGAATGCGGCTTCCTAGGCTTAAGGCTAGGGTTGATTGAGTTTTTGGACAGGGCATTATATCCTAGGTTTTGGACTAGGGTTCAATAAAACGGAGAACTGAGATTGTAAATTTACTAGGTTTCGAGACTAGGGTTTCGGGAATTTGGAAATGATGTGGCATACGAGGCTTTGGAAATTCCTAGAATTTAGGCTAGGGTTAAAGGGGATGTTGTGGTTTCCTAGGCTTAAGGCTAGGGTTTAGAGAGAATGCAGATTCCTAGGTTTGAGGCTAGGGTTTAAGAAGGATGTCCTTATGTGACTACCTAGGCTCGAGGGTAGGGTTTAGGAAGGATTGGCTACCTAGGCTTGGGCTAGGGTTTTTGGGGAACGTGAACTACTAGGCTTGAGGCTAGGGTTTGGGAAGATGTGATTACCTAGGCGCTTGAGGCTAGGGTTCGGAGCGCATGTGACTCCTAGGCTAGAGGCTAGGGTTTGTAGAGGATGTGGGCAACCTAGGCTTGAGGCTAGGTTTGGGAATATGTGATTCCTAGGCTTGAGGCTAGGGTTCGGAGCTCATGTGACTTCCTAGGCTAGAGGGCTAGGGTTTGTAGAGGATGTTGGCAACCTAGGCTTGAGGCTAGGGTTTAAGAGATGTGATTACTAGGTAGGATAGGCTTCGGATAGATTAGACTAGGCTAAAGTTCTAGGGTTTAGCTAGGTTAAGACTCAGACATGTGTTGAGGAGACCGGGGCCTAATGGAATGGTAGGCGTGAGATCTAGGAGATCGAAGGCTAGGCAGGGTAGCGTTGGGACATAAGGCTTTCAAGCGGGTAAGTCTTTTGTCCTAGAGA
>JAOWBW010000359.1:793409-923048 GCA_026119855.1 Campanula takesimana | reverse complement strand
CCTAGCATGATATGAATACTGGATTATATGATGTTTATGTGTTATATGATTTTATGTGTTTATTGTTTTACAACTTTAATCGCACTATTGAATCGCACTAAAAATTATGATGGATTCTGAATTGTTGGATATTAATTTTTTGATTGGATCAAAGTTTTAATAATCGGGGAAAACAATTTTGAGACAAATTTTCGAACTTAAAATTCAGTCTGATGCTAATGTGCGACCGCACAGAAAATATGGGCGACCGAACATGTTTGTGCGACCGCACAGATTTTCGTGGCGCGACCGCCACAGTTGGTCAGAATTAGAATCAGATTCTAGAATTTGGATGAGTCCAACCGATCCGTGACCAATACCGGCCACACCTGCTGATCTGGAGCGGGTTTTGGGCAGTTGTTTTGTGTGGATCTTGGGGTTTGATTTCCTATTTATTTTGATATTGTGATTCTAAGATTGTTCAAGGTTTGGATGGCTAATCTGCGTTTATCGAGATTGTGGTTTCCCAAACTGATCGCAATCAAAGTTTCAAAGATAAAACGAAGTTAGAATTATGAAGAGTTCATAATTGCTAAATTGAGAAACAAGTTCTTGATTCAATGATTGGAGAGTCATGTGGAATTGTGGATGCAATTGGCCTATGTTTATCGAGACCATCTATTGCTTAGTTTCGACCACATGGACTACTTTCTTGGTTTCTTGAATTAGTGCGGAATTGTGGATGCCTTATGGCTTAGTTTCGGCCGCACTTCTTGTTGTCTTGATTTGGCAAAAGATAACCAAAGTTCAAAGAGTTTCATCCTCATAATTATAGAGAAACTAATGACACATAAATATTATGCTTAAATTAAGGAGATTATTTAGTGGCTAAACTTGATGCGTAACATGTTTATATTATGTGCTCATAAATGTGTGTATGCTATATGTGAACCTTCAAAGAAAGTTTTAAGTCCTTTATTGCCATGCTGTTAGTACCGACCTGAAAATGAGTTTATAGGACTTTCCAAAATACAAGGACTTATAGGAATTACAACCTTGCAAATACTTGTCCCGGATTCCCGAAATATCTCATTTATGACAAAATCTATCAAATTAGGTAGTGAATGGTTTCCATAAAACCATGCAGAAAACCGAGCTTAAGAATCAGTCAGCGGAATCTTGGCCACGCAGGCCAACCTTGCTGCGCGTTCGATCTTGGCCCCACGCGGCCACTCTTGTCACCGGCTTCAACCATGGCCCAGGCGGCCAACCTTGCTCTGGATGATCCTGACCATCAGATCTTCCCATCCAGCCTAATATATAAACCATCCATTCCATTGGTTTTGGGTCGATTTGGGAGAGCTCTAAGTACGAATTTAGAGTTCTTAAACACTAATTTTGCTCTCTAATTAGCATTCAAACACTCAAGAAGATCAAGGTTTATTTCTTGCCAACATAGGTAAGTTTTCTAACTTTTCTTCATGTCTTGCATTATTTTTAATGTAGATCTTTTATATTCATGTTCGTACATGTTTATTCATAGTTTCTTCATATGCTTTGCATGTTCATAATATGTTCTTTGCATGTTCTTCGTGTTCATAGATTAAAACCTTATTTATGCTATATTTAGGGTTGCGTAATTACATGTTATTTCATAGCCGATGATGATCGAGGGTTCATCAACCCGAGGATGATCTAGGAACTACTTCTAAACCCTAATCTTTAGGTAATTCCCCTCATTACGCATGATCCCGATTCTTCTGCCTATTCTAATTCTCTGCGAACTACGCTGACCTGAGCTTCTCACATTGAGAGGAACGTAGGCAATCTTCGGATCCGGTCTAAATCACTAACACACTACTAACACATTCATCATGATAGAAAGACCGATCAATTCGGGCAATAGGAGTGATAACGTTCAATATTCTTCTCTTGTTGTAATTTGACCCCCGAACCCACTAAAATGCTTTTTTCAATGTTTTGCTTTAATTAAAACGGCGTGGCGACTCTTATAATTTTAATGTCGTTAGAATATTCCTTTTGTAAATAAAAATAATCACAAGATACTTCCCATGCGTCGCTTCATCGGAAAGGGGTATTCACAGTGGCGACTCTGCTGGGGACTGCTTTGAAACATTTTCAAACTTAGTGGGTCTAACTTTCGTGCACATCATGATGCTTGCCATGTTTACACATGCACACACTTTCCATGTTTACACATGCACTACACACACTTGCCATGTTTACACATGCACACACTTGCCATGTTTACACATGTACCTCACACACTGCCATGTTTACAATACACCTCACACACTTGCATGTTTACACATGCACCCTACACACACTTGCCATGTTTACACATGCACCCTACCACACTTGCCATGTTTACACATGCACTTCACATACTTGCCATGTTTACACATGTACCCGTGCACCCCGCAGTGTAATACTTGCACTTTGTTGATACTTGTACTTGTAATACCTTGTATCCTTGTACCCTTGTTATCTTCGCTTTAGTATTAGGGTCAAACAAAACTCTGCTATGCTCCCTTATACATTATTCTCTTTCTCTCTCTCTCTCTCTCTCTCATACATTGCATTTGCATCATCCTAACATTAAAAACTTCTCTCTTTCTCCTTAAAAAGAACTAGTTTCTTGCCACACACTACCACTAGTCCGTGTCAGCACTGCACAGGTCCCCATTACCCGGAGTATTCGATGTGCAGGAATTTGTGCGCTACTGTCGCACTCTTTTCGAGTCACTCGTCTATTCCACTCACCGTATACGGTGGGAACCTTTACCTAACCCGAGTCAACCCACACTAGTATAGGTAACATACCTAGGTTTTTGACCTGGGTTGGTTTGGCTAGCTTTTTCTTAATAGTCAATTAATGTGCTGTCTATGTCGAGTCATCCCCAAGTCAATGATGAATTGAGATCTTTGAGAGAAAGTGCACAAAAAAGTGATTTCCCTACAAGGGACGTGCCATGGTGAGATGAGTGTTTATTGTCAAGATCTCCGCTCATCATTAACTTGCGTAAGATGTAACATAGACATCACGTTTAATGCCTTTAAGGAAGGGTTAGTCGTAGGATCCGATGGTTGGTGGAAGCCGCTTGCCGTATAGGACCCTCGCCCAAATTGTCCGTTTGGGGGTGCGCAATGCAGGTGAAAAACGAGGGGTCTATAGATGTAGTGATGGCCTCCACAATCGTAGTCTTCTAACTAGTTGCGAAAAAGGGGTATCCCTTCCAACCAATTAGGATGTAAATAATGTATGTTTTTGTAAATAAAATATACTTTGCATGAGCCTTCCCCCTCTCCTAAAAGCTTCATTGCCCTTCAACCTTTCAGCAAAGCAAGTTTGGATCCGTTCGGGTGGTCGACTACAACGTGAAGCTTCTATTCCGTCCACGTTCTCAGTCTCGTCATCAGCAATGTCAACTCCCGCTTCAGCTTCAGCCTCTGCTCCTCCTGCTAGTGCCGCCGAGCTCAACACTGAGACTACTCTCAATGGTATTCCCCCAAGCCTCCAGAACTTCCTCGCCGGTCTCGAAGCCAAGATCAAGAATCTCGAAGAAAGCAACAAGATGTTGGAAGACCAGAACCAACAGTTGAAGGGCCACATTCAACAAAAGGGAACTAAGCTTGTACCTGATGGTGAGAATTTCATTTATGTCGAGGATGAAGAGGTCAATACCAACTGTCCCCCCAACACCAATGCTACTGCCTTCCCATTCCCAAGCTACCGCAATGTTCCACCTCCTTCTCTCTACAACCAACAAGGTTTCACTACCATGAGCAAGAACAAGGCTGTCTATGAACCTTCCCCTGAACTGCTTGGTGGCTACCTCTCTGCTAGCAAACTACCCGCACCCTCGTTGCCTCTGAGTATTGGGATGGCCGCTGCTACTACTTCCACTACTCCTCCCGTCACTCTGTCAGAACCTATCCCGACATCTCCAATCACCCTGTGGTCACAGCCATGCAAGAGCAAATGCGCAAGTTGATCGAGACCGTGGATAAGCAAAGTGCACCGACTACCAAGACAATCAACCCTAGCCAAGTGGGGCTCTCCCCAAGGATTTCAAGATGCCTAAGGTGGCAATGTTTCATGGTGACTCGTGTCCTAAGAATCATTTGGATAGTTATGTGTTGGCCATGAGGGCTCGTGACTGCACCAACGAACAAATGGCTCACGTATTTCATAGCACTTTGGATGGTAATGCTCTGCGTTGGTTCTTGGGGCTAGAACCAAGCGAGAGGCAAACGTGGGATCAAATCAGTGCCATTTTCTGTGAGAAGTATCAAGCTAACTTGGATTGGCATGTGAATCGAACCGACCTTGAGAACTCTATGCAAAAGCCCGGCGAGGCTATTTATGATTTTTACAAGAGGTGGAATCATCGGTTGTGCGAGGTCCAATACCCACCAAAAGTGAAGGAACAGAAGCAGATTTTCTACAAATGCTTGCTACCGGAGATGAAAGCAGCTATAGGTAATGGTTACTCCCTGATTTGCGGGAAATGGTTGACGCCGGAGTAAGGTATGAAGCAGGGTTCACTGGGATTGTGCCGCCAAAGGAAAGTCCAAAGACCAACAACAACAACTCCTTCCGCTACAAGGGTCCTACTGCGCCTGCGCCTCCTAGGGGTGGAAAGGAGGCCGTCGGCCAAGTGAATATGGTCCAGAAAGAGGTCCCGTTAGATGTTCAAGCTGTCACAGGAATGGGCTCCGCCGCAAAGAGAGAGGGAGCACTTTGACGATTTTGGTATGCCCATGGGGAAAGTCTTTGACGTGTTAGTCAAGAGAGGTCTTATCAAGCCTTTAGAGAATTATCAACCCGCCTACCAAGAACGATTTGGACGCCTCCAAGTTCTGCAAGTATCACAAGCACATCGGGCACACAACGGATGGTTGTATTCAATTGAAGCGCGTAGTTCAAGGGTTGATCAATGACAAGAAGATTGAGAAGCCGAAGGGTCCTAATGTGGTGAATAACCCTCTTCCTAACAAGGGGTGGGGTAAATATGGTGCAAACATGCGAGATCAGTATCCTAGAGCTCATGGATGCCTTTGACAAGATAGGGCTCACAATGGTGGATATCTTCATGGCATTGGTGACGTTAGAAATGCTTGAACCGTTATAAGGACATCTCCCCCGTCTTGGTTGCGATTTATCAAAGTTTTGCCACTACCACAAGTGCACCGGTCACACTACCGAAGAATGCTTTGAACTCAAGAAAGCCGTGCAAGATCTCATCCACAAGGGAGTTGTCGAAGACCCTAGAGATTATGTAGCTAGCAATGTACTCATGGTAGAACTTAGTGAGATCACTGATCCGGCCAAGCCTGTTGTGGCGGACTGTGTGAGACGGGTTGTATTTCAATGACTAATAATAAAGAACCTTCTTGCTACTTGTTGTCTTTAGAAGAACTAGTGAGTGAAGTCGAATCTCTAGAGGAAGAGAGTCCCAAACCCTCTCAACCTCTTTCTTGGGCCGAAATCTTCAAGGAGGCCGAAAAGACCGAAGTTTCGCTCCTTGGCCTGACACGCCATTGTCTTTGGAGGAGCTACGTGGAAGTTTGTCTCCTTACAAGATCCGGTCAAGTGTACCAATCCGAACCAAAAGGTGCAAAGAAAGTCTTTGGGAAGGAGCCCGAGCAAGCCGACCTAGACAAAGAAGACCCTATCCTCACTCAACTCAAACAAACCCAAGCCCATATTTCACTATGGTCCCTACTCACCTCCTCCCTAGCCCATCGCCTCATGCTCGAGCAAAACCTCGCTGCCACCATGGTACCATCCACTACTACCCCGGAAGACGTCACCCACATGATTGGTAATATCCACTATGGAAACATCATCACTTTCTCAGAGCTAGACAAGCCAGTGTTCGGAGTTGATCATAATGAGCCTTATACATCACTGTCGAGGTAAATGGCAAGAAAATTCCCCGTGTATTCATTGATAATGGTTCTGCTATTAATATCCTGCCCTCAAGGATGATGGATGTGGTTGGCGTTCATGGTGTTGATTTACGCCCATCCAAGCAAACCATCAAAGCTTATGACTCTACATGCCGCGCCGTGATAGGCGAAGCCACCTTGCCCATTACCATCGGAACAAAGATCCTACCAACCGACTTCCACGTCATAGACATCCCCGCAACCTTCTCACTCCTCCTTGGCCGGCCATGGTTACATCAATCAGGCACTGTCCCATCTTCCCTGCACTAGTGTGTGAAGTTTCAATCTGGTAACGAAGTGACCATCATCTACAGTGATCTCGTAACTGCCCAAGGGACGGACACCAAGGGCGTTCCTGTCTTACAGATTCAGCATGGGGAAGAGAGCTGACTCTTCAATGGCTTCGAAATAGTCGCTCAAGCACAGATCTGCACCATCGACCTCACCAAAACAACGGATAAAATGGCACCTGTTGTCAAGATACTGCGTAATATGGGTTTTATACCGGGGCTCGGGCTAGGTAAGAACTTGCAAGGCCCCACAGAATTGGTTGAAGAGGTTGATCATCGAGGTTTGTTCGGTCTTGGATACACCCTCACCCCTGAAGACAAGGTGGAGCAACAAAGGATAGAATTGCTTAAAAAGATGAAGCTTCCCTACAAAAAGCCTGAAATGCGGCCATACCGCCTGTCCCTAAATAGCTATTTTGTCAGGGAAGGCGAGGAGTTTTCGTGTTTTGAGTTCGCCGAGCCATGGATTGACCACACCGGGAAGTTGCAGAAAGGTTCGAGATTTTCAGAGATGTGGAATTCGATCGGTCCAACATGAAGATGACTTATATGGAATATGACAAAGCCACGGGCAGAGTTAGAACCATCAGGCATGAGTACTCCACCAATGTTTCAGATGACTTGGCAGATCAACTTGAAGCCAAACCCTTGACAAGCCAGAAATAGAAGCCGCAGAAACTCGAGTTTGACTGAGACGTGGGACGGCCAATATCTGCTTCAACATCTGGGTAATCTGGGGCTGCACGAAGACATGGTTGCCGTCATTGGAGACGATCCTGAAGATAAGGTGGACCCAAGGACATTGGTGGTACCATGGGGGACAAGCTCAAGAATTGGTGCATCATTGGAGGACCTATAGCTACTCCGGAATATTATGGTGGGAACGCTGGCTTACTCCTTCTCCTGTCGCCACTCCCGCAGCATCTCCTGTCACTCACCCAAAATCCCCGTCCCCAGAGTCTAGTGTCTTACATTTTGAATTTGAGTCTTCCTCTAAGTCTGACGACCTTACGTCCGAAGACTATGATCTTGTCGCAAACGCTATATTCCCTTTTGCCATGAATGAAACCCTCCACCTTTCCGAGTATCCCTCCATAGTCACTCTTTTAACTGATAAATTGGCTAATAATAAACTAATGATATACACTTAGTTAATAATGATTCATTAGAAGAGGCAGACACAGACACATTAAATGACGAATACATTAAAGAAATCTCAGAACAGGTTATTAATCAAAAAGAATCTCGAGCCCAAGCTGCCGATGAGGTGTTAACATGCGTGAATTTGGGGACCGAAGCCGAGCCTAAGGAAACGCAGATTGGAAGCTTCTTCAGCGGAGCCGAAGGGGAAGCACTGATTGAGCTACTCAGAGAATATGTGGATGTGTTCGCATGGTCTTATAAGGACATGCCGGGGCTCGACAACTCGATCGTAGAGCACAGAATCCCGACAACACCAGACGCTAAGCTGGTCAAACAGAAGCTGCGCCGTATTAAGCCGGAATGGTCCTTACAAGTGAAGGAAGAGATTGAGAAGCTACTCTGTGTGGGTTTCATCAGGGTGATCGAGTATCCAACTTGGTTATCAAATCTGGTGACTGTCAAGGAATCCAACGGTAAAGTATGTGTGGATTTTCGGGATCTCAACAAAGCTACGCCGAAGGATGACTTCCCCCTGCCAAATATCGGCATATTGGTGGACGCGACCGCCATTATGAGGTCAAGTCATTCGTTGATGGGTTTGCCGGCTACAACCAGATCGAGACAACCGAGGAGGACCAAGAAGCGACCCCTCCACAACCTCGTGGAGGACCATCAGTCGGCGAGTTCGAGCCGTGTTGAGAATGCAGTCTCCTCGGAATAAAGCCGAAAAGGAAGAACTCATCCAGTTACTGCAATACCTCAGCCATTTTACAACAGCAGGGGAGCCAACACTCAGAGAAATAGAAAGGGCCCACGACCAAGAATGGAGTTCGGGATGCGAGTTCGCATTATGCTGCCTCAAGGAGTACCTTGCGAATACCCCAATCCTGCACCCTGCACATGGGAATGAACGTCAGACCCCAACACCAACGATAGAATCGTGGCCCTCGCACCAGGAAAAGAAAATCAACGAAAAAACATAAAGATTTTTGGAAAAATACCCCCTCTCAGTCCCCCGCTACACAAGAATAGGGACCCCTTTCGCAAAATTGTTCGACCAACTGAGACAAATGGGCAAGATGCAGCCTCTAGGGGAACATTCACTCCTCTCCGAATTACCACCCCTCCAACCATTTGAACCTACCAAAAGTTGCTCTTACCACCAAGACGAAGGCCACGACACCAATGACTGTGCCGCCCTACAAAAGAGAATCCAAGGCCTGATGGACGGGAACATACTCACCGGTGTGAGAGGATTTTGGTTCTATAGGGAAGGCGAAAACTTAGAACTCCTCGGTTGCTATGAAACCGAGCCTTATGTGAGGAAAGGTCCAGAGGTACTCTCGCACCTCACTGCAGAAACGATTCAAGACATCTCAAGAGAAAATAGAGGATTTAAAGCAACGCGTCGACGCAATGACCAAAGCTCGAGGCGCGCCACAAGACTAGACAGAATGGCAGATTTGGATGGCAGCCCGCTCAAGGAATCAGTCAACCTCAGCAAGCTCAGACGCTACTATGACTAGACTCCCCTTCTCAAAAAAAAAAAAAAAAAAAAAATGTTTACTACGCAAAGAAGCCCGATAGACTGAAAACCCGCAAAGGGCGGTCTATGCAAAATAAGGGTGCGTACAAAGCTCGCTAGATTGAAAACCCGCAAGGGCGGTCTAGGCAAAAGTTAGAGCATTCCCCCTTCTATCTTCCCTTTCTCTAAAAATTCATTCTAGTCCGACTGGGTGAACTACGGTGACCTGAGCCCCTTAGTCCTATTTGTAAAAGGGGAACGTAGGCAGCCTTTCAAAAGGTGCGGTCTAAAAAACAAATAAACATCCAAATCTTGCCAAGCAATAAAGATAGAAGTTGTGTTTTCCGAAAGCAAAAACTTTTATTTCCATAGTCATTGCATGTTAACACTTATTTGATGAGTCTAAGCTTGACATACTTTTTGAATAAATAACCTATTCTGAAATTGAAACTAAAACAAAAGTAAAATAAAAAACAATGTGTTTGCAACGACCATGGAAGGATCCTCGGAATTACTCTTTAGTGCCACTCGTGCCTTCGGTCCCTTTCTTCTTGCTTTGACCACGGCGAATCTTTTTCTTGTTAGGATTCTCGCAAACCTCCTCTCAAATTCACTAACCCCTTTAGCTTTGACACTAGGAGTCTCCCCATCCTTTCTCTTCCTTGAAGTCCCCGCTCCATCTCCATTAGCCATGCTCGTGCTCTTCCTCTCTCATAGGCCATCGCCTCCTTCATCCTCAATGAACAACTAGGAGCACAGGATGCCAAAATAGCGCCCCTTAGGGTCTCTAGAGTCTGTTCCGCTTGCGCAAGTCTCTCAATAAACCAATCCAAATACTCTCGTGATAGGTAGGTGTTGTTGGAGCGTGTGATGAGAGTCCTATGGCTAAAACGGCCTCGCCCCACATTTGAGAAAGGAGAACCGAAGCGCTATCATCCAAATGAAGTATGCCAAAAGGAAAACGGGTCCTCTCCTCATCCCAACCCTCGGGGATGGTTTGCACTAGACCATATTGACGGAGTACTCTAGAGGGTAGTAAAAAGTGGTCCCAGAAAATGACGGAACTTTAATCATGTGCAGTCCCACTTGCTTCTCCCTCACAGAATTAATGTGCCAATGTGGCACCACCCACTTGATATCATCGGTCACCATCTCCGCCAAGTACCTTTCCCAACCCTTGAGAGTCATGCCCTCGAACCTCTCCTCCATACCTCTGATACGGTGCATCCACGGGGCCACGCCGCCGAAGAAACCGCTGGCTTGTTCACTCGGAGCCTTTCTTGCAACCACATGGTCAAAAGTCTATCACTGCCGCACGGCATTCCGCCATAAACCGCAAGATGAGGAATCCCACAAATGAGCTCCCCAAGGATGGCCGGTACAATGTCATGTCCCGAACGAGCCGCATTCACCATGGTCAAACATCCTTCACTAGCACATCCGACTTCGGAAGGAAAAGAATAGAAGCAAATAAACACAAGGCAAGATGGTCCAAAGAACGGTCCGAGGTCACATCCGCGTGCATGAAGTGCCTTGGCATCCAAGAAAAGTCGACGTAGCCACCTCTAGCATACTTACCAATGTCATCTGCGGCACACCAAAAGCTATCAACTTGTCATGCAAAGAAATAAAATCAAAGGGCAATGCAAGTGTACCCTTCCCTTCACAACCGCAAAGCGCCTTGATGTCTTCATAAGTGGGTACCATCTCATTAAAAGAAAAGTTGAAAACATGAAGAGTGTCATTCCAAAACTTCCCACAAGATTGCAAGAGGTTAGTGTTGGAGTTCATGTGCAAGAATGACCAAAGACACTTGATCCCATAGCGCTTCTCAAACTTCCTACGACAAGGACCGGATATCTTGGCAACCCACTTCTCCAAAGATGTTATGAAAGCTCCTTTTTCAAGTCTAGAAAGCCTTGCATTGTGATCCATGGCAAAGGAAGAGCAAGTTGATGATTGGAACTCAAAATTGATCAAAAGAGCTGCTGGTACGAAGTTGAATAGGACACAAACTCCCATTAAATACTACACAACTTCCGATTCTTGCCAGGAAAGGAAAACCGGAGGCGGCGCAGGACTTGGCCACGCGGCCACATATGCTCTTTGCCACGCGGCCGATGTTGTCCTTGGCCAGGCGGCCAACTTCATCCTAGGCCACGTGGCTAACATTGCTCCGGGTCTTGCCATGGCCATGCGGCCACATTGCTCCGGGCCTCGCCATGGCCATGCGGCCAACATTGCTCCATGCAGAAATCCAGTTTGTTTCCTCCCACTCCGTAACGGATCCATGCAACTACGTACCTGCTCCGTCCATGGCTCATGCATTGTATAAAATTAGGAACATTTGTAAAATAACTAGTTTGCACAAGTAGGCCCACAATAAAATTGCATTTTAGAAACATAATATACATACATGCATTTTGTACATCTGTTCTATACATACATATTCCTCTGCTCTCTATTAGCTAATAGTGTAGGAAATAAAGATGGAAAGATGGCCCCGCCTAATCAGAATCCTCCTCCGTGTGTCTCCACGCCGCGCTAAAGCTCGAGAGCTACAGCACCCGAACTCCGTCCCCGGACCGCTCGACCACCAGTGTGAGAAGAGCCCGCACCATTCGAAGACCACTCACGACGCTGGGGTGACGCAACGTCGTCCCTCTGACAAGTACATGAATGGTACGCCTCCCTCAGTAAGCGCATCAACACGTTCTCCCGCCGAGCTGAACGGATATATGCCTCCCGAGTCACCTGAAAGGGAAGCCAAGGCAAATGATTACAATGCAAAAGAAATAGGTGTGTGCAAACATGACTAATATAAAGCACAAAGCCGTACCCCAGCGTCGGGCGGAGGAATGAATGTCTCCTCAACAAGATCTGCATCAGTCGGCTCCAAGCTAAGCTCCACCTCCCGACCGCCCCTCATCACTCTCACGCTACTCGAGCGAAGGATGTCAACCAAAGGGCATAACCAACCTACCTACATAACGGGCCGAGCTCGATCCATCTCCCGATAACATCCTAGCCCGAACCTGAGGGCTGATCAGCCGTGTCCACACGTAGCCAGCATAGTCGTCACTCCCTCTGTAATGCTCTGCCGGAGTGGGAGCCAAGAAAGTCGCCAACCTCGCGGGACGGAGCATATCCCGAGGAGGGTCATAAGGAGCCCATGGTAACACACCAGCCCTGTGCTGACGAACCACCCTCTCTCCGAGATACATGGCCTCCCCGGTGAGACCCACAAGCAGAACCCTAGAAGCGGTCAACTCCACTACATAGGGACCCACCGAAGCCTCATTGGCCGGACTCCATGGATAAAATCTAACCCCGACAGGCTCGGACATCGCGAACACCCTCCTCAGATCAGCAGCATCCACCGTCTTCCTATCCCGGTTTCTGCGGGGAGGATCCCTGTTGCCCTTGCACCAGTACGACATGATGGGAACAACCTTTTGGCACTCATCACCAACTGAAAAGGGGCGACACCGAAGACCTCATACACCCAAGCCTGTGGATACAATGAAAGAGACAGTTCAGACCAAAAGATATAGCAGAAATCTCAATAATGTGAAAAAGGAGGATAGTCAAGAGCATACCTCAAAGGCGAACTGAAACCCGTCAAAGGCCGACGAGCTAGCCCTCGAGCAATGATCCAAAGCCTGGTAAATCTCAGCCAAACCGGCTCCACCCCAAGAAATCCGCCGACTAGGTCCAAGTCTACAAAAGCCCCTAGCAGTGAGTACCGATAGACAGTAGCCCCACTGGGAAACAAGATCTCTGAAAAGCTGTACCATAAGAACAGCCGGACCAAGTAATCCAAATCATACTCCCCCCTACCAAAGGCCTCAATAGCCACCTCCACCAAGCGGTTCACCTTCCCGGCCTCCACTCCATAACCCTTGACACCTCCCCCCAGATCAGTGTCAACTCCCAACAGAGCCTGTCTATAGTCCCGCCGCTTCGCCAAGCTCTCATCAAAAGGCAAAGGGGTACCAGTAAACCTCAACCCCGTAATAGCCGCGAAATCCGTCGGCGTGATGGTAATCTCTCCCCAACTGAAGTGGAAGGTATGGGTGGTGTCCCACCAGAACTCCCTACACACCTCTATCACCGCCGCCACCTTCAGGGTGCCCCCAACCATGCGGACACTGTCAAAGAATGGGCCAAACCCCATAGCCTCGATCCGAGCACGCAAACCGCCCGGTCCCTCCGGCAGGGACGCCCACAGTTTGCCCACAGTCACTGTGGACCCACGAGCCTTGATCCTCTACAGGTACACACAGCACAGGTATGTTACCATTCTAGCAATTTTCAATTCCAGCAATTTAAATTCTAGCATTCCATTATTCTGGCATTTCATACTATGTGCATAAAACATACAAATGTGCGAGAAGGAGAGGAGTGAAAATTCGAAATTTACCTCTCGCGTCTCTGGAAGGCCCATCGACCAATGACGCTCAGAGTCGATGTAAAAATCGTAATCTTGTTCGAACGTAGACCGCAGCAGATTATCGCGATAATTCCGAGTCGCGCTCGTGGTCTCAAACCGCCCCGTGGAATCAAGGGCGTCGCTTCAAAGCCCGCTCTGGGTCAACCCCTACATTTCCCTCGCCCTTAGCATTACCATGCCCCTCTCCTTGTTGCTCTTGTTGTGGAATCATATACCCACCATGGCCCGGAAAATCCCTAAATAACGCCTCATTGATCCAATCTGCCATCGCTTCAAGAAATATGTGAAATGAAGTCTTCAAGATTATCAAAATCCAAGCTTTCTCTCTCTAGAAACCCAATTTTCTCTCTCTAACTCGCCAACGATGGAGGAAGGAAGAAGAAAGAAGAAAAGAAGAAGAAGAGGGAGGGTTTCTGGTGATGTGATCAAGAGTCAGCCCACCGGCAACCTTGGCCACGCGGCCACTTATGCGCTTGCAACCCCAGCCGTCAGATCAGCGATCCGCGTGAAAGAGATCTGACCACTCAGCGGTCTTGGCCACGCGGCCACTATTGCAATTCAGTGTGATTGGCCACGCGGCCAACCTTGTCCCTTCAGATAAAATTCCACTTTTGCCCTTGATCTTTTCCCTATTTTTAATGCCCTTAGCACTACTTCGACTGATATTCGTTACCTTTGGGTACGGAAAGCCCCTTAAAATTTCCATTTCTTCACCAAATATTTTCTTAGGATTCGTATGATTACAGAGACTTCGGCGCCTCTATGTCATATGCATCCCAGATCGATCGCGATTGGCAGAAGCCTCGGCGTTTCTGTTTGCGAAAGATCCAGCATCTATTATCAGGATTCGTATGGTTGTAGAGACTTCGGCGCCTCTATGACATACGCATCCTAGGTCGATCGCGATTGGCAGAAGCCTCGGCGTTTCTGTTTGCGAGAGATCCAGCATCTATTATTAGGATTTGCATGATCGTAGAGACTTCGGCGCCTCTATGACATACGTATCCTTGATCGATCGTGGTTGGCAGAAGCCTCGGCGTTTCTGTTTGCGAGAGATCCAGCATCTATTACTTTAGCGCGATCGGCGGGAATCCTGGCGATCCTGATTGCGTTTACCATTCCATCTTGGGATTAATTAGACAACGTAGTCTTTATTTTCCTAAATTGCTTATGAATGATCGTTCTTCGTACAGGATAGTGCCCGTAGGTTTATTATCCCTAGCAGAAGTTTGATATCTCGTTTTAACCCCAGTCGCTCCGAACTATGACCGGCTTGATTCCTCGGAGGATACGTAGGAAACCTGAAAAGGTTCAGCCACCCGACCGATGCGGTCATCTATCATCCCCAGCAGATGCACTTTCCCCAGCAGAAGACGTTGCTCCCCATCAGAGGACAGTCATTCCCAATTTCCCATCAGATTTGAACTACGTTTGGCTTGATTCCCCAGCGGATACGTAGGTCGCCTGTCAAGGTTCAGCCGTTCCCTTACCTTTCATCTGTTTTGAAACTCATGTTTCAGACGGATCCTTCTTTTATCGTCGACCCCACATTGCCTTGCAAGAAGCGTTGCCGAGGGGCTACTGTTAGTACCCGACCTGAAAATGAGTTTATTAGGACTTTCCCAAAAATACAAGGACTTTATAGGAATTAGAAACCTTGCAAAGACTTGTCCCGGATTCCCGAAATATCTCATTTATGACAAAATCTATCAAATTAGGTAGTGAATGGTTTCCTTAAAACCATGCAGAAACCCTAGCTTAAGAATCAAGTCAGCCGGCATCCTTGGCCACGCGGCCAACCTTGCTGCGCGTTGATCTTGGCCACGCGGCCACTCTTGTCACCGGCTTCAACCATGGCCAGGCGGCCAACCTTGCTCAGGATGATCCTGACCATCAGATCTTCCCATCAGCCTACTATATAAACCATTCCATTCCATTGGTTTTGGGTCCGATTGGGAGAGCTCTAAGTACGAATTTAAGAGTTCTTAAACACTATTTTGCTCTCTAATTAGCATTCAAACACTCAAGAAGATCAAATTTTATTTCTTGCCAACATAGGTAAGTTTTCTAACTTTTTCTTCATGTTCTTGCATCATTTTTAATGTAGATCTTTTATATTCATGTTCGTACATGTTTATTCATAGTTTCTTCATATGCTTGCATGTTCATAATATGTTCTTTGCATGTTCTTCGTGTTCATAGATTAAAACCTTATTTATGCTATATTTAGGGTTGCGATCTTCATAATTACATGTTATTTCATAGCCGATGATGATCGAGGGTTCATCAACCCGAGGATGATCTAGGAACTACTTCTAAACCCTAATCTTTAGGTAATTCCCCCTCATTACGCATGATCCCGATTCTTCTGCCTATTCTAATTCTCTGCGAACTACGCTGACCTGAGCTTCTCACATTGAGAGGAACGTAGGCAATCTTCGGATCCGGTCTAAATCACTAACACACTACTAACACATTCATCATGATAGAAAGACCGATCAATTTGGGCAATAGGAGTGATAACGTTCAATATTCTTCTCTTGTTGTAATTTGACCCCCGAACCCACTAAAAATACTTTTTTCAATGTTTTGGCTTTAATTAAAACGGCGTGGCTACTCTTATAATTTTAATGTCGTTAAGAATATTCCTTTTGTAAATAAAAATAATCACAAGATACTTCCCATGCGTCGCTTCATCGGAAAGGGGTATTCACACATGCCATGATTAAAACACTTGTTTATACATGGGTGATCTTGATGTGGGCTCGCTTCCGTGAGGTGCATTAATTTTATTCATGTATGGGCAAGATGAGGTTCATTAATTTAATGTGGGCTTGCCTCCGCAAGGTGCATTAAATTGAATGGTTCCTATACGTTTAAAATGGTTGGACTTAATTAGGCGTCAAAACAGTTTTGGGCCTAGGCAAAAGATGAGATTAAACATGCTTTTTGAACTTGGATTTCTCAAAGAATCTCATAAAAGGGTCTAAGAATCATATGGGATATGATTGACATGATTGTCTACCTAATTAATTTAGTTTTGAGCGGTCCGCCTCCGTGGACTCAAAAGTTAAATTAAAGTTGGATCTTAACCCATTTAAATTATATTATACATTGGATGTATGAGAAGGTTATATAATTTAGTGGGAGTATTTTTGAAAAATACATTGTTTATTTCTTTAATGAAAAATTGGTACTTATTAAATTTTGGAAATTTTGCATAATTGTAGATAATGACTACTAATACTCAATCAATTTCGTTGCGATCGATCCTTGAGAAGGATAAGCTCCAAGAGAATGGTACGAACTTTATGAATTGGATCTGTAGCCTAAGAATTGTTCTAAGGCAAGAAGATAAGTTGTACATTCTCGATGGGCCACTTTCTGCTGAACCAGAACCTACTGCCCCTAGGGCAGAAAGAGACAGTTACATAAAACATCGTAATGATTCTAGAGATGTAAGCTGTCTCATGCTTGCTACCATGTGCTCAAAACTCCAACAAAGTTTGGAACATTTGGAAGCCTATGAGATAGGCGTGGAGTTAAGAGCCATGTTTCAAGAGCAAGCTAGGCAAGAGAGGTACAAGACCATTGTTGCATTCACTACTTGCAAAATGAATGAAGGGCAACAAGTGAGTCCTCACATGCTAAAATGAAAAGTTATGTAGAGCATCTTGAGAAACTTGGCTATCCAATCCCATTGGAGCTAGCCACGGATCTTATTCATAATTCATTGCCTAAAAGTTATAATCAGTTTGTGATGAATTATAACATGCATGGAATGGATAAGAATCTCTCCGAGTTGCATGGGATGCTTAAAACTGCGGAGATGAAGATTGCGGAGAAAGGTTCTCCCGTGCTCTTGGTTCATGATGGGAAGAAGGCTAGTGCCAAAGTAAAGGGTAAGAAATTTGTCAAACCCAAGATAAGCAAGGCAAAGGTTGCCAAGGCTTCTGAGGCAAAACCCGATTCACAAAAGGATGCAATTTGTTTCCATTGTCAAGAAATTGGTCATTGGAAACGTAATTGCAAGGCTTTCTTGGAAGAGCAAAAGAAGAAGAAGAGCAGCAAGGTGCGTCGACTTCAGGTATCTATATGATAGATATTCTCCTTTCTACCACTGATTCTTGGTATTGGATACCGGATGTGGTTCTCACATTTGTTTAGATGTGCAGGGTCTAAAGAATAGAAGACTACTTAAAGATGGTGAAGTAGACCTACGCGTGGGGAATGGAGCAAGAGTTGCTGCATTAGCCGTAGGGACTTATGAAGTCACTTTACCTTCCGGATTAATTCTTGTTTTGAACAATTGTTATTATGTTCCGGATTTAAGTAGAAATATTATTTCAATTTCTTGTTTGGATAATGAAGGTTTTAAGTTTCTTATTGAGAATAAGAAATTTTCTATTTATTTAAATGATGTGCTTTATGGTATTGCTAATTCATTTAATGGCCTTTATGTCTTGAATGTCAAGAATGAAAATAATGACAATGTCTATCATATAAATAAGAAATCTAAGCCTAATGATGTAAATCATACTTATTTGTGGTATTGCCGTCTTGGTCATATCAATGAGAAGCGTATCTCAAAACTCCATGGGGACGGTCTCTTGGGTTCATGTGACCTTGGGTCATATGATACTTGTGAGTCGTGTCTTCTGGGAAAATGACTAAGACACCTTTACCAAGCTAGGTGAAAGGGCAAGCGACTTATTGGGGTTGATACATTCCGATGTATGCGGACCATTAAGTAGCAATACTAGGGGAGGATTTCAATACTTCATAACCTTCACGGATGATTATAGTAGATTTGGGTATGTTTACCTAATAAAACATAAAAGTGAAGCATTTGAGATATTTAGAATATTTCAAAATGAAGTAGAAAAACAACTTGGCAAAAGTATTAAGGCACTTCGATCAGATCGAGGTGGAGAATACCTGAGTCATGAATTTGTTGATTTTCTAAAGGATTGTGGAATAGTTTCGCAATTGACTCCACCTGGAACACCACAATGGAATGGTGTGTCCGAGAGGAGAAATCGGACTTTGTTAGACATGGTTCGATCAATGATGAGTCAAGTTGAAATTCCAATATCCTTTTGGGGTTACGCTCTAGAAACCGCTGCATTCACACTAAATCGTGTTCCAACTAAATCTGTTCAAAAGACTCCATATGAGATATGGAGCGGAAAGAAAACTTATTTATCTTTCATGAAGATTTGGGGTTGCGAAGCCTATGTCAAAAGACTTGTCTCTGACAAACTTGCACAAAAATCTGACAAATGTACTTTCGTGGGATATCCAAAGGAAACTAGAGGATATTACTTTTACAACCGTGAGGACAACAAAGTGTTTGTTGCCCGAACTGGGGTCTTTCTAGAGAAAGAGTTTCTCTCTAAAGAAATCAGTGGGAGTAAAATAAATCTTTAAGAGATTTGAGACCCAGAAAATGACATTGAACTAATAGTGGAACAAGAACAAGAACCACAAGGAGTTGTGGAACCTGTTCAAAATACACAAGCAACTCGCAGATCTAGTAGGTTACGATCCGAACCCGAGAGATATGGATTTCTCGTAACGGATAGTAATGAGGTGGAAATCATTGAGAATGATGAACCGACAACCTACCAAGAGGCGATGTCTTCTCCTGATTTGGATAAGTGGCTTGGAGCCATGGAATCTGAATTGTAATCCATGCAAGACAATCAAGTTTGGAACTTGATTGATGCGCCCGAAGGTGTAAAAACCATTGGATGCAAATGGGTCTTCAAGAAGAAGACTTACATGGATGGGAAGGTGCATACTTACAAAGCTAGGCTTGTAGCGAAAGGTTATAGGCAAGTTCATGGTATTGACTATGATGAAACCTTTTCACCCGTAGCAATGATCAAGTCTATAAGAATTCTGCTTGCCATTGCCGCATATCATGACAATGAAATATGGCAAATGGATGTCAAATCCGCTTTCCTGAATGGAAAACTACAAGAGGATGTGTATATGACACAACCGGAAGGTTTTGAACAGAATTCTAAGGTATGCAAATTGCAGAGATCCATCTATGGATTGAAGCAATCTTCTAGGAGTTGGAATCTCTGTTTTGATGAATCGGTCAAAGAGTTTGGTTTCATCAAGAACGAAGATGAGCCTTGTGTATACAAGAAGATTAGTGGGAGCATAGTTCTATTCCTTATTTTATACGTGGATGACATATTACTCATTGGAAACGACATTCCTACACTTCAATCCGTAAAGACTTGGTTAGGAAAGTGTTTCGCAATGAAAGATATGGGTGAAGCCGCATATATACTTGGCATTAAGATCTACAGAGATAGATCAAGTAGGCTACATGGTTTATGCCAAAGTACATACATTGATAAGGTCATTAGAAGATTCCGTATGGAAAATTCTAAAAGAGGTACCTTGCCCGTGTTACATGGAGTTTCTCTAAGCAAGACTCAATGTCCTAAGACAAAAGATGAGCGTGAGAAAATGAATGATGTTCCATATGCTTCGGCAATTGGGTCCATCATGTATGCCATGATTTGTACTAGGTCAGATGTATCTTATGCTTTAAGCATGACAAGTAGATACCAATCCGACCCCGGTGAAAATCACTAGATGGCTGTAAAAGCGATTCTTAAGTACTTGAGAAGAACTAAGGATTCATTTTTGGTCTATGGAGGAATGGAAGATGATCTCGTGGTAAATGCTTACACGGATGCAAGCTTCCAAACCGACAAAGATGATAGTCGATCGCAATCGGGTTTTGTGTTTATGTTAAATGGTGGAGCTGTAAGCTGGAAGAGTTCCAAGCAAAGTACAACCGCTGATTCTACAACAGAAGCTGAGTATATTGGTGCATCAGATGCTGCAAAGGAAGCTGTTTGGATTAAGAAGTTCATCACTGAACTTGAAGTGGTTCCTAGCATTGCTAATCCAATAGACCTTTATTGCGATAATAATGGTGCTATTGCTCAAGCAAAGGAACCAAGAGAACATCAGAAATCCAAACACATACTTAGGCATTTTCATATCATTCGAGAAATCGTTGATAGGGGAGACGTAAATATATGCAGAGTACCTACTGATGACAATGTTGCGGACCACTAACAAAGGGACTTCCACAAGCTAAACATGAAGGTCATGTTAGGTCCATGGGTATTAGATAGATGGGAGATTGGGCCTAGGGCAAGTGGGAGATTGTTGGTAGTGGTTCCCTAGGCACGTTTTATAAACGTTGTAATTGTTATCATTTATTTCATATCAATAAAGAAATGGTTTTGATAGTTATTGTTGTTCATGTTTACTTATAATAGTCTCCGTCCCTAGTACTTGTTAAGCACTAGTATAAAGGCTAAATGATCATGGGATGATCATGTTAGATTTATGGGTACTTGTTTGGAACAAGGTACTGGACATGACCCGCTGTATGATATTTATGTCATGGTCTATGTCGTACATATTTCTCATATTAGTTATGTCATTTGAATCCTTAGACATGGAGTTATTATAGTCTTCCACTTGATGAACATTATGTTTGACATATTCAAACGCTACCTTTAACCGGGTAGTTATAAAGTGTATGCTTGGCATAATCGGATTCACGTAGGGAAGAATAATAAGCTAAATGGATTTATCCCTCTTCAGAGAGATCTCAAGCTTAGGCCTCTCGTAGGAATGATGTTGATGAAAATGTTCGGCCGGACTCAAATGAATTGATTAGATCAATGTCATTTGGATTATCAATATATTCGGAATCGAGGAAGTATTGAACAAAGATAAGTTGACCGTTTGACCATGACTTGTGTTCAATGAGATCGTGGATAAAGGGATTATGACATGTTCTAAAGGAATGCGAACTTGTATCTAGTTATACTATTTGGGTAGGTATGACGGTTTGCTAGAACCTAATCATATCTTATGGTTTCATGTTTGAACCCATTGCCAACTTAGTATAATCCTAGAGGGTCACACACAATAGAACGAATCTTAAATAAGGACTATATTGGAATCTTGGAAACTATGGGAATCTGGACAAGTGGGCGACCGCACAATTTGGGTTGGGCGACCGCACAGTTTGGGCAAGTTAGTACCAGAAACCTTTCAGATAGATGTGTGACCGCACAAGGGTTTTAGGCGGCCGCACACCATGTCGGGACAGGTTTCCTAATTTGATTTGGAAAAGAATTTTGGACGGGTTTAGACACAAGTTTCCTATTTGGAATAGGTCTAACTTGTATATAAACAGCCAAATTCAGGCCAGAACATATCATAACTTTTGTGCAAGTCTCCAAAGAGTTTGAGAGAGTTTTATTTTGTTCTAAGATATCTTAGATTGAAGAACAAAATAATACACAAACAAAATTCCATATAGTTCATATTAATTGTGAAAACGTGTTTTACAATTTTGGTCTAGCAACCAAGATCAAGTGTTCTTGATATTCGTTCGTGGTGTGGATACCGCTAGAGGGTAAAGCTTATCATCTTCAAAGTTCTTGTTCTTACTTTTGTGATCAAAGCTTCAAGTTCTCCACCAAGATCAAAGACCAAATTCAAAGTCATCAAGGGTTAGTTTTTCTAGTATTCATATTGTTGTATTTGATTTAATCATATGAATGGATCTATGGGCTTTGGGTTTCATAAAATTTTAAATGCTAAATTCCGCTGCGCATGTTACTACGAAATCCAACAGCATTGCCTATTATCTGTAGAGTGCCCTGATCGATAAGATCTTGGATCTTATCTCTTAGGTTGTTGCACTTGTCGGTGTGATGACCGCGGCACTGATGGTAATAGCAATACAGGTGCAAGTCCCTTCCGGCTCCCTCATACTTGGGTTTGTACCCCCTCATAGGTGCTAGCTTGCCTTCCCTCTTAAGCTCTTGGAACACCCTACCAAGTCGGATTTGGCTCAAATCGGTGTAGACTCTTTGTGGCTTGGGTTGGAGGCTTTGTATGATGCTCTCATAGTGGTCCCTCATGACATTGAGATGATGATTATGTTCCTCCTCCATTTGGTTCTTTAGGTCTTGATAAAGCAGGCTGATGCAGTTACCCACCTCATCGTTGATGACCTTCTCTTGGTTGTCCTCTAAATCTTGGGCTCTCCTTGACAGCGGTGTTGTACCATTTGTTCATTTCATTGTATTCAGCTTGTAACATGTCGAGCTTACTGCTGTCGATCATCTTCTCGATCTCAGCCCAGTCTTTTTCGCTCTGCTCATTACGCTCTTTGACTTGGTCATGAGCGTAATAAGAGGCATAATCGAGCCCTCTGAAGCGAAATTCTTGCATCATATTGATCTCTGGGGCCTCTCCATTGGGTAGGCCTTCCTTCCAACCTCCGGTGGCTTCAATCTTGAAGCTCAGACTTTGTGAGATTTCTCTGAGAGACATTTCCGTGCGGGCGGGCATTGTGTTAGGAGCGTGGAGCTACTTTGCTGATCGGACGGACCTAGAGTGCAGAAACTGTGTCAAATCCAGGCTGGGGTCCCAACAAGTCGGCTTTTATGAAAC
Source organism: Campanula takesimana (assembly GCA_026119855.1). Lineage (NCBI taxonomy): Eukaryota > Viridiplantae > Streptophyta > Magnoliopsida > Asterales > Campanulaceae > Campanula > Campanula takesimana. The sequence continues at coordinate 900,166 of JAOWBW010000359.1, read as the reverse complement.
AGGGGTTGACCAACACGGCAGATTCACAGAAAAAGGAGGATGTCTGGTACGAGACAATGGATGTCTTGTACGAGGCATCCAGCCTAACAGTCAGATTGCAGTTTTTAATCCTATTGGTCGGATGTAATTTAATCCATTTTAAAAAGGTTACTACTCTAGTTCATCCTGGAACAGTGGATTCTGTCACCCTAGAATATGAGCCCTTTGTTTTTCACTTGTATTGCACTCTCCCAAACGAACAATTCGGGCAAAGGTCCCATATTCTCATCGGAATCCACCATTCAATTAACCAAACCTAAATGAATCCGTAGTTGTTTTGCACTTTGTTAAACAACGCATTAATGCAATCAAACCTTGTGAATTTTTAAGGGACAACCGAAAGGGACATGTTGAATGGTGCGGTCGAAACTAAGCCAAAATGGCATCCACAATCCCGCACAGAATACTGAAAGTAGGAAAACAAAAACTCGGATTTCTGTAGAGAGGTTCTCCATTCTTTCAAAATCCTTTGTTCAACATTTAACCGAAGGGACATTCGTCATATTCACAAGGGAGGATTATAGATTGTAAAGATGCGTTATCTTGGGCAAAGATTAAAACAACCCTAAGAATTGAACCGACCGGTCTCGAGGAGTTTCTTATTAGCTAGTATGTATGCATGAGGTTGATGCAAGGCTTACGGCTAAGGCACCCCATGAACATAGTCTAGGAGCATGTCACGGAGTGGGTACACCATCTTTGGAGAGACCGGCGAGGGCCATTCATTAGAATAGGGGTGCTGACCGACATCCGTCCTCCGATTGGGACCCGAGTTTATAGGGTATGTAGTGCAATTATTCTACATGTGTGCACGTGTGTGAGAGTCAAGATCTAGGTGACAAGGAGAAAATAGAAAGTTTTTTTAAAAAAGTAAAAGCAAAAACAAGCAATGGTCGGGCCAAGTGGCTGCCTATGTTTCCCTCTTGTGGAGGAACTCAGGCCGTCGTAGTTCACACATAAAGGCAAACATAAGCAAAGCAGAGAATAAAGCATTTAGCACATACTCCTGCAAAACAAAGGTTAGCCTTATAATATATGGGGAGTTTCTTCGTCGTTAGGAAGGTCCCAAGACTCAGAAATATAGGGGAGAGCAGGTCTGAGACTCTGTGTACGTGTTTGAACCGAACAAAATTCCCTTTTCAAACCAGAGAGTCAGATCCACCAGGCAGAACTGAGATGTCTCGTACGAGACAAGTGATACCCGTACGAGGCATCCCAGTCTGGGAACAGATTATCATACAGAATGCAGAATTTTGAAACAACGATGATTTATTTCGACGCAAGTCTAACCCACTTACTGTGATCTGGTCCCCAGTGGAGTCGCCACTGTTTGCGCGCGATGTTTTGCTTCGAGGCACATTTTCGTCTTTTGATTTACCTTCTTGTTGATTCGATAGTCGCCACCATGTTATTGTCGGAACACGGACCGAGATGTCTGGATTTGGGGGTTAAGTTATGAATTGGGAAGGTCAAGGAGCACCCAATTCACCCAATCTAGGATTGGTCTTGCTAAGAAATCATCATCATCGTTTTAAAATCATGCATTCATGTACCAAAAAAAGAAAAACAAACAAATAAATAATTGTTTATTTATTTGGGATGTCGGATCATATGCTTCGAGACCATCACCATGGATTGGAGAGGCTCTAGGCTGATCCTTTGATGGAATCACACTACTTCAAAGCAAAGAAGGAGATAAGAAGATAGAAAGCAAGGATTTTACCTAAGCGTTTTCTTCAAGAATCCTATGGATAGCCTTGACTAAAGGCCTTTTATCTTCCAAATTTCGTGGGTATGGGAGAGAGACTGATTATGAGAGCTTTTTGGTGGTTTAACGGCCTTGGGGCTGTCTAGAAATTCTCCTCCTCCTCTTAGAGTGAAAGAAACCCTTTATTTTTAGGTTTTTGGTGTCTTAGGGTTTTAGTTGGAGAGTTCTTTGTGGTTGGGAATCAAAGACTTAATTCTCAAGAGGTTATTTTAGGACTCTAGGATCGGCCATGGGATTTTCCCCGGATTGCATGAGTGTTTGCCAAGAAAAGGGGTTAAGATCAACAAGGAAACTGACCAAAAACCCGACTGTCGAGGGGGATACCTCGTACGAGGCATCTAAGTGCTGGAATCACTTTTTTGCCCTCTGTGATAGTTTTAATCTTCAGTTTGGCCCCTAACTAACGGAGTCAGCCAGAAACTTAATGAAACATGTCCAACTTAACGAGGTTTGACCCAAATCAAAGGCGAGACACAGAACTAGTGTGATTATAAATGAACATCCAAAATAGGGTGTCTACACCCAGCGTTCCGTAAACCAAATGGCATGACAGTATAACAGAAAGTACCCCACGAAGTAGTGAAGGCTGTCTTCTCTTGGTCTTCCTCAACCATCTTAATCTGGTTATAGCCGGCGAACCCATCTAAAAATGACTTGAATTCATAATTAGCCATCGCATCCACCAACATGTCGATATTGGGCAAAGGGAAATCATCCTTTGGAGTAGCCTTGTTGAGATCTCTGAAGTCTACACATACTCGGACCTTACCATTGGACTTCTTGACGGTCACGATGTTGGACAACCAAGTGGGGTATTCGATCACTCTGATGAAGCCTACGCAGAGTAGTTTCTCAATCTCTTCCTTCACTTACAAGGAACATTCTGGTTTAATATGGCGTAACTTTTGCTTGACTGGCTTGGCATCTGGTGCTGTCGGGATTCAGTGCTCTATGATCGAGTTGTCAAGCCCCGGCATGTCCTTGTAAGACCATGCAAACACGTCCACGTACTCCTTGAGTAGCTCAATCAATGCTTCCCTCTCGGCTCTGATGAAGAAGCTCCCAATCTGTGTTTCCTTTGGCTCGGCTTCGGTTCCTAAATTCACACACGTTAGCACCTCATCGGCAGCTTGGGCTCGAGATTCCTTTTGATTAATAACTTGTTCTGAAATTTCTCTAATATATTCATCATTTAGCATGTCTGCCTCTTCTAATGAATCATTATTAACTAAGTGTATATAATTAGGTTGATTATTAGCTAATTTATCAGTTAAAAGAGTGGCTATGGAGGGATACTCAGAAAGGTCGAGGGTTTCATTCATGGCGAAAGGAAATATAGTGTTTGCGACAAGATCATAGTCTTCAGACGTGAGGTCGTTAGACTTAGAGGAAGACTCGAACTCAAAAGACAACACACTAGACTCGGGGGAAGGGGATTTTAAAGAAGTGACAGGAGATGCTGCGGGAGGCGCGGTAGGAGATCGTGTAAGCCCCAGCGTCCTAACCATAAATTCTGGAGTGGCTATAGGACCTATGAGCGTGCACCAGTTCTTAAGCTTTCCCTCCATGGGCTTCACTAATGTCCACGGGTCAAGATTGTCCTCTGATTCATCTCCAATTTCGGCTACCATGTCATCATCGAGCCCCAGATATCCCAGATGTTGGAGTAGATCTTGGATGTCCCACATCTCAGTCAAACTTGGAGTCTCTATGGTTTCCGCTGCTGGCTTGTCAAGGGTTGTTGACTCTATCTGGTCAGCCAAGTCACTGGCAACTTCGGTGTCATATTCATACTTGATGGTTTTGATTCTACCAGTGCCATTATCGTATTCCATGTAAGTCAGCATCAGGTTGGTTCGGTCGAATTCTACGTCTCTAAAGATCTCGAACCCTTTCTGCAACTTGCCGGTGTGGTCAAACCATGGTTCTGCGAACTCAAAACACGAAAACTCCTTGCCTTGCTTAACGAAGTAACTGTTAAGAGAGAGGCGGTATGGCCACATTTCAGGCTTCTTGTACGGAAGTTTCACATTCTTGAGGAATTCTATCCTTTTTTGCTCCGCTCTATCTTCGGGAGTGAGGGTATATCCAAGGCCAAACAGCCCTCTGTGATCAACTTCTTCAACCAAATCTGTGGGTCCTTGTAAGTTCTTACCTAGCCCCAGCCCCGGTATGAAGCCCATGTTTCGTAGTGTCTTGACAACGGGTGCCACCCTATCTGAGGTTTTGGTGAGATCGATGGCGCAAATCTGTGCTTGAGCGACTATTTGGAAACCATTTAAGAGTCTGCTTTCTTCTCCATGTTGTATTTGTAACACAGGAATGCCCTTGGTGTCCATCCCTTGGGCAGTTACTAGATCACTGTAGACAACAGTCACCTCATTTCCAGACTGAAACTTTACACATTGATGCAAGGAGGAAGGAACCGCGCCTGACTAGTGCAACCAAGGTCGTCCGAGGAGGAGAGAGAAGGTCACCGGGATGTCTATGACTTGGAATTAGGTGGGTAGAATATTGGCTCCGACTGTGATGGGCAGAGTGACAATGCCTAAAAACTGCATGGCAGGTGGAGTCGCAAGCCTTGATAGTTTGCTTAGAAGGCTTTAAATCAGCGGTACGAACCCCAATCACATCCATCATCCTTTGATGGCAAGATGTTAATAGCAGAACCATTATCAATGAACACACGGTGAATTTTCTTGCCATCCACCTCCACAGTGATATACAACGGCTCGTTGTGATCGACTCCAAAAATGGGTTTGTCTAACTCTGAGAAAGTAATGATATTTCCATAGCGGATATTACCGATCATGTGTGTGACATTTTTTGGAGTAGTGTTTGATGGGACCATCGAAGCGGCAAGATTCTTCTCAAGCATGAGGCGGTGAGCAAGGGAGGAGGTAATTAGGGACCAAAGCGAGATGTGTGCTTGGGTTTGCTTGAGTTGGGTAAGGATAGGATCCTCCTTCTCGAGGTCTGTTTGTTCGGGCTCTTTGCCAAAGATCTTCTTGGCACCCTTTGGGTCGGATTGGTACACTTGACCGGATCTTGTGAGTCAAAAAACTTCTGCTCGTAGGTCATCCAAGGAGAGTGGCGCTTCATGGTGAGGGAGAGTTTCTAGTTTCTCGGCTTCCTCGAAGATTTCAACCCAAGACAAAGGTTGGTAGGGTTTGGGACCTTCCTTGTCTAAATATTCTACTTCACTAGCTAATTCATCCATAGACAACAAGTAGCAAGAAGTTCCTTTATCATCAATCATTGGAGTACAACTTGTATCATCACAGTCCGCCACAACAGGCTCGGTCGCATCAGTGATCTCACTAATTTCTTCCATAAGTACATCACTAGCTAAAGAATCTCTAGGGTCTTCGATAATGCCGGTGTGAACGAGTTATTGTATAGCTTTCTTGAGGGCGAAGCATTCTTCGGTAGTATGGCTGGTACACTTGTGGTAGTGGCAAAACTTTGACAAAACACAATCGAGATGGGGGGAGGTACCCCTCTAGTGGCTCAAGGACTTTCATCATCACAAGTGCCTCGAAAACACTAGCCATTGTCACCTTTGCTTCGGCGAAGGAATCGATGAGCTCTAATATGCTTATCTCACTTGTTTGCACCATATTGACCCTATTGTTATTGGGAAGAGGATTTTTCACTACATTAGGACCCTTCGGCTTCTTAATCTTCTTGTCATTGATCAACCCTTGAACTATGCGCTTCAATTGGAGGCAACCATCCGTCGTGTGTCCCATATACTTGTGATAATTACAAAACTTGGAGGCATCCAAGTTGGCCTTCAGGTTAGCGGGTTGGTAGTTCTCTAGCGGTTTGACAGGTCCTCTCTTGACTAGCACATCAAAGACTTTCCCTATAGGCATGCCAAAATCATCAAAATGCTCCCTCTCTCTTTGCGGCGGAGCCCCACTCCTTGTCACAGCTTGAACATCAAACGGAGTTTCATTTTGGACCATGTTGACTTGTCCGACTGTCTCTTTCCCACCTTTGGGAGGTTCAGGGTTTGTAGGAGCCTTGTAACGGAAGGAATTGTTGTTGCTTTTGGTGGTGTCTTTCGGTGGTACTATTCCGGTGATGCCCGCTTCATACCTCACTCCGGCGTCAACCATTTCTCGCAAATCAGGGAAATAACCATTACTGATGGCCACTTTCAATTCGGGGAGCAAGCACTTGTATAAAATCTGCTTTTCTTCCTTCGCCTTAGGTGGATATTGAACCTCACACAGTCGGTGGTTCCAACTTTTGTAGAAGTCGTATATAGGCTCGCCGGTCCTTTGCATGGTGTTCTCAAGGTCAGTTCGATTCACATGCCAATCCAATTTCGCTTGGTATTTCTCGCAAAACAAGACACTGATTTGATCCCAAGTTTGCCTCTCATTCGGGTCTAGCCCCAAGAACCATCGCAAAGCTATGCCATCCAAAGTGCTATGGAAAACACGGGCCATTTGCTCGTTGGTGCAGTCTCTAGCTCTTATTGCCAACACATAACTGTCTAAATGAGTTTTAGGACATGAGTCACCATGGAACATTGCCACCTTTGGCATCTTGAAATCCTTCGGGAGAGCCCCAACTTGGCTAGGGTTGATTGTCTTGGTAGTAGGAGCGGCTTGCTTGTCTACAGTCTCGATCAACTTACGCATTTGCTCTTCCATTGCCATGACCACGGGGTGGTTGGAGATGTCAAGGATGGATTTCGGCAGAGTGATGGGAGGAGTCATCAAGGTAGTCGGAGCGGCCATTCCAATGCTGAAGGGTAATGAAGGTGTAGGGAACTTGCTAGCAGAGAGGTAGCCACCAAGCAGTTTAGAGGAAGGCTCATAGACACCTTTGTTCTTGCTCATGGTAGTGGATCCCTTTTGGGCATAAAGAGGAGGAGGTGGGACATTTCTGTAGTTTGGCAAGTGGAAGGTAAGGGTACCGGTGTTGACGGGGTAGTTGGCATTGACCTCTTCATCCTCGACATAGATAAAATTCTCACCATCGGGTATTACCTCGGCTTCTTTCTTTTGGATGTGGCTCCTTAACTGTTGGTTGTGGTTCTCCAAAGTCTTATTACTCTCCTCGAGACTCTTGATCTTAGCTTCGAGACCGGTGAGGAAGTTTTGAAGGCTAGGGGGAATGCCATTGAGAGTATCCTCGGTGTTGAGCTCGGCGGTGCTAGTAGTAGGAGTGACAAAGGCTGCAGAGACGGCAGATGTTGCGGGAGTTGCCATTGCTGATGTTGAGACTGAGAACGGGGACGGATCAGAAGCTTCTCATTGCAGTCGACCACCCTTGCTTTGCTAAAAGGTCGGAGGGAGGTGAATTTTTAGGAGGGGAATGGCTCATGAAAAATACATTTTATTTTACAGAAATTTGTACATTATTTACACCCTAATTGGTTGGAAGGGGTACCCCTTTTTCGGAACTAACCTAGAAACTACGATTAGTGGAGGCCATCACTACGTCTATAGACCCCTCATTTTTCACCTGCCTTGCACATCCCAAACGGACAATTCGGGAGAGGGTCCTATAAGGCAAGCGACTTCCACCAATCATCGGATCCTACGACTAACCCATCCTTAAAGACATTTAACGTGAAGTCTATGTTGCATCCTACACAAGTGAATGATGAGTGGAGATCTTGACAACAAACACTCACCTTACCATGGCACGTCCCTTGTAGGGAAATCAATTTTTTTTGTGCACTTTCTCTCAAGATCTCGACTCGTCATTGACTTGGGGATGACTCGACATAGACAACACGTTAATGGTCTAGTAAGAAAAAGCTAGCCAAACCAACCGGTCAAAATTTTGGAGTGTTTTAACTTCTACGTGTGGGTTGACACGGGTAGGATAAAGGCTCCCACCGCTCGCGAAGCGTAGACGGTAACTGGAGGAAATGAGTGGCTCGAAAGAGGGCGTTAATAGCACCACCAATTTATTCACATCGATTGCTCCGAGGGTAATAAGGGACAAGTGCAGTGCTGACACGGACTAGTGGTAGTGTGTGGTAAGAAACTAGATTCTTTTTTAGGGAGAAAAAGAGAAGTTTTCAATGTTTGAATGATGCAATGCAATGCAATAGGGAGGAAGAAGATAGATAAGAAAATAACATCATGATGATAACGAAAGTTAGAACCACTAAGTTTGAAATAAATTCAAAGCAGTCCCCAGCAGAGTCGCCACTGTGAATACCCCTTTCCGATGAAGCGACGCACGGGAAGTATCTTGCAATAATTATTAGTAACAAAGGGAAATATTCATAGCAACATTAACAATATGAGAGTCGCCACTCCATTTTAATTATAGCCAAAACATTGAGAAAAATCATGTTAATGGGTTCGGGGGTCAAATTAATACAAGAGAAGAATATTTAGCGTTATCACTCCTATCGCCCAAATGATCGGTCTTTCTATCATGATGCGGTGTATGTAGTGTGCGATGTGTTTGAGATCGAATCCGAAGATTGCCTACATTCCTCTCAATATGAGAAGCTCAGGTCAGCGTAGTTCGAGAAGAATTTAGAATAGGCATAAGAATCGGGATCATGCATAATGAGGGGGAAATTACCTAAAGATTAAGGTTTAGAAATAGTTCCTAGATCATGTTTGGGTTGATGAACCCTAGATCATCATCGGCTATGAAATAACATATTAACATGAAGATTGAAACCCTAAATATGGCATAAATAAGGTTTTAATCTTAGAACACGAAGAATATGCGAAGAACACATTATGAACATATGAATAATATGATGAACATATGAATAAAACATGCTAAGAACATGAATATTATGGATCTACACTAAGAACATGGCAAGAACATGAAGAAAAGTTAGAAAAACTTACCTATGTTGGAATGAAATAAACTTGGATCTTCTTGGGAATCTTGAAGATGTTCTTGGATGCTTGAAATGCTTAATTGGAGAGCAAATTCGTCACTTAGGGAGCTTAAGATTGATCAAAATTTCGGACCTTTGATTATGAGGCAAGAGGGCCTTTATATAGTAAACTGACCAAGGAATCAAACGACTGAGATTGGCTGAGGCAATCATGGCCGCGTGGCCAAGGGCGGATGTGGCCGCGTGGCCATCATTCCAGGCTGACGTGATTTTCAAGCTAGGGTTTGATCTTAAACAAGGAAACCCTATTTTGGCCATTTTTGGTACATTCTAGAATATTGAGCTATATTTTGGGAATCCGGGACAAGTCTTTGCAGGGTTTCTAATTCCTATAAAGTCCTTGTATATTTGAGAAATCCCAAATAAACTCATTTTCGGATCGGGTACTAACACCATGTCCATTGGGCCAACCATGCTAGCTAGTGGTCAAGTGGGTTAAATTTGAGCTAGCTCAAAATTGACCTATGACTTGCGAAGCGGCGCGAAGGGCGGAACAGGCAGTTTACGCATCGGTCGCTGGGAGCTGAGGAGCCTTAAAATTTTTACCATCTCAACCGGGTGAGTGGCTCGGCTCGTGCGCATGGTTTGGCTAGGTTGACTCAGTTTGGTCAAGTCGGTGGTTGGAGCGGGTCGATCCGCGGATTGGATTCGTGCATGTATCTGGGCGGTCCGCAACCCTTCGTATGGGTGCAGGTTGGTTCGATGTATCCGTTGGCACTGGTTCAAATCGATTCACTGAATCTGAATCATCGATCGGGTGCGATTGGAAGGCCAGGATTGATTCGGGTTGATTTGTGCCTATTCCCTAAAAGGCACCTGCAACTCTTCGAATACTATATAAACCCCCATAGTCTGACATTCTTTTGAAACAAACATTCCAGTTATCTGAGTGTTATAGCATCCAGTTAATTAGAGCATATTTAAGCATCCTTCCTCCTTCAAAGTTTAGAAAGTCCAAACACCATTAGTACATAGGTATCTTGATCAGAAGTGCTTCCATCAAAAGTCAGAAAGTTGTTTTATCTAAAAGATGATTGCCGTTAGTCCGTTAAGCACCAGAGCGAGGCCACTTCTTCCTACAAGGTTGATAAACGACTATTTTATAGTCATTTATAATATATTTTACTATACATTTTATCTTTAATTCCTAGCTTTATTTAATTTATTTAGTCATTTTTTATCTTCATTTACATCTTTTATGTGTATTTTATGCTTGGTATCACTTTATGGTTGAAACAAGTTTTCTAGGGTCTTTTTGGGTCAAAATATGGCTCATATGATGAACCGGAGCGAAGGAGTTAAAGATGGAGCAAATTGGGAAGAAAAAGGTGGAAAAATCATATTTTCCAGTCAGCACGACCGTGCCAATTTTAAAGCACGACCGTGCTAATTCAAACAGCACGGCCGTGCCACTTTTAAAGCTCGACCGTGCCAATTCAAACAGCACGACCGTGCCACTTGTGTCGAGAATTAGCATCAGAGATGAATTTCAGCATGGCCGCGCCAACTTTAAAGCATGACCGTGCCAATTCAAACAGCACGGCCGTGCCACTTTTAAAGCTCGGCCGTGCCAGAGTACCTGTTCAGTCAACAGACATCTCTTTTGGACTGAGTTTCGGGAATCAACACATCTTTTAGCCCCATTGCCTATATAAGAAGGCCATTTCAGCTTTGTAAGATATCCAGAAATTGTTGTAATATTACTCTAGCAAATTTTAGTCTCACAATATTATTACTCTACATCTTTTTGAGGTATTTTTGAGGAAAGATAATACAAGTTCTTGAGAGTTATTTTCAGTTTTCTAATCTTCATCCAAATCTGAATAAGTGTCTCTTATTTCTTCTTACTATTTATATCTTATTCTTATTTTGTTATCTTAATGGCTTGTGAGTAATCCTCCATTTTCTTAGGGTTGGAAACTCAACATTAAGTGTTCATCATCTTTAACTTATGCTCATCTTTTCTTCTCTTCATCTTAAAAAATTTATTCATATCGTAACTAAAACTCCTACGACCAGGATGGGCTCCATGATTCGTATGAACTCTAGTTAGTCGAGAGAAGTACCTAGCGGAGAATCTCAACTAGCAGACCCATATGAATTAAACTGGGTTTCTATTAATCACGAGAGTAGATTAATGGCCCAGGGATATTCCTTGAGTGGAATGTATGTCGATTTTATAAACTTAACAGATTCTTACTAGTCTATAGGCCATCGAGAGATAGGGCATAGTTAGTATGAGAATACAGACGCTACTTGCTTGATCGTGAGAAGTAGTGTAGGCTTAACATACCATCCTTGTTTTAAAATGGAAATTTAATCTAAAGAGCATGATTAATTGATGAACTTTTGTTTGTTTGAGTCCCAATCCCAGGAAATCTTTCTTCATAAGAGTTCAATTTAAAAGTTAGAGTGTTTGCAATCATTTCTAGACAGTGACAAATAATTTATACCCCTCAATCAATCCTTTTTACTACATTTTTCTAACAAAGCAAACGTTTTATAAAGTAACCCAGTCCTCGTGGGATCGACCCGCATATGCCTTTATCTATACTATATCTACATCGTGCACTTGCGGTGTTTATAACTAAGCCGTGCATTTCGGCCTAACAAGTTTTTGGCGCCGTTGCCGGGGACAACGGTTTATTTTCTAAATTTTTTCTTTATATTTTCAGTTTTTATTTTTTTATTTTTTTATTTTTTGTTTCTTTAACATCTCTTTCGAAGATTTGTTATCTATTTCTTTAGGTACTCTTAAAGTTTATGAAAAGAACCCGGATTTCTCTAGAAGAATTTGATCCGGAGCCCGAAATAACCTTTCACGAAAGGTTAGGAAGACTAAGAGAAGTAATAGAAAGAGATATGGCACAGAACGGAGAAGGAGATCCCGGTACACCACCACCTAGAACCTTACGGGACTTCGTTAATCCGAGTACCCCGGGTACTAGGACACCAATTGTTGTACCAAATGCTGACGCAGCCCATTTTGAGATCAAACTGTTACGTTTATTCCGCAAGTGCACGGGTTTTTTTGTAGTATAGATAGTGCAAGAGCGAGTCGTTCCCACGAGGACAACTTTACTTAGAAAAGTATTTTTGCTTTGTATAAAAGAATAAAGAAAGAGAATGATTGGGGGGTACAAAATTGTTTGTCACGACTAGAAAATAATAATAAAAACTAAAGCTTAGATTGAAAACTCTTATTGTTAAGGAATCCTCGGGATTGGGACACAAACAACATTGTATTCATCAATTAATCATGCTCTTTTTAGATTTAGAGTTTCATTTTTAAAACAAGGATGGTATGCTAGGCCTACACTACTTCTCACGATCAAGCAAGTAGCGTTTGTATTCTCGTACTAATTATGCCCTATCTCTCGATGGCCCATAATTAGTAAAAATCCATTAAGTTTTCTTTATGAAAATCAACATACTTTCCACTCAAGGAGCATCCCTAAGCCATTACACTACTCTCGTGAGTAATGAACTTAGTTCTGACTATATGGGTCCACTAATCAAGGTTCTCCGATCAGTACTTCCCTTGATTAACTAAGATTCATACAAATCATGGACGTCATCATGGTCGTAGGCGTTAAAGTTTGATATAGTAGAATTGTTTAAGATGAAGAGAATAAATTTAGAGCATGAATATTAGTAAATACAAATGTTGTTTGAGTTATCCAACCCCAAGAAAAAAGGGGGATTACTCACAAGCCATTTGCGAAATAATAATAAGATAAAGAAGAGAATATAGAAGAAGAGATACTTATTCCGGAATGAAATGGAGACAAAAAGCTTGAAGAATACCTCTGAATATTATTGATAATGAACTCAGAATTTTGTTCAAGTCAAGTTGATAACTTTCACAAATTCTGAGATTCAAGTAATGATTTGAGAGTAAATTTTGCTATAGTGATATTACAATATGTTTCTAGATATCTAAAACACTGATTTCTACTTCTATATATAAGCCTTGGAGGAGAGGATGCACTTTTTCCCGGATGGATGCTTTGAGAGGTCTCCATTTGAAAAGGCACCTTTTGCTGATTCAAGGGGTGCTCGGCCGAGTCAAGGAAAAGTGCTCGGCCGAGCAAGCCTTTTTTCGAACCTACTGATTTTCTGTCTTTTTATGCTCGGCCGAGTCAAGGGTACTGCTCGGCCGAGCAGGTTCTCTTTGGCTGAAACTTTGATTTTTCTTGGTCCAGCTTATTTCCTTCTTTGCCAAGTGTTCCTCCTTCACAAAGATGATGCCTTAGCTTCCTCTTTCCTCAAGAATGTACTAAAAACCTGCTTGTATCATAAAAACATTCTCCCAAGTGCATTATATCAAATAAAGAGTAGAAAATAAGTAATTTAGGTTTATTTATTGAAAAATAAGGTTAATAGACTATCTTTTTAGACCTTAAATGACTATAAAATAGTCATTTATCAACTCCCCCACACTAGAATCTTGCTTGTCCTCGAGCAAGTTAAATATTTGAAAAGAAAGGAGTAAAAATGACACTAGTTGAAAAACAAGAAAGGTCTTCAATGCTTCCTCAGAATATTGTTATATAGTATTGCCTTTATAAAATTCTTTCCTTCTAAATTTTTCCGTCCCTTCTATAATTCAAGAATTTTGCTCAATAGAAACTAGGATTATATCGGGAAATAGATAGAAAATTATAAGTTTCATATAGCAAGAATAAAATTCATTAAGTAAAATCATATTGAAATAGCCAAATGAACTTTTGGATCACAAGTAAGGTTTTGAAATAAATTCACTCTTTAGAGTGCTTTGTGAAGATTTGCTTCATGCTTGGTATTCATCATTTAACAATGACTTTTATTCCTTAACTAAGATAGTCATAAGTTGTTATGCACCTTGAATCACAAAAAATGGAGGCGGAGGATGGTAGTGGAAAATGCTAGGGATTATATTAGTTATACATGGCAATTGAGTTTCTTGATTTGAATTTTTCCACTCTATAATGATTTATTCATTTAGGTATTCGAGTGGACAATTCACAAGAGATTTAAGTTGATTAATAGCCTTGAAAGTGGAAATGGAAAGATGGTTTTAAGCGAAAGTTTTGTGATTCAATAAATGCATAACAATCATTCATGTCTTAAAAAGGAGTAAAAATAAAGGCTTTTGTGATGTATAAACAAGAATATTTTCAAATTTTTCACAAGTAAAAGTGACCTAACTTAAATGACCCAAAAAATCATTAATAAAAGTAATGCTTGTACTTAATAAAGTTTATAAATTCTATACTTATACTTAGAATTTTTCATTTATTCCCAATATATTCCTAACTTATTTTTATCAAAATTCTCAAAAGATAAAAGTTTCTAAAGAAATAAATAAGAAAAAGTTTTATAAAGACAATTTGATAATGATAATAAGAGAGTTTTTTTTTTTTTTTTTTTAAACCTCAAAAGAAAGAGATTCTACTACCCCCCCCCCCACACTTAAATCAAACATTGTCCTCAATGTTTTAAAATAGGACAACTTTTAAAGAAAAACCTTGAGGAGGAGAAATATGAGAAGAACAAAATAACAATATATAAAACAAAAATAATCCATCGGTTACCATCCCGATGATGCTTGTTTAAGGTCATTAGCTCGACCCCTTTCTTATAACTGGAATGGGCAAGGAATGTATTGTAATGGCCTATTGTCCTTGACAATCCGCCATTCCATGCCCATTGGAATGATTGAGCTTCTGCGGTCGATACTCGCACGCCACCCCGGTTTGCTTCCCTTCTTTGGTACCTTACCCTTCGGTATGGATTTTTCAATTTTATCTCTAGTAGGGCACTTATTTTTAATTTCACTTTCCTTGCTCATAGATTCTAACATGTTAACACCGGAGCAAGGGTTCTTAAGATTTGGATTTTTTATTAATTTAAATCCTACTTTCTCATTCCCTAGGTTTAAAGAAAGTTTACCATTTTTAACATCAATGATTGCCCCTGCGGTAGCAAGAAATGGTCTACCTAAGATAATGGGAATGTTATTGTCTTCTTCCATCTCAAGAACTAAAAAGTCGACCGGGATGTTTAATTTCCCGACTCGACAAGGAATGTCTTCAATAATACCCACCGGAGTCTTAATGGAACGGTCCGCTAATTGTAAAGTTATTGTGGTGGGTTTGATTTCCCCCACACCTATTTTCTTACTAACCGATAGCGGAATGAGGCTAACACTTGCCCCAAGATCGAGTAATGCGTTCTCAACATTGAAATTACCTATGTTGCAAGGGATAGAGAAAGTGCCGGGATCTTTTAATTTTGGAGGTACTTTACTTTGTAAAACGGCACTTACCTCTTCCGTTAGTGCAACAGACTGAAACTCCTCAAGTCTCCTCTTATTTGAAAGAATTTCTTTTAAAAATTTTGTGTAAGAGGGCATTTGTTTTAAAACATCAATAAAAGGAACATTGATGTAAATTGATTTTAAAACTTCTAAAAATTTTGAAAATTGTTTATCAAGATTTGCCCTCGCCAATTTTTGAGGATAAGGTATTGGCGGATCAAAATTTCTAGAAGGTATTGGGGAGTCCGTCCCCTTTTCAACTTCCTTATTAGTTTTAAAAATTTGAGGAGTTTGACTATGGTTATTCTCGCTAAGGTTTTCTTCTTTTCCACTCCCGCTAGTTATTACATTAGCGTGCTCATCTGGCCTTTGCATTTGACCGGGAAGGCTCCCTTGTGGTCTAGACGAAGCATTGGCTTGTTGAGAAATTTGGTTCTCTAGCATTTTACTATGTGCGGCTAGATTATCGAACCTGCTATTTAATGCCTTTAAACTTTCCATAACTTCATTGTTGATCTTATCTTGTGTATTTTTATTTTCGACCATGAAGTCCATTATAAGATCTAACTTTGATTTAGGGGGGAGGGAAAGAATTATTGTTAAAATTTGATGTGAATCCCGGTGGTTGATTGGAAGGTTGAGGGTTCAAAACATTATTGCTCTTATAGGAAAAATTGGGGTGATTTTTCCATTCGGGATTATATGTATTTGAATACATACCCCCATTTTTCGCATAAAAGTTTACAAAATTTGCTTGCTCACTAGGGGTAGTGTCAATCAATTCACAACCTTGGGTACTATGTGATTTAGACCCACATAGTTCACAAAAAACGTTTACATTGGCCACGGGATTCACATTTAGATTTTCAAACTTTTTTAGAATCATGTCAACCTTAGATGAGAGGAGAGTAACAGCATCGATAGTGTACTTACCTGGAGTTCCTTGTGGTTGCTCCCTTTCATTGGACAATTGATAATGGTTCAAATCTATATTCTCGATCAAATCATAGGCTTCGTCCACCGTTTTATTCATTAATGCCCCTCCAGCTGCGGCATCTATGGTCTCCCTTGTCTTGAACATGAGACCATTGTAGAATGTGTGCACGATCAACCACTTTTCAAGCCCGTGGTGTGGGCACATCCTTAGAAGCTCTTTGTATCTCTCCCAAGCATCATAGAGAAACTCGTCTCCTTTTTGACTAAAGTTGGTGATCTTAGTCTGTATCTGAGCGGTCTTGGATGGAGGGAAGAAACGTCCAAGGAAGGCTTCCTGAACTTGGTCCCATGTTGTTAAAGAATTATGGGGGACCGAGTTTAACCATTGTTTCGCCTTGTCCTTCAGAGAGAATGGAAAAAGGCGCACCCGTATCGCTTCGGGTGTGACACCGAGAACTTGAGTGGTGTCACAATACTCCAGAAAGGATTGAATGTGAAGGTGTAGATCTTCAAGTGCCGAGCCTCCAAATTGGTTGTTCATAACCATGTGTAGCAGTTGAGGCTTAATTTCAAAATGGGATGTGTCGGCATTTGGAATAACAATGGGTGTCCTAGTCCCCGGGGTACTTGGGTTGACAAAGTCCCGAAGGGTCCTAGGCAAGGGTGTAGCGGGTTCTCCGTCATTACCCTCATTATTTTCACCGTTTCGTGCCATGTTTTCTTCTAGCACTTCTCTAAGTCTTCTTAACCTTTCGTGAAAGGTTCTTTCAGGTTCTGGATCAAACTCTTCAAGTATGATTCGGGCTCTTTTCATATACTCCGAGAGTACCTAAAGAAAAAAAAATTCAAAGACACAAATTCTTCGAAGGGATGTTAAATAATAAAAATAAACGAAACTAAAACTAAAAAAACATAAAGCAAAAAATTCAGAAAGTAAACCGTTGTCCCCGGCAACGGCGCCAAAAACTTGTTACGTTTATTCCGCAAGTGCACGGGTTTTTTTGTAGTATAGATAGTGCAAGAGCGAGTCGTTCCCACGAGGACAACTTTACTTAGAAAAGTATTTTTGCATTGTATAAAATAATAAAGAAAAGAGAATGATTGGGGGGTACAAAATTGTTTGTCACGACTAGAAAATAATAATAAAAACTAAAGCTTAGATTGAAAACTCTTATTGTTAAGGAATCCTCGGGATTGGGACACAAACAACATTGTATTCATCAATTAATCATGCTCTTTTTAGATTTAGAGTTTCATTTTTAAAACAAGGATGGTATGCTAGGCCTACACTACTTCTCACGATCAAGCAAGTAGCGTTTGTATTCTCGTACTAATTATGCCCTATCTCTCGATGGCCCATAATTAGTAAAAATCCATTAAGTTTTCTTTATGAAAATCAGCATACTTTCCACTCAAGGAGCATCCCTAAGCCATTACACAACTCTCGTGAGTAATGAACTTAGTTCTGACTATATGGGTCCGCTAATCAAGGTTCTCCGATCAGTACTTCCCTTGATTAACTAAGATTCATACAAATCATGGACGTCATCATGGTCGTAGGCGTTAAAGTTTGATATAGTAGAATTGTTTAAGATGAAGAGAATAAATTTAGAGTATGAATATTAGTAAATACAAATGTTGTTTGAGTTATCCAACCCCAAGAAAAAAGGGGGATTACTCACAAGCCATTTGCGAAATAATAATAAGATAAAGAAGAGAAGATAGAAGAAGAGATACTTATTCCGGAATGAAATGGAGACAAAAAGCTTGAAGAATACCTCTGAATATTATTGATAATGAACTCAGAATTTTGTTCAAGTCAAGTTGATAACTTTCACAAATTCTGAGATTCAAGTAATGATTTGAGAGTAAATTTTGCTATAGTGATATTACAATATGTTTCTAGATATCTAAAACACTGATTTCTACTTCTATATATAAGCCTTGGAGGAGAGGATGCACTTTTTCCCGGATGGATGCTTTGAGAGGTCTCCTTTTGAAAAGGCACCTTTTGCTGATTCAAGGGTGCTCGGCCGAGTCAAGGAAAAGTGCTCGGCCGAGCAAGCCTTTTTTCGAACCTACTGATTTTCTGTCTTTTTATGCTCGGCCGAGTCAAGGGTACTGCTCGGCCGAGCAGGTCCTCTTTGGCTGAAACTTTGATTTTTCTTGGTCCAGCTTATTTCCTTCTTTGCCAAGTGTTCCTCCTTCACAAAGATGATGCCTTAGCTTCCTCTTTCCTCAAGAATGTACTAAAAACCTGCTTGTATCATAAAAACATTCTCCCAAGTGCATTATATCAAATAAAGATTAGAAAATAAATAATTTAGGTTTATTTATTTAAAAATAAGGTTAATAGACTATCTTTTTAGACCTTAAATGACTATAAAATAGTCATTTATCACAAACCTCAACTTTTACACATGGTGATGAACAACCAATTTGGTGGCTCGGCACTTGAAGATCCCCGTCGAGGCCCGTCCTAGAGAGTTTCAAGCTCCACCCGACCTTGAATCTCTCGAAGAGGTAAACCTCAACCTATGGCGCAGTTCACGACTACATGCCGGGGGTGACCTTAAGCCTCTCATTAGCCGAGCACAAGCCAACACAATTCTAGTTAGGGTCTAACACTCCGTGACCAAGTCGGTTTTCATGTGCCGAGATTTCCCTAAACTAATTTCATCAAATCATACATGCCATTTCCAAAAGAAACAACTGGTTATTATGGACGAAATAAAACTCCGTCCCCAAGTGGTTATTATGGACGAAATAAAAAATCCGCCCCCGCATGTATGCTTTATGACATTAATTTAGTTTAATCCCGTCACATGTAGGTATCACAAGCGTGGTGGAATCTGATGAGTATATGGGACCGCGAGAAGGTCTATATACTAGTGTGACGATTCCACTATTTTTCTAGAAACCCCAAAAAGAACTACGTCCTTCCGACTTTTGTAACTAAAATAAAAAAGAGTCATTTTTCCTTATGTAGTTGAGTCTTTTCTCTTGTTCGTGGGTTAATTTACTTTACTCAAAAGGTGTTTGTGGGGCCATCCTAAGATCAACCGTGTTCTTCCAATAGGTCCAATGGCTTCCAATGACACACCCCCAGGTCCCGGAATCCCCTAATAGAACCTCGAACCTGGATGAGCGTGACTAACGAGAATCAAGAAACTAACAAGAAATGGGATGACATCTGTTTAACAAATTGACATGATATATACTCAAGAGTAACGAGCTAAGATAGCTCACAACACGAGTTCTAGACAAGAAAATTTAAACCAAACATGATTATACACAGCGAAAACATGCCTAGCACATATGCTGGCATTACAAGATGGCTAGAGACAACAAGTCTACCCAAAATACCCAAAATACTGAGTTACATAATCCATAATACATCGTCCTCACCAAAATGAAAAAGGACACAAGCCCCAAATAATAACCACCTGTGTAGTAAGCTCCCAGCTATGTCGAGTCTCACTTCGCACTATCACTAGCCTTCCTTTTATCTAAGAAAAACAATTAAACAAGGAACGGGGTGAGATAAATCTCAGTAAGCTATTAGATGCAGCTACATGACATGTTATCATGCAATTCAAGTAGATACTCAAGTAATCATGTATCAAGTATCATCAAGTAACAAGTATATGAGAGGCTAAGCCAACTCATCACGTAACAAGTATATGAGAGGCTAAGCCAACTCATCAAGTAGCACATAAGGCTAAGCTAGCACGTTACAAAGGATATTGCTTCCTTCCTTATTCCTCCCAAGAATACCATTGTTGTCGTAGATTGTATTACTTTGACATATCATGATCAATATCAAGAAACTACTTATACAGTATATATAAGAAGACCCAGTAACCAGTGTCATTCCCAAGATCAAGATTCACGAGGTGTTCACGAGTTTAGCATTCACTTATATCAGGCGTATTGCTCTAATAAAGGAAGCTATGCCCTTACTATGTCCTGTAGTAAGGGGTCAAGCGCAGATACATAGATCCCCGATTATCACTTTGGCCCCAGCCTCATGATAAACGTGAACCTATATACCTACGAACAAGCAAGGACCAGCTGGACTCACACAAGAATGCACAAGTAGGTATTTACTTGAACTACAAGAGTAGAACTAATCCAAAAGTAGTGGACTAGCTCACCTATAATCATGCTTCAAGAAATCAAGAAGTCACATTGTTATTAAGCAACTATATGCAATGTTTGCACATACACATCAAGAACATTTCTCAAACACGTTAGTGCTTGTTCATAGCACTTTCTAGTTCATTACCATACACATGTATCGGTGTCAAGTCATGTACAAGATTTTATCATCTTATATTCAAGTCTTAATCCAATTCTTTGGATATTCAAGTCATGTACAAGATTTTATTGTCTTATACTTCAAGTTATAATTCCAATCTTTGGGCATTCAAGGCATATATAAGAGTTAAACATCTTATACTTTAAGTTCATCATCCTATACTTTGGATGTTTAAGCTCAAGACATTGTTCTAGTGCCCCTACGGTACACAAACATTGCTTTCAAGACAAGAATGACACATTAGTGCTTGTTCGTAGTACTTTTCAAAACATAAAGAAAAGTTGTTACTCTTATACTTAAGTTCTCATTTGAGTTCTATAAGTGTTCATGTTCAAGACTAAGTTCTCATTTGAATTCAATGAGTATTCATGTTTAAGACCAAGTTCTGATGCTCCTAAGGTATCACAACACTTACTAGGACATCTTATACTAAGGTTATATACCTATGTTTGGGTTAAGTCTAGCTTAAACAAACTTTATTCAAGACTTTTGTTCATCAGGGCAATTGTGCGGTCGCCTAAAATGGCCTGTGCGGTCGCACACAAGCAGGTCAATCCCTTTGAAAAACCTTCCAGAAAGATGGGCGGTCGCCCAGCCCAAAATGGGCGGTCGCCCAAAGTACAAAAATGCGAAATTGTTATTTCTTTCCCAGGTTGAATAATTTTCCGTCCCAAACGTAGGAGTAACTTTTTACTAACATATTAACATTGCTAGGAGTGCATAACATGTTTAAACTATTATTTTCAAGTTCTTTCATCATTTTACACAGAGGGATAATACTCCCTTTGTCCCAAAATTACAAGTATCACAAAAATCACCCCAAACACGAAATTGACAAGCACAAGTACTAACACATATGCATGTTATTACAAGCAAGGGGGAGCTAATAACTTACCTAGTCCGAAATCAAAGTCAAGGAAACTTATTTCTGTTCGGCCGAAAATGCTCTATTCAACGCCACGAATATTTATCCGGGATCAGAATCAAGAACGGAGGGATAATTAAACTCGAGGAGTCGAGAATAGGGTAAAACCCTAACCCTAGCTTTTGAACCAGAGAAAGAACGAGAAGAAAGATTTGGGAAAATGCTTTCTCAGTAAAGCAAACCCACTTTATATACTTGCAACTTTCCAAAAATTGCACTTAGGCCCCTCAAGTTTCACTTTAACAAAAAGGCCCCTATAGTCAAATTTTCACAAATGACCCAAAAGTCAAAACTAGACATTTAACCACCTTAACTTTCTAAAGCAGTTAAGAAATTAACCCAAGTAAAACTAGCACATAATATACAAGTTAAATATTTAACAAGCAATTCAAGTATTTAACAAGAATAAGGATGGGCGTTACATCCAACGGCAACAACATCAAGGGTGAGAACATTATCGTGTCCAACGAAAGGCTCTTCAACATAATAAGAGCCATGGGGGAACAAATGGATAGACTTATCGAGGATGCCCGCCGCAAAGACGATTTGTGGCAAGCCCGTTTTGATCTCCAGAGGAGAATTCACAAAGAAGAGGTTTTCGAACTTAAAGCCCGTTTGCAAGATCTCACCGACAACAAGGCAAATTTTAATGGTAAAATATGCTCAAGTGGCCCGCCCCTCAAAAGTAAAAAAGGTGCTGCCAACAACCAACTTTTCACTCCTCTCCTAGGAATGACCCAAACCAAAGCATTTAAAGCTTTGGTAGCAAAGGGAAAGGTCAAGCCTTTGGAAGGGTACAAGCCGAAGACGATACGTAAAAGTCATGCATATGATGAATGGTGCAACTACTACCAACATAGTGGCCATCTTACCGAGGAATGCTTTGTCCTCCGTAACATCATCCAAGATTTGATCGACAATGGTGAATTTACCTTGGGTGAAGATAAACTCATCAAGGAAGAGGCTCAGATTTGAAATGGGCCTTCAACAAGAGATCATGCCACAAGGAGACTGCAACGGCAAAGACGACGACAACAATCTCCGTTTCTCTTTCTCTACCTAGTAATAGGAATAAAAAATAAAAATATAAAAAAGAAGAGTCAAAGTCCTCTAGAGTGTGCATTAATGTTTTCTTTCGCCCAATTTATGTGAAATGTTGAGTCATCAAATGAAAGTCGTTCTTGTCCTCATACACTCTTCCAAGTTGTTCAATTTAATTCTTGGCAAAATGATGAAAAGATGTCTAAACAAGTTTTAGAACGAAGGCCATCACTTGAACGCGTAGGGGCTAAACATCGTGACGAAGGCATCAACGACAAATCCAAGACATCAAGCGCCAAAGCAAGGTGGAACTACAACCATGGAGAATCAAGCAAAGTTTTCAAAGGGGGATAAAAAAAAAAAAAACTCGCTAGGTTGAACTCTTCAAATCAACCTAGGCAAAAGTTAGAGCACAAAAAAAAAAAAAAAAAAATTCCCCCTCAATCAAAGAGGTACAAGATCTACATCATTCCACCGAAGGACGAACCGACATCAACAAAAATCATAATCAACAATTCCTCACGACGAAAGGAGCTTTCACAAGAACTACGGTGACCTGAGCCTCTACACTGGAGGAACGTAGGAAACCTTCGGGTCCGGTCTCATGCAAGAAAGAAGATATGTTTAACCCTAGTGCGTTATGGTGATTGGCCTTCATCTCGAACTTGTCAAGACATCTTTGTACGAGTCATTTGCCAATGAATTAATCACCTCAAGATTGAACAACTTTCCTAGATTTGAAAGCATTTCACGTTCTTTATCGAGTCTAGGGGCTTCTTATCTTTCAGCGACACTCCCAGTTTCTTGCAATCAAATTGGGGCTTTCTTTCTCTAATCTCTTAATGAGTTACTTGCCTTCGTGAGTCATTCAATAAAAATACATGTCAATACTAGGGACCACTTCCCTAGTCAAGTCAATGTCACTCACCTTTAGTGATAAAAGGTCTCCAGCGCAAAATCACATGTCTTATCTCCTCAGCTAGAGTCAATGCACACTTCCTCATTAATCGAGTCAAAATGAAGACGCAAAAGAGATGCCCGCTAGATTGAAAACCCGAAAGGGCGGTCTAGGCAAAAAACAGGGTGCGTCATAAAAACAGAGAGAGTGAGAGAGAGAAGGGAAAGAGAAATGGAGATCCCCAGCCTCTAAAGAAGACAAGTTCTACATTGGATCTCCTCAGCAAGTCAATTCCCCACCGAGTCAACTTGAGAATCGCAAAAGGCTCGACAACACATGGCACAATCAAAGGTCGTTCTGGGTTATTGGCATAAGAGAGGTTGTTCTTGCAATATCTATTTTTTGGGTTCATGTGAAAGAAGCCCCATGGTAACTGAGATCCATCCGAGAATGAGCCTATCATTGACGGGTACAAGGTTGCACAAATAGTCCCCAGTAAGTCAATTGGTTTGGGCAGCAAATGGATCCAACATGTGACTCAGTTTTCAAGCTTCTCCAAGCATGTGCCCCTACAGTATGTCAAAAGGCTTCCTGAGAAATGGAGTAGCTCTTTCCATGTCCTCTTATGTTTGTTCCCTCGCACGAGGACGAGTCTCTTGCTTTGCTTGACAAATGATGATGCCCTAGGGGCTATGTGACTCAAGAACGAGAGCTTCTTCTGCTTCATTTGATAGTTAATGAGCTCTAGAGGCTATGCTCAAGAAATATGTGTGAGACTACCCTCAAAGTCTCTCAAGAAGAATGTCGAAAATCCTTCATATCATGTGTGCTTGTGCCTATTCCCCCAATCAAGGATGGGCCTTTCTTGCTCCACTTATAATCAATGGTGGCACTCTAGGGGCTACGCTCAAGTTTGAAAGTCTCCCTCAGCAAAAATCAATCCACTTCACCTCCCAACGGTGGCCCTAACAAAGTCATGTGCAACGTTTGAAGCTTCCTCTATCAATTTTGGCACCTTAGGTCTCAAGGGGCTTCGCAATCTACAATCTTTTGGGATACGAAATTACAGTAATTCGAGCAAAGGGCAATATTGGGGCTTCGTAATTGACAATCTTTTTGGGGGGATGATACCTGAGAAATGCAATTTGGGAGTAGTCTTATGGCTTCATGAAAGCGATCAAGCTTAAAGGGTCTCTTAGTACTTTAAGTCAAAGATCTTCTGGATTGAAAGGACGGCTCTGATGTTATGAATGAATTTGATGATTCTTATGTTGTGACTTATGACGAGGTTACGAAGAAAGTCTTAGAGAAAAGGAAAGATATTCAATATGCTAAACTCTATCAAAACAGGGTTATAGCGGGAAATGCCATGGCCAATCCCAATGTTTCTGCAATTCAGCACCCCCTTCTCTGAGATCAAAAGCACAAGTTGCATCCGCACAAGTTGCATCCGCACGAGTTGCATCCAAAGATCCGTTATTAGTTCAACACAAGAAGACTCAAGCAAGCATACCCATTTGGGACCTTATCACACCAAGACCTTATCATCCGCGACCTCGACGGCACCACAAGACCATTATTGCATTTGGGTACTGACCACAATGAGGCCATTCATCTCCCCAGTAAGAGCCAGAAGGAGATCTCTATCAAGAATTCTACCCGACAGTGCATCCGCTCTCAATGCTGAGCCGATTCTAAAATAATTTGGGGCTTCACATCGAAAGGTCTTCACAATCCACCATCTCCAAGCTCGCAAACAACAAGTACATGACATTTGGGGCTTAGCAATCTCTCGAAGCTTGGCATCAATAATCTTCTCTTGGGGCTTACTCACGCCAACAACAAAAGGCAATTTACTCGAATAGGCCAAGAGCTGATTTATCTTGGGGCTGTGCCAGTCACTTAAAGTTTGGCATCAAAGGCATCCTAGGAGCTTTACAATCAGCAACCCCTTGGTATCTCGGCATCGAAAGTCTTTGAATCCCCACAATCGACAAATCTCTTGGGGCTAGACATCAATCTTCGTTGGGCACAACAGTGACAACAAAATTC
This sequence comes from Campanula takesimana, assembly GCA_026119855.1. Lineage (NCBI taxonomy): Eukaryota > Viridiplantae > Streptophyta > Magnoliopsida > Asterales > Campanulaceae > Campanula > Campanula takesimana. Next base: position 874,987 of record JAOWBW010000359.1, on the reverse strand, counting down.
AAGTGAGGCAATCCGGACTTTGACCGAACATGATTTGATCTTGGGTTGGCTTCACAAACACACAATGGTTAAAATGGTTCACCCACGAACTAAAAAAAAAAAAAAAAAAACGACAAAAATATTTTTTCTTTTTTTTTTTTTCTTTTTCTTGCTTGTGTAAAAAGTATGTGTTTTATTTTGCTCTTAGCTTCTTCCCCAGCGTTCTCCATCATCCTTGAACTACGCTGGTCTGATTCTCTTCAAGGGATACATAGGCAGCCTTTTGGCACGACCAACCCATCATCCAGAATGTCATCTCACCGACACTCCATCAAAGTACAAGCGACTCATCTTCATCAAAAGTGTCGACATCCTTCATCAAAGCCACGGCATCAGAAATCCATCCCAAATCAAGCGGCCATGGTAAGTGAAAGTATGAACATCATTCATCAAAGCTCCTTTCAAATCACATCACACACAAAAGCAATTTCTCCATCTTTGCAAAATCTCTCTCTCAAGCAATCTCTGCTTTTCAAATCACATTTCACACTACAAGCACAATTTTCTCTCATCTCACACAAGCACATGCATTTGCAAAGCATACGCATAACAGGTACAGACAGACTTTCGAATCCCTCCAAATCAGCAGGCAGACTTTTGAGTCCTTCTACATCAGCAGGCAGACTTTCGAGTCTCTCTACACCAGCAGGCAGTCTTTTGCTTCCCTCTAAATCAGCAGGCAGACTTTCGAGTCTCTCTAAATCAGCAGGCAGACTTTTGAGTCCCTCTACATCAGCAGGCAGACTTTTGAGTCCCTCTACATCAATAGGCAGACTTTCCAGTCCCTCTAAATCAGCAGGCAGACTTTCGAGTCCCTCTACATCATCAGGCAGACTTTCGAGTCCCTCTAAATCAGCAGGCAGACTTTTGAGACCCTCTACAGGCAGACTTTCGAGTCCCTCTACATCAGCAGGCAGACTTTCGAGTCCCTCTACATCGGCAGGCAGACTCTCGAGTCCCTCTACATCAGCAGGCAGACTCTCGAGTCCCTCTACATCAGCAGGCAGACTCTCGAGTCCCTCCAGTCCCCTATACGAACTCTAATTTTTGGCCACTGTGGGCCGATTTCTATCACCGCACCCCTTCTATCAGCAAAAGTCGCTCACATAGGGAACGCATTCCTATCCCTTGCAATTTCAATAATTCCTGCTTTTTAGTTAGTCTTTATTTTCCTTTGTCAATGTCCGCGGCGGATGTTTTGTTCTTTCGTCGACGCGTTTTGCTTTGCAATCCACGTCGCCGAGGGGCTCTGTAGACACCCCACCTTGGACCTCTCATGTCCTGATTGCATACATAGTATTTTTACTTAACTTGTTTTTTTAATTTCTGTTACTTCGGTTAAGTTCCTAACTAATTCCGTTAGTTTTAGACTAAACTGCATAACAGAATTAACTTTAGAGTCATTTCTGTCATTCTGTCTTTTTCATCCGCGGGCGCGTCCGTCATTGCTTGTGGGCTGCGCGCACGTCTCGTCCCTAAAGCCGTACTCGCGCGCCTCCCATTATGGCAGTAACGGATTGCACCATTTTTCCCTCCCTTTTCTTATTTATAACATCTCTTCTTGATCACAAAAGACCTCTTTTTTACATCCAAGTTCATCCTCCCTTTAGTCCATAAGTCCCAATCCCATTATTCTAACCTTTTCTTTAAAACTAAATATTTTTTTTATTATTATTTGATTTTCTCTTTATTATTTGATTTTCTTTATTTTCTTATTGGTGGAAAAGCCATATTTTCCTCTTTTCTTCACCTATTTAAACCTCTTTTTTTTTTACCTTAGAAAAGGACCCAACTTCATCTTCTAAACTATACACAAGTTCTTGGACTTCAACTTTCTTCATACAAGAACTCTACACAAATTCTCTCAACACATTTTCTCTACAAAAAACACTACACAAAGTGTTGCAACGATAATTTCTCCACACAAAGCTCTTTTCAAGTCAAAGTTTGAAGTCTCCTTTTCCAAAGGTACAATTCCTCTTCTTCTATTTTATTTGTCTAAGTCATTGTATGCAATCTCCATAAAAAGGAATAAAACCAAAAGGCCACTTCACTATTGAAGTTTGGTCAAGGTTACATTCCAACATTCCAACTCTACTTTAATTTCCCCATTTCATATTAATGTAATTGTTACATGTAATCTTTAGCATTAATATAATAAAACAATTTATCTTTTATTTCCCTTTTCTTTCCCTCACAAATTGTTAGCACATTTCTCATATTATTTGAAGGACTTTTTAGCATTAGAACACCAATAGTAGCAAGACCCGCGTAAGTGGGGCGAAGTGGGTATTTAAGTACTTCCCACTCCGTCACCTAACCCCCGAACCCTTCTCTCCCGAATCTCTGGTTTTGTACATAAATTAGGCTATTTCTTTAGGTTTTTCTTATGTTCCCTTAATAACATAGGTGGCGACTCTATAATTAAAACAAGTTAGACATCCTAGGATCCTTCCACCGCTCTAGCCAAGTAGTGGGCTTTCCCGAGGTATCTACAGATGGACAGACACTTCGACAAGTTCAATGTGTCCTTATCCACTCTTCTTCAAGGCCTAATTGCCCAAGGAGTGTTGAAGCCCATAGAAGGTTACTGTGCACCAAATCCCTTGCCTAGAAGCTGGGATGCAAGCAAGTACTGTGCATACCATGTATCGCCTGGTCACGCTACAGACGACTGTTGGAGCTTGAAACATATTTTGCAGGATATGGTTGACGATGGAATCATCCAGAAGTCGCCCCAACCTAATGTTGTAACAAATCCCTTTCCGGGAATCCACATGATCGAGTTTGAAGGAAACTACTCACCGACTAGTTTCATTGTACCAAAGAAAGCTCTGAATTATACTGTGATTCCCCTTGTTGCCGAAATCGCTGAGTGCAATATGATATATTTGGAGTCCATTATCTCTAGTGCCAAAAGCGTGGAAGAGCAAAAGACCCCTCTCAAACAAGCTACTTGGGTCGGTAGAAACGTGAATCATCTCACTCGCTCGGGAAGAGCCTACCAGCCTCCTAATCCCGAGGTGAATGAATTCGAAAAAGACAAAGAAGAAACTCCTGTTCCCATGGAGAAAGTAGTAGAAAACCCGGTCTTGGCTCAATTGAGGAAGACGCAGGCTAACATGTCCATTTGGGGCTTACTCTCATCTTCCAAAGAGCACCGAGACATTTTGGCAAAGGCTCTTAGTCAAGCTGTTATTCCCATTGAAACTTCTACTAATGATCTTGTCCACATGGTCGACAACATACACTCTGGGAACATCATTACGTTCACCGACCTCGATGCGCCCAAGATTGGCCCCAATCACATTGAAGCTCTGCACATCACTGTGGGTGTTGGAGGTGAGCACTTGGGTCGAGTTCTAGTTGACAATGGTTCCTCAATTAATGTGTACCCCATCCATGTTCTCGCTGATCTAGGCATCAAGATATCATATTTGGCTCCATCCTCTTAAGTCGTCCACGTATATGATAGCACCAGCCGTTGTGTTCTGGGTGTCATCTCTCTCACTCTCACTATTGGCCCTCTAATAATGCCAATTGAATTTCAAGTGATTGACATCAAATCCACTTTCAGTCTGCTTTTGGGACGTCCCTGGATCCACAGAGTGAAAGGAGTTGCTTCTTCCTACCATCACTGCATTAAGTTCATCCATGAAAATCATGTTGTGGTTCACGCTCTGGATGATACTCAAGTCCATGATCTCCCTGTTTTTGGAATTGAACATAAAGACACCGGTAGTTTCCTCAGTGGTTTCGAAGTGATACCTCAAGCCCGCATCAATTCCATCGAATATGTCAAAGAAACAGATCTCATTGGTGGAAAAGGGACTAAATACGGGGATGCCATGGCCTTGAATATGATTAAAAAGATGGATTTCCTACCCATACTAGGGCTTGGTAAGGAGCAACAAGGTCGCACCGATATTATCAAATAAGAGGCCCGCACCTTCATCCCTCCTTTCGGTCTTAGTTATAAACCGACACCTGCTGAAATCCCCGCTGTTATGCGCAAGAAAAGGGAGAGGCAAACCGTTATTAAGAAAGGAGGGACCTACGAGCTCCCGCCACTCCGTCCTTTTGAAAAGACTCTGAACGGATACTTTGTTCGCTAAGGCGAGGAATCGCCTACATCTTGTTCCCTGAACCATGGGTTAGCCCAGACGGAAAGCCCCACCCTAGATGGGAGATATTTGATGAAGTCCAGTTGATTGCCGAGAACCCTGATATGGAAGGCTCCTATAAGCAGCCTGATCCCGTGATCCCATGGAATATTGATGATGAGGATGAGGTCTTTGTATTGTTTGAAGGGCTCGATCTCGAGGAAGGATTTGACGCTATGATTGGAAATGGTAGCGACGAAGTGTATAACCCGTCCAAGCATTTTAAGCCGGCAGTGGCACTACTTACCAACTGGTCCATCACCACTGGCCCGCTCGCCACTATCGACGTCCTTTGTACTCTCTACATCTGTTCCCGGGACCCCAGACAAGGACCTCACTGTCGAGGATCTCGATGTGGTTGCCAAACTTGTACTCCCGTCTGTCATGAATGAAATTTCCCCTATTTCTGCTTACTCCTTGGTTGCCAATATTTTAAATAATGATCTAACAAATGAAAATTTGACAACAAATGAAGTTAATCATAAGTCTTTAAAAGATATAAGCCAAGATGAAAGAGATTATTTAATAGAACTAAGTAGGTTAGCAAAACAGCGTGGGGAATGAAAGTTGGAGGCCTGTGGGGAAGACTTGTCCACCGTTAATCTGGGGCTGAACGGGGAGGTCAAAGAAATGAAAATCGGAAGCTTCATGCAAGGGGCTGACAGAGAACGGTTGATGAGTTTGCTCAAGGAGTTTGTTGATGTGTTTGCTTGGTCGTATGAAGATATGCCTGGGTTAGATCCGATAATTGTGGAGAACTGAATTCCTACCTTTCCCGACGCTAAGCCGGTCAAGCAGAAATTGCGCAGAATTAAGCCTCAATGGGCCCTCCAAGTAAAAGAAGAGATCGAAAGGCTATTGCAAGTGGGTTTTATCCGGGTTATAGAATATCCTCAGTGGTTGTCCAACATGGTCACGGTTGAAAAGGCGAACGGCAAAGTCCGAATATGTGTCGACTTCTGGGATCTTAATAAAGCTTGTCCAAAGGATGATTTCCCGCTGCCCAACATCGATATCTTGGTCGATTCAGTTGCTATGCAAAAAGTCAAGTCATTTGTTGATGGTATGGTATGATATAATCAGATTAAGATGGCTGTGGAGGATCAAGAGAAAACCTCGTTTATCACCCCATGGGGAACATTTTACTATACTGTGATGCCATTCGGCCTTAAGAATGCCGGAACTACTTATCAGCGGGGTGCCACCACCCTCTTCCATGACATGATCCATAAAGAGCTTGAAATCTATGTCGATGACATGATTGTGCATTCAATCGAAGAAGGCGCTCAACATCTGGTTGATCTCAGAAAGTTCTTTGAAAGACTTCGCCAGTATCACATGAAGCTCAATCCTGCTAAGTGCACCTTTGGTACTACCCGAGGCAAAGTCCTAGGGTTTCTGGTAACAGAAAAGGAATAGAAATTGACCCCGAAAAAGTGAAGGCCATCATGGAAATGCCTCAACCCAGAACTCAAAAGGAAGTAAAAGGTTTTTTGGGCAGGATTCAGTACATTAGCAGATTCATACGGCAGTTGACCACGATGTGTGAACCGCTCTTCAAGCTTCTAAAAAAGGATGCCGATCGTTCATGGGACGAAGAATGCCAAACTGCTTTTGAAAGGGTCAAAGAATACCTGACAATCCCACCGGTCTTGGCCCCGCCTCACTCGTATAAGCCTTTGCGGCTATACTTGACAGTCACAGACACTTCAGTCGGAGCAATGCTGGCACAAGAAAAAGAAGACTCATGGGTTGAAAAAAACGCAATCTATTTTGTTAGCCGAAAGCTACTAGGGAGCGAATTGAATTACTCAGCATTGGAAAAGGCGTGCACCGGTTTGGTTTGGGTCTCGCAATGATTAAAAATCTATTTGCAATCCTTACCTGTTCAAATAATATCTCGCATGGATCCGGTGAAGTACATTCTGGAGCGGCCAACTATGTCCAACCGAGTCGCCAAATGGGCTTTCCTCCTGAGCGAGTTTTACATGACTTACGCAACGCCTAAGTCTATAAAAGGAAGGGTGATCGCAGATCAACTTGCAGATTTGGCCCTTGATCTCGAACTCGAGCCAGAACCACAGTTTCTCGATGAAGGAATATACACTGTTGATTGTTCAGAAAACAAGTGGCAACTCTTCTTTGATGGGGCTACCAACAAAAAAGGTTTCGGAATCGAAATTTTGCTTATTGACCCAAGCGATATGCACACGCTCATTGCTATCAGGTTAGACTTTGACTGTTCAACTAATACAGTAGAATATGAGGCTTGTATTGCTGGCCTTGAAGAAGCATTGAATCGAGAGGTCAGAGAAATTGAAGTGTTCGGGGACTCTGCCTTAATCATCAATCAGGTTGAGGGAAAATGGAAAATCCAAGATCCAAGACTGCAGCAATACCATATTCATCTGGTAGCGCTCACAGGCCGCTTCTCGGATATCTTGTCCCATTACCTCCCGAGGGACAGAAACCGGTTCGCCGATGCACTTACAACTCTAGCCTCCATCATGGAATTCCCAACAGGCATTACAGTAAAGCCATTGGTGGTTAGCAAGAGGTCGATCCCAGCCTACTGCCTGGCAATTGACTTAGATAACGAAGACAACGATGAGCCGTGGTATGCAGATGTCTGGAATGTGCTCAAAAGTGGGACATACCCTCCAGAAAAGGAAAAAAGAGCAAGAATCGCCATGAGAAGATGGGCCTCCCAATTTGAGATTTCGGGTGATAGATTATACAAGAGGTACCACCACAGACCAAATTTGCTCTGTGTCGACAAATCAGAGGCAAGGAGGATAATGGATGAAATCTATGGAGGAATGTGCGGACCCCACATGAATTGGCATATGCTTGCAAAGAAGGTAATAAGGCAAGGGTACTACTGGAGTACTATGGAGACCGATTGCATTCAAAAGGTCAAAACATGCGACCAATGCCAGCGATACTCCAACTTGCAGCATCTCCCGCCGCATATCATGTATCAATCAACTGCGCCTTGGCCTTTCTCTACGTGGCGGATAGATGTCATCGGTCAGATCCGGCCCAGTGGCTCAAACGTACATGAGTATGTATTGGAGGCTGTAGATTATTTCACGAAGTGGGTCGAAGCCGCCTCATATAAAGTTTGAATGCTAAGAAAGTGGCAGATTTCATCCGAACAAACATCTTCTACAGATATGGGGTCCCCTATAAGATTATCTCTGATAATGGTACTCACTTTGAAGGCAAGTCAACCTATTGCTTGACAAGTTTAAGGTACAAAGGCACAAGTCTTCTCCTTATCGCCCTCAAGCGAATGGAGCAGTCGAGGCCGTTAATAAAACCCTCGAAAACATAATCAGGAAGATGGCAGTCACTGGGATAGATTGGCCCAAAAAGCTACCGCTAGCACTGTGGGGATACCGCACATCTGTCCGGACGCCAACAGGGGCTAACCCATACTCATTATCTTATGGAATGGAAGCAGTACTTCCAATCGAGCTCAAGATTCCTTCTATGAGGGTGCTCCTTGAGAATCAAATATCCGAAATTGATTGGTTCAAAAATTGCCATGAGGATTTGGCATTGCTCGACGAGAAGCGTTTGCTAGCATTGGAACACATCCGTGCTTACCAACGAAGAGTGGCTCGAGCCTTCAACAAAAGGGTCAAGAGCCGAAACATTAAGGTAGGAGATCTTATTTTACGGGAGAAACCCCCCAGTTATGTCGACACTCGGGGAAAGTGGAAATCTCCATGGTTAGGCCCTTATATTATCAAGAAGATTCAATCCGGAGGAGACGTTTTCCTTGCAAATGAGACTGGAGAAGACCTCGTTCAGCCCTTCAATCTCGACAAGCTGAAGAAGTACTATGCTTAGAGACGCACAGCCTCATTATCCCATCGAGTCTAAAAAAAAAGCGCCAAAAGAGAGCCCCACTAGAGTTGAAAACCCAAAAGGGAGGCTCTAGGTAAAAGAAAGGAGGCGCGCATAAGTGTCAAGAGTGTAATTGAGTCGAACTACGGTGACCTGAGCCTCTTAGTCTGTTGTAAAAGAGGAACGTAGGCAACCTTCGGGTTCGGTCTGTTCTAATTGGAAACTCTTATTCCCCACGTTGAAATTTCAGAAATACAAACATGCTTCAAAAACATGAAAAATACAACTTAAACATCTTGGCTTGGCAACCAAGGACTATGTAGAAACACCTAAAATTTCTTTTAGCGACCGACGCGGTTGAATACGTTGCGGAAGAAACCTGAGGATCCTCCTCTATTGTTTCCCCTGGGAGTTTGAGCAGTAGGTGCATTGACCCTGAGCTTGAGGCACCATCTCCCCTGCGGCGACCACTTCGAGAGCCACTGCGAGATCGATGTCCCCCGGTATCAGATTGAAAGTTGGGGAGGCAGACTCCCTAGGCACCCCGGGGTCGTTTGGGCAGGCTCGATGGGGGAATTCTTCAAGCGTGGATGATTTCTGAGATATGTTCGGATATCTAGGATTGCATCCACCACTGTGTGCATGCAGGCTTGGATGTTCCTCATGTCCTCCTGCTGAATGCGGCTCTGTGAGTTCATTTCCTCCCTCACGCTTTTCCTTTCTTGGTGCCAATCATTCTCACGGTCTTTCAAAAGCTCACGAAGACATGGGTACACCATCTTGACCCACATCTTTTGTATCTCTTCCTCCAAATCTGGGGCTGGCTTTTCTTGCATCCTAGCCACGATTCCCAATAGACGACCCTGGTCGTATTCCAGTCTCCTCACCATTTGTTGTAGGGCACTCATGACCCTTTCGATGCTTTCAAAGCGGGCTTCCATCACTCCCTATGATTCACAAGACCGACAAACCGTAAGGGCACCGTGGAAGGATTTTTCGGGAAGTCATGCTTCGAAGTAAAACAAAACTCGACACACAAGGGATACTGACTCGAAGGGGATAACAAGTTTAACTCTTTTTTTTAGGGGGAAGAAACCCAAGCCAAGCGTTTTGATGAATTTAGCAATTCTCTTTTTCTTTTCTGTCTTTTTTTTTCTTAAAAAAAAAATAAAAAAAAATCATTTATTCCTTGGATTATCTCGGCCGGTTTTGTCGCATAAACAAACATTGGTGCACAATTCAAGGGCCCAACTTTCGTTATTTCATTTTTCTCAAGGCATGTCTTATTCCTAATTGGTTGGAAAAGATTGCTCTTCTTTTTCGTAACTATTCTAAATCCTGGATCAGTGGAGGCCAACACTACGCCTATAGACCCCTCGTTTTTCACCTGTATTGCACGCTCCCAAGGACGGACTATCCCGGGCGAGGGTCCTATAGGGCACGCGGCTTCCACTGATCAAAAGAAGTGAACCTAGGGTCTAGTGCATCGTAAGGTTCCCAATACGCGGGTCATCCTAATCATGGTTAAGCCCCAGTCGGAATCGAGACTTTTCCCCGAAGGCTACACCGAAGGCTGCGCCGACATTCCGTCATGACCTCATTTTGAATGAGGTGTCTCGATCCTTGACCATGGGCTTAAGGATGATTAAAATAACTCGTTCATTAGGGCTTAACGACACAGTGTCACCCTATCCTTAGTACATGGCCCTTGCTAATTGCGGTCATCACTAACACACGAGTTGGAGGCTGGTTAGGTCACGCTTGAATTTCATCAGGGAGTCACAACTCGGGCATTAATTTGGCCACAATGAGCTTTGAGAACGTATCAAGGATGTGGTGACGTGAACTAGACCAAAAACCAACCATAGTCACGGTATTTGTGTGTCACAGACAAGTGTGGTTGACTTGGTTCGGAAGGGAAGGTGGGATGGACCCGTGCGCGCATCGAAAGGAACAAGAGCGCCCAACGAGCTGCATCGTGGCATCCACCCCGGGTTTAAAGGGTATTTGGAACGTGCACGGTCAAGTGCGCATGGTGTGAAGTCATTCTATGCTCCTTTTTTGAGTAAAAAGAGAGATTTTCAATCCGTTTTTCGATATCATGAGCATGGCATAAGCAAGATATGAACAAGCATGAATTGAGCAATCTATACACAACAAATCAAAGAATATAGGCAAACAAAGACCAAAACTTGTACATGTACCAAGTTGTGCACAACAAAGAATTTTGAATCAAACTTTTGCAAAAGAAATATTTTACATTGAAACCCTTTTATACAAAGCGATTTGTGCACCACGAGGAGACTCAAAAAAACCCTTACAAAAAAAAGGGGTTATGCACGACGAGGTTTTGGAAACCATTTTATTGACAAAAGATCATGCATAACCAAGTTTTATTACCTTTTAAAACCAAGTTTTGGCCAAAAGAATGAAGGTAATGTGCACAAGTAAGACTGTAAATTTGGAACCTGGACAAGTAGAAGCAGAGGGGCACCCAGAATGTTGCAGCCCTGCACCAAACTATTAATTGGCAACATTCTGGTCCCTACCCAAAGTAGCCGTACGGCTAAAGCAAGAGGGTGAAGGTTTTTATCAGTTTCTCCAACTTCTGATCATCAAGCCCCAGCTTATTGTGTTTCCAGAACGTACGTACTCAAAACAGTTCAAACAGAAACAGCAAACACACACAAATATGCAAGAAGTCAACTAACGGGAACGGGAGTTTGACCCACACAAGAGCGCCCCCGAACCTTCTAGAAAGAAGTCCGAAAGCACTCTATATCCCCAGCGGAGTCGCCACTGTAAGGATCCCGTCCTCGGTGGCGAAACACGTGAGGTTCGCACGAGGACAAAATGCCAAACACGGGAACCGGTCAAATTTAACGGAGTCGCCACATTTTGTTAATTTTAAACCCAACAAAATGATAAAGGTTTGAGTTCAAAGGTTCGGAGGTCAGGTTACAACTTAGGAGGAGTTTTTACGTAAAGTAGCCATACGGCTGGAGGAGGCGATCTTGGGGTTTTACAGTTTGCTCATGAACAGTCCAGTTCAGAACAGAAACAGGGTATTCTGTCTGAAGCTGGACAAACTGTTTGTGATCCCAGTTTGCAAGAAATCATTTTACAAGTTTTATAACATCATTCCTATGCTAAATGATCATCACTTGGTCCCCAAAGACAAGTATTTGTGTGTGATCATGAGCAATCATAGGAGAAAATCAAGAAAGTTGATGAATGTCCCCTTTGGACCAAAGTTGGTCATTCGGTGAATAAATATTAGAACTTTATCACCAAGATGACATTTTATGACTTAAAATCCTTCCAAGAGTCAAAATAACACATAAAGATTGAATCTTTTTGACCCAAAAGTGGGATTTTGAGGCTAAACCAAAGAGGAAAGTGATGAACACTAAGGTTTCATCACCCTCATGATTATCATGGCCAAACAAGCATACCATTTACATGAATAAGGAATATAAATGACAATCAACAAGTCTATGAGTGTCTAGGTTTAGAACCTCTTCCATACAAGGTATGGAGGGCACCTTTGAACTTCTCATAGCTTGGACAAGATAGTAATGTAATAGATAGATATATATAGTGCTTGATAATGGACAAGTCTTGCAAGAAACAAAAGGTACTTGAAATGGACAAGTCTTTGCATGAATGAATAGTAAATACATGTATAACCAAGATATAAGAAAGAAAATAGGAGTAAGATGAAGAGAAAGGAGGGGGGAGGTGGCTTTACCTATGATGGTTAAGGCCAATCTTCCTTTCTTCTCTCCTTTTTGTATGTGATCACTCTCACTCTTTCTCTGTGGCAATTCCAGCAGAGTGACCTCTCTAATGTGTATTTCTCCCCCCCTGAAATGATCAGCAAGGGGTTCTATTTATAGGGACTGAGGGCGCCCAAACCATCCGTACGGCTAGGCCCCTCTAGTTCCCAAATCATCCGTACGGCTGAGCCTGGCGAGCTTCTGGATTTTTTCGATTTTATACCAGAGTAGTCCTGAAATTTATAGTTTATCCTAAGGAGGTCCTGGCCTATCAGCTTATCCCTGAAACGGTGCTAAGGCTACCTCTAAGATAGGTCGGTTTCAGATTGCGGTACTTACAAGTACCCAAATCTGAAATCGACCAACTTAGAGGAACTCTTAGCCCCATTCAGGGATAATCTGATAGGCTGGGACCTCACTAGGATAAACTTAAAATTCCAGGACTACTCTGGAATTAAACTTGGAAAAATCCAGAAGCTCGCCAGGCTGAGCCGTACTGATGGTTTGGACGCGGGAAGGGCCTAGCCGTACGGCTGGTTTAGGCACCTTCAGTCCCTATAAATTGAGACCCTTACTGATCATTTCAGGGGGGGGGGGGACATAGTTTTGTAGGTGAAACTCTGCAGAAGTACAGTCTGAGTGAAACACCACCAAATACTTGAGTGAAAAGAGAGGAAGATAGGCCATAACCACCATAGGGGAAGCCTCCTTCTCCCCATCTTCTCTCCATCTTAAACTCTCTTGTTCTTGTTCATGTTATTTATTTCTTAGAATTTCAAGCCTTGCCCTTGTCAAGCACATTTATATTGCAAGTCTTGTCCTTTCAAGCACCTTATATTCTTGTTATATGTATCTTGGAACCAAATCATGAGATGCTTCAAGGTGCCTTCACATCCATGTATGTGATAAAGGGTTAAAACCTAAAGAAGATCATGATTTGTTAATTTCTTGTCTTTAAATAGCTTGATGATCCATTTTTATGGTGAAAGCATCCATCTTTATGTCAATATTGTTCATATTTGGCCATGATGATCATGTTGGGTGATAAAGTTCCAATCTTTATCATCCCAACCTTGATTTGGCCTAAAATCCCACATTTGGGTCATAAAGATTCAATCTTTATGTCATTTTGTTATCCCTAAAGGTTTAATCTTTATGAAGATCCCATTTTGATGGTAAAGTTTGCATCTTTACTCATCAAAATGGTCATCTTGGCTAAAAGGCCACTTTCATCACCTTTTCTAATTTTTCTCCAATGATTGCCTCAATCACACCCAAGTTCATGTATTTGGGGTCCATTTAGTGATTAATGAGCATAGGAATGATGTTAATCAAAGCTTGTTTGTTAAAATGCAAACTGAAAATAAACAGTTCAGTCCAGTTTCAGTAGAATGCTCTGTTTCTGCCTGAAACTGGACATTTTCTGGACAAACTGTAAAATCCCCTGGAAGACCTTGTATAGCCGTACGGCTAAGTTGGGTCAGAGGGACAATTTTTCTTTTCTGTCTTGTTCTGTCAAGATCTGTACAAATGAACCCCTTTTGTTCTGTTAAAATCGATAATCAGTTAACTTCGCAGTTTTTTGTTAAATACACACACACACACACATGCACTTTCGTTAACAAGCACAAGGGAGACTCGGCTTTGTTCGAGGCAGCTTAGGTGACGTAAAACTCTTCCCAAGCCGTAACCTGACCTCCGAACTCATAAATCTCTAACCATTTTCATTTGTTGGGTTAAAAGTTAACAAATGTGGCGACTCCGTTAAGTTTGGTAAGTTACACGTGTTTGGCTTTTCTTCCTCGAAACGAACTCGTTTCGCCCCCAGGGGGGGATCCTCACAGTGGCCACTCCGCTGGGGAATGGAGTGTTTTTGAACTTCTTTTTAGAAGATTCAGAGGCATTCTTGTGTGGGTCAAACTCCCGTCCCCGTTTGTTGACTTTGTGTGTGTTTTGTGTGTATTTTATGTTTCTGTTTTGATTTCTGGGAATGAAACTGTTCTGGGATTGCAATAAACTGGGGCTTGATGATCAGAAGTTGAAAATTTGCAAAAATAATGGAACGACATCCCTAGTCGTACGGCTGGTTTTGCTGGGCCTACAGAATGTTTCAAGTTAACAATTTTGTGCAGGGCAGAAACATTCTGATGGTCCCTTTTGGTAATGCACAAATCTTTTGGACATAAAATTGGGTTTTCAAAGCCTCATGTGCATTACCCTTTTTATAAAAGTTTTGGTTTCTCAAATTCTTTTGTTGTGCACAACCTTTTTGTACAAATGATTTTCAAAAGGTTGTTCTTCTTGTAAAATTTTGGTTTCAAAAACCTTTGGTTGTGCACAACCTTTCCATGTACAAATTTTGACTCTCGCTTATTCATATCTTTGCTTGATTACTTGTCCAAATTACTTGTTTAAATTGTTTGTCCATGTTTTGTATATACTCTTGCTCATGCTCATGATATTAAAACACATTGAAAATTTCTATTTGACTCAAAAGGGAACATAGAAGGCTTCACACAACGCGCACTAGACCTTGTGCATGTTCCAAAAACCCTTTAAACCCGGGATGGATGCCACGATGCAGCTAGATTGGTGCTCTTGTGCCCTTCTCGCGCGCACGGGTCCATTCCACCTCCCCTTCCGAGCTGAGTCAACCACACTTGTCCGTGACACACAAATACCGTGACCTTGGTTGGTTTTTGGTCTAGCTCATGTCATCACATCCTTAATACGTGTCCAATCACTAATTATGGCCAAGTTAACGCCCGAGTCACGACTCCTCGTAAAAGAGAGTGTGACCAAGGTCATCTTTGACCCGGTCCTTGACTTACGCATTAATTCCAACCATAATTAACCAAATTCATGTATTAAGGATAGGATGACACCGCGTCATTAAGCTCTAATGCTTGACACTTCCTAATCATATTTAAGACCAAGGCTAAGGTCCGAGACCCCTCGTTAAACGTGGTCATGCCGGAATTTCGTTAAAGCGTTAAGTTAATCTTAACCTTAGCCGGGGCTTAACTATGATAATAATGGCCCGTGCATTGGAACTTTGTGACGCACTAGACCCTAGGTTTGGCTTCTTTCGGCCGGTGGAAGCTGCGTGCCCTATAGGACCCTCGCCCGGGATAGTCCATCCTTGGGATTGTGCAATACAGGTGAAAAACGAGGGGTCTATAGGCGTAGTGATGGCCTCCATTGATCCAGGGTTTAGATTAGTTGCGAAAAAGAAGAGAAATCTTGCCCTATAAAGATAGTAAAATTTCATGTTGCATGAGCCTAAGCCTTTTCCCAAACACTAGCCTAAGATTGATGCCCAAGTCTGAAATGAACCTCCCTCTCATCCGCAGCCCGTAAGAAGTGGGCCAGGGTTCCGGGTCGTCGTCTGGTTAGTGCCGAGTCTGACAATTCATCAGCAGCTTCACTCAGACTTCTTCGAATGACAAGTCCGGCAGGAAGTAGTAGTGGGGGTGACAACACAGTCGATCCTAATGGGCTCACCAGGGAAGAGTTGGTACAAGCTCTAGATGTCACGACCCGAAATATAGGCTCTATTTTAATAGTAATTAAATGATTTTTATTTAATTATTTGCTTGCTTATTTATTTAAATTATTATTTATTTAAATAATTATGTGTGCAATTTATGTGTTATAATATTTATGCCTAGCTTTGTATTGGGTCATTTGTGCTAGTATAGAAGTGTTGGGTTTTAGTTGTTAGTGGGAGTATTGAATTGGGTAGTGTAAGGGAGGGGCCCTAATTGTAACTTTTCAAAATAATTTCCCCCTACTCCCTATTTCCCTCACCTCCTCCCTCACCCTCACCATTCTTCTTCCCAGCATCTCTCTTCCTCTCTCTAGCAAATTTGGGTAAGTTTTCTTCTTTATCTTCTCTCTTCATTTACTCCTTCTTCCTCTCATCATTTCTCATTTCTTAAAACGTAAACCTTGTTTAGATCGTCGATAGGATCGTAGGAAGCCAAAAAGAATCGAAATCCATCAACTTTGAGAATTTACAAGTAAGTTACTTTTCCCCATTATGATGCTAAAATGTTCATATCATGTTTATATGATGTTTGATATGTTATATTTGAAGTTTGATTGAGTTTCGAATTTATTTTGAATTTATTTGAGTTTTGGGTGAAAATGGTGATTGATTTAAATGTTGAGTTTGATTCTTGGCTTTGATTGATCAAGAGTGTTGTTAAGATCCCCTTTTTAGTTAAATGTGGTTTGGGTACCTTAGTATGGGTGTTGGAAGTCTTGATTTTGGTTGATTTAGGGATGGTAAGGATTTGGGGTTATTTTGGTATGAACTTGGAGAAACCCAGCTCTGTTTTCTTCCCTGTCCGTAGACCAGGCGCCCGCCTGACCCCCTCCAGGCGCCCGCCTACATGTCATTTCTGAAGACCTGACCTTCTGCCAACTCAAGCGCCCGCCTGACCCTATTCCAGGCGCCCGCCCGCCCCTGTTCCAGGAATTTTGCCCTTTTGCTTGTTTAAACCAAATGGCTTAACTAGTTTAGGCTTAATCCTTCTAATTAACTTAAGATAACACCGTGGAACACTTTATTGTGTGGATTTGATTCCTTTGTGAATAAATATGATATGGAGTTTGATTAATTATCATTGTTGGGAATGTGATTCACCTTTGATGTGCAGTTAGTATTGGTTTACCTTTGTGGTGATTTAATTGGAATGATTCCCTACTTTGGAATCCTTTGTTGTTTATCGAGCTAGTATTTTATTACTTAGCATTTATTTGAAAGTCCAGCTGGTATTTTGTGTGTGTTTGGGCGATGCGAGACGTTATGATGGCACGGCCAAGTCCATTGTGATGTTGACCATTGTTTTGCCCCATTATTACCCTCCTCCAGATTGGCCTTGGATGTGATAAGAGCTAGCTCCTTTGTGTGAATTTTAGCTTCTTGGAGCATGACTTTGTGGCATGTCTCCCGTCCCTTGTGACACTTCTTGGTTATTGGTTCCGGTACCGGGGTTTCTCTTCGGCTTTCATGCTATTATGAAGATGAGGATTTGTTGATTATTGAAGCTGCGCAGCGATCCTTTATTTGGATGTTCCGGTTTGGAAAACCTTGGCTATATCCTTTGTTATGTGTTTTATTTCCGCTGCCACCTGATATATGATATTTGCTATGTGCTACGTGATAATTATTATTGTTTATTTCTTATTGCATCATAGCATGTCATGTAGTTGCATTAGTAACTTATTGAGATTTATCTCACCCCCTTTTCTTTTATCTTTGTTTTTCCTTAACCCCCCCCAGGTGCTAAGGATTAGTTTCGCTGATCACGAGAGCGAGGACGTCGAGAGTGGATCCGATCTTTTGGGGAAGGATATTATAGGTTGGTTTACATTATGTAAATGTGTAACCATTTTGGGATATTGGAACCAACATTGACGTCATTAGGATTGTGTATTTTGTAACTTTGGTGTATAAACTTATGGAGTTTGTACTAGTGTTACTTTGTTGTTCAAGTTGATTTTCAAAACCTTGTGTATCACCTTTTGGTGTCAAATGGAATTTTTAACTTCAGTATTTCACAGTTTTGGGTTTTAGAGTCGGCGTCCAGATCGCGGTCTCGGGGCCCGCGGGGTCCGGGGTCGCGACAGTTGGTATCAGAGCTATGGCATTGGCTCTAAGTATAAGTCTAGTGGATTAGTATGACCTAGGTGGGTAGTAGTGTGCGGAGTGATTAACGGTTGATGTTTTATGCAGGTACTTGTTGACAATGGTTCGTAGAAGGAGTGGTGAAGGTAGTTCCGGTAATGCAAATCAGAATGATACAAGGGAAGAAGCACGTGCCATGTTTCAAGGCATGTTTGAGGCGGCCATGAAGGCCATACATGATCAAGGCCCGAGGGTAGAACAAGCACCACCCCGCTATGGATTGGAGCAATTTCTGAAGTTAAAACCGGTTGAATTCAATGGGGAGCCCGATGTAAGGAAAGCTGAGTTGTGGATTGAGTCTATGGAGAAGATTTATGATGTATTTGGGTGTTCGGATGAGGACAAGGTCCGGTTCGCGGCTTACAAGCTTGTGGGAGCCGCCGACATTGTGGAAAGGTGTTAAAGCTAGTTGGGATGATACTCGCACGGTTATGCGTGGG
This sequence comes from Campanula takesimana, assembly GCA_026119855.1. Lineage (NCBI taxonomy): Eukaryota > Viridiplantae > Streptophyta > Magnoliopsida > Asterales > Campanulaceae > Campanula > Campanula takesimana. The sequence continues at coordinate 857,016 of JAOWBW010000359.1, read as the reverse complement.
AGTTGTTCGTGCGCAAATTCAAGGAGCATTTCATTCCGATTGTTGATCAAAACCGAAAGGAGATCGAGCTACTCAACTTAGAGCAAGGTGTTGTCTATAGCACAATACTCGGCGAATCATAGAGTTAGCCCGGTATTGCGACTATTTGGTGAGGACCGAGGAACAAAAGGCTATGAGATTTATTCGGGGATTGAAGACCTCCATCCGTACTCAACTTATTCCTCAACGGATTGTGACATTCCAAGATGCGGTGGACCGAGCTTATTTGATAGAGCAAGATATCGGGGAGCATAAAAAAGAAAAAAACCGAGGTTGCGGGTACGGGTAAACCGGGAAGCCATGCTAAGTCTCAACCTCAATACCTGTTTCCGATAACCGAGGTAACTTTAGGGGACAATCTCAGTCCCGAGGGCAACCGATCCCAAGGAACCCGTGGTACCACTTTCGGGAACCAAGGGGAGCCATATTAGAGGCTTTGTTCGTATTGTCAAAAGGAAGGTCATTCTGAAGACCGTTGTGGGAAGAAGCAAGGAAGGTGCACCAATGTGGTCAGATGGGTCATTTTGTAAGGGGTTGTCCGAGGAATAGAATTCACCAACATGGGTAGGAGCTGGGACTCCTCAGGGTCAAAAAGGGACGCTACGGGAAAGCCCAAGGTCCAAGGGAAAGTGTTTGCAATGAATCAACAACAAGCCACAGATGATCCTACAGTTATTGGAGGTATTATTTCTATATCTAATGTGAGCCGCACGACGCGTTAGTAGATCCAGGATCATCTCATTCACACATTTCTGTGCAATTTGCTTCCATGTTAAATGCTCATTCATACATTTCTGTGCAATTTGCTTCCATGTTAAATGCTGTATTCGAGTCTTTCCGTACGTGCTAGAGGTGTCGACCCCTATAGGAGAATGCTTGATTTCTGATCGAGTCTTTCGTGCTTGTGATGTGGTTATTTGTGGTCGAGTCCTTTGTGCGGATTTGGTGGTTCTTCCTATCCAAGACTTTGATGTCATTTTGGTATGGATTGGTTGAGCAAGTTTCATGCTTCTGTTGATTGCCGTAAGAAAACTGTTACTTTTTCTATTCCCGATGTGCCTAAATTTGTGTTTGAGGCTAGTCCTCTGAGTAGAAAAGCTCGCTTAATTTCTTATTTGAAAGCGAAGAAATTATTGCATAGTGGTTGTGAGGGATATTGGCTAGTGTTCTTGATACTAGGAAAGAATCCCTAGTTTGGATAGTGTTCGGGTAGTTCGGGAATTTCCCGATGTTTTCTCTACCGAGTATGATATGCCTCCCGATCGTGGGATTGAGTTTTGTGTAGATCTTTTGCCGGGTACGGCTCCGATTTCGAAAACACCTTATAGGTTAGCCCTAGCAGAGTTGAAGGAATTAAAGGTTCAGTTGCAAGAGTTGCTTGATCGAGGGTTTATCCGCCCTAGTGTTTCCCCGTGGGGAAGCGCCGGTTTTGTTTGTGCGGAAGAAAGATGGTTCGTTGAGATTGTGTATCGATTACCGGAAGTTGAATCAGGTTACGGTGAAGAACAAGTATCCTCTACCGCATATCGATGATTTGTTTGATCAGCTTCAAGGGTCCGTGGTTTTCTCTAAGCTTGATTTGAGGAGTGGGTACCATCAGTTGAAGGTTCGATCGGAGGATATTCCGAAGACTGCTTTTCGCACTCGTTATGGCCATTATGAGTTCTTGGTTATGCCGTTTGGGTTGACGAACGCGCCGGCCGTGTTTATGGATTTGATGAACCGAGTCTTCCATCCTTATCTTGATTCGTTCGTGGTGGTTTTCATCGACGACATTCTTGTTTATTCAAAATCTCGAGAGGAGCACGAGCAACATTTGAGGACAGTTTTATCCGTTCTAGCGAGGGAGAAATTATTTGCGAAGTTTAGCAAATGCGAATTTTGGCTCGAGAAGGTGTCATTTTTGGGTCATGTATTTCGAAAGATGGGATTTCTGTGGATCCGTCAAAGATAGAGGCTATAGTAGATTGGAAGAGACCCGAATCAGTGACAGAGATTAGAAGCTTTCTGGGTTTAGCCGGTTATTACCGAAGATTTATTGAGGGATTTTCGAGGATTGCTACTCCGATGACCCAATTGACCCGGAAGAATGTTCCGTTTGTGTGGACCGAGAAATGTGACAAGAGTTTCGAGGAATTGAAGAAGAGGTTGACTACCGCACCGATCTTGAGTTTGCCTAAGGGAGCGATGGCTTAGTAATTTATAGTGATGCTTCGAAAGAGGGTTTGGGTTGTGTGTTGATGCAGAATGGGAAAGTAATTGCGTATGCTTCGAGGAAGTTGACCCCGAGTGAACAGAATTACCCGACTCATGATATGGAGTTAGCGGCTATTGTATTTGCGTTGCATAAATGGAAGCACTACCTTTATGGAGCGAAGTTCGAAATTTTTACGGATCACAAGAGTTTGAAGTACCTTTTCTCCCAGAAAGAGTTGAACAACCGACAGCGCCGATGGATGGAATTATTGAAGGATTACGATTGCACGATTTCTTATCATCGGGGAAAGCGAATGTGGTGGCCGATGCGATTAGTAGAAAATCTTATGTGGCTTCGATGATGGTCCGTGAATGGAAAATGCTTGAGGATGTTCGAGATTGGTCTCCTCGTGAATCGAGACATGGGGCTATTTTTGCGAATATTAGGGTATCTTCGACCCTAATTCAGAGGATAAAGGAAGCTCAAAAGAAGATCCCGAGTTGGTGAAGATAATGGGTAAATTGAAGGAAAAGAACTTCGAGGATTTTTCTGTTAGCTCGAGTGGAGTTTTGACTTTCCGTGGTCGTTTGTGTGTTCCAGATATTGATGGAATTAAACAGAGAGTTCTTGATGAGGGTCACAAATCGAGGTATACTATTCATCCGGGTAGTACGAAGATGTATCAGGATTTGAAGCAACAATTTTGGTGGATTAATATGAAGAGGGAAATAGCCGGGTATGTATCGAGGTGTTTAACTTGTCAGCAGGTCAAAGCCGAGCATCAGAGACCCGCGGAATTGCTTCAGCCGTTAGAGATTCCCGAGTGGAAATGGGAGCATGTGACTATGGATTTCGTTACGGGACTGCCTCGTACCCGTAGGAAGTATGACAGTGTTTGGGTAATAGTGGATAGATTGACTAAGAGTGCCCATTTCTTGCCTATTGATATCAGATATTCGATGGAGAAGCTTGCGACCCTTTATATCGATGAGATCATTAGATTGCATGGAGTTCCGGTTAGCATTGTGTCAGATCGAGACCCGAGGTTTACTTCTAGGTTCTGGAAGGCGTTTCAGGAAGCTTTGGGTACAGATTTACGTTTTAGTACAGCTTTTCTTCCTCAGACCGACGGTCAATCCGAGAGGACTATTCAGATTCTTGAGGATATGTTGCGAGCGTGTTCGATAGACTTTTCCGGTTCTTGGGATTCGCACCTACCGTTAGTGGAGTTCTCCTACAACAACAGTTATCAGGCTAGTATCGAGATGGCACCGTTTGAGGCCTTGTATGGACGGAAATGTAGATCGCCTATTTGTTGGGATGAGGTTGGCGAAGCGAAAGTTTTGGGTATTGATTTGCTTCGGGATTCGGTTGAGAAAGTTAGAGTTATCCGGGATAGATTGAAGACAGCCCAGAGTCGACATAAGAGCTACGCAGATAACCGAAGGCGAGATCTTAGTTTTCAGATTGGTGATTTGGTATTCTTGAAGGTATCTCCGAAGGTGGGTATTCGTAGATTTGGGAAGAAAGGCAAGTTGGCTCCGAGGTTTATAGGTCCGTTTGAGATTTTGGGAATGGTTGGACTTCTAGCGTATCGTCTTGCGTTACCGCCATCTTTGGACCGGTTGCACAACGTCTTTCACGTTTCTATGCTTCGGAAGTATGTTCATGATCCGTCTCACGTGTTACCGAGGATACCGGAGGATATTGAGCCCGATATGACTTATGAGGAACGACCGGTTCGGATCCTAGATTCTAAAGTTCAAGAGTTGAGGAGCAAAAGCATTGCGTTCGTTCGAGTTCTTTGGAGGAATCATAATATCGAGGAGTCGACGTGGGAGCTCCGAGATGAGATCGAGAGGAAATTTCTTTGGCTTTTTGTTTAAGGTAAGTCTCGTTAAAATTCGGGACGAATTTTCTTTAAGGGGGAGTGACTGTCACGACCCGAAATATAGGCTCTATTTTAATAGTAATTAAATGATTTTTATTTAATTATTTGCTTGCTTATTATTTAAATTATTATTTATTTAAATAATTATGTGTGCAATTTATGTGTTATAATATTTATGCCTAGCTTTGTATTGGGTCATTTGTGCTAGTATAGAAGTGTTGGGTTTTTAGTTGTTAGTGGGAGTATTGAATTGGGTAGTGTAAGGGAGGGGCCCTAATTGTAACTTTTCAAAATAATTTCCCCCTACTCCCTATTTCCCTCACCTCCTCCCTCACCCTCACCATTCTTCTTCCCAGCATCTCTCTTCCTCTCTCTAGCAAATTTGGGTAAGTTTTCTTCTTTATCTTCTCTCTTCATTTACTCCTTCTTCCTCTCATCATTTCTCATTTCTTAAAACGTAAACCTTGTTTAGATCGTCGATAGGATCGTAGGAAGCCAAAAAGAATCGAATCCATCAACTTTGAGAATTTACAAGTAAGTTACTTTTCCCCATTATGATGCTAAAATGTTCATATCATGTTTATATGATGTTTGATATGTTATATTTGAAGTTTGATTGAGTTTCGAATTTATTTTGAATTTATTTGAGTTTTGGGTGAAAATGGTGATTGATTTAAATGTTGAGTTTGATTCTTGGCTTTGATTGATCAAGAGTGTTGTTAAGATCCCCTTTTTAGTTAAATGTGGTTTGGGTACCTTAGTATGGGTGTTGGAAGTCTTGATTTTGGTTGATTTAGGGATGGTAAGGATTTGGGGTTATTTTGGTATGAACTTGGAGAAACCCAGCTCTGTTTTCTTCCCTGTCCGTAGACCAGGCGCCCGCCTGACCCCCTCCAGGCGCCCGCCTACATGTCATTTTCTGAAGACCTGACCTTCTGCCAACTCAAGCGCCCGCCTGACCCTATTCCAGGCGCCCGCCCGCCCCTGTTCCAGGAATTTTGCCCTTTTGCTTGTTTAAACCAAATGGCTTAACTAGTTTAGGCTTAATCCTTCTAATTAACTTAAGATAACACCGTGGAACACTTTATTGTGTGGATTTGATTCCTTTGTGAATAAATATGATATGGAGTTTGATTAATTATCATTGTTGGGAATGTGATTCACCTTTGATGTGCAGTTAGTATTGGTTTACCTTTGTGGTGATTTAATTGGAATGATTCCCTACTTTGGAATCCTTTGTTGTTTATCGAGCTAGTATTTTATTACTTAGCATTTATTTGAAAGTCCAGCTGGTATTTTGTGTGTGTTTGGGCGATGCGAGACGTTATGATGGCACGGCCAAGTCCATTGTGATGTTGACCATTGTTTTGCCCCATTATTACCCTCCTCCAGATTGGCCTTGGATGTGAGAAGAGCTAGCTCCTTTGTGTGCATTTTAGCTTCTTGGAGCATGACTTTGTGGCATGTCTCCCGTCCCTTGTGACACTTCTTGGTTATTGGTTCCGGTACCGGGGTTTCTCTTCGGCTTTCATGCTATTATGAAGATGAGGATTTGTTGATTATTGAAGCTGCGCAGCGATCCTTTATTTGGATGTTCCGGTTTGGAAAACCTTGGCTATATCCTTTGTTATGTGTTTATTTCCGCTGCCACCTGATATATGATATTTGCTATGTGCTACGTGATAATTATTATTGTTTATTTCTTATTGGATCATAGCATGTCATGTAGTTGCATTAGTAACTTATTGAGATTTATCTCACCCCCTTTCTTTTATCTTTGTTTTTCCTTAACCCCCCCAGGTGCTAAGGATTAGTTTCGCTGATCACGAGAGCGAGGACGTCGAGAGTGGATCCGATCTTTTGGGGAAGGATATTATAGGTTGGTTTACATTATGTAAATGTGTAACCATTTTGGGATATTGGAACCAAACATTGACGTCATTAGGATTGTGTATTTTGTAAGTTTGGTGTATAAACTTATGGAGTTTGTACTAGTGTTACTTTGTTGTTCAAGTTGATTTTCAAAACCTTGTGTATCACCTTTTGGTGTCAAATGGAATTTTTAACTTCAGTATTTCACAGTTTTGGGTTTTAGAGTCGGCGTCCAGATCGCGGTCTCGGGGCCCGCGGGGTCCGGGGTCGCGACACTAGAGGCCGCCAGGGCCAGGGAAGAAAGTGTCAGAAAACATCAGGAAGATATGCAGAATAGGGTTGTGGAAGCCATGAGACAGAGAGGGATAGCCGTCGTATTTGAGAATGATGGAGGTTTTGTGGAAATCACGGAGGAAGAGGAGGTTGAAAATGTACGACCCCAGGGTTATAACCGAGTTCCCCCCCCCCCCAAACTTACCCCAATGTGGCGGCCTCACGTCCCGCATTCCAAACACCATCCATCAAAGTGTGCCTACCACCCAGGTTCCTTTCATCCCGCCGGAAGGATCTCCCATATGTCCGCCCGGATTCAACCCATATGGTCCGATCCCGACAAACCAAACACCCTTAGCCCCGGCTACCGCTGGTTACCACCTCCGACTTTGCCCACCTCATCCCAAGGGGTGTCGTACCCATTCACTACCGGTAGCACAAACCCCTGAAGCCATCCCATCGTACATCCCAGCAAATAATCCAGGATATGGGTTTGTTTACACCCATGCACCACCTCAAAGCCTTCCCCGGTAGTACCGTCCATCACTGTGCCTCCGACCATAATGCCAGTAACAACCCAAACCATGGGATCCATCAATTCTAGCCCGCCTGTGGACCCTCAAATGGGATGGTTGGTGGAAAAGTTGAAACAAATGGAAGAAAGGTTTGAGGGGATGAACGAGAAGAAGTCCACCTCGGCAATCACTGATCCCGATAAAATTGTTCCCCTCCCTTACAGGTAGACGTGACCAAAAAAAAACCGGCAATCGGCTAACCGGCGGTTTCTAACCGGTCAAAACCGGGTCAAAACCGGGAAACCGGTTAACCGGCAACCGGCTCACCCGTCAACCGTAATTCCCGGTCTGGTTTCGGTTAGGCCCTTCTCAAAACCGGTAAGCCGCCGGTTATAAACCGGTTAACCGGCAACCGGCTAACCGGCGGTTAAACCGTTTATAAAACCGGCGGTTAACCGCCTAACGGCTACTTTTCAAAAATTTGCACCGGGCCCCCCCCCCCCCCATTTCCCCATGTCTGACTGACCACCACTGTCCAAAAATGGCTAGTTTTCCAACTAGCCGTTAGTTCAGTTAACTTTCGGCCTTAAATGAAAATAAAAAAAAAAAAAAACCAAAAATTGCTTACATATAAAATACCCCCTCCCACCTACCATTTTAGTTCCACATCTTCTCTATACTCTTTCTCTCTCTACTAATTCCTAAGTCTCTCACACTCTCTCATATTTCCAGTTAGATTGCATAATTCCAGTCAGTTTTTAACGCTTTCCAGTTAGTTTTTTAACGAAATCACTTTTTTAATCTATTTAGAAAATTCCAGTCACTTTGTTAGATAGTTTTTAATTTTAATTAATAAAATTTAAGGGTACCGTCGCTTTTTTACTTAAAAAATTTGTGTTATACATTATAGTTATACACTTATACATTTTAAGTTTTTAACTTAAAAACAAAAAAACAAAAGAAAACTGTTTAATATATGTATGACTCATACATATACTCCCGTTTTTTTTTTTATAAAAACTGTTTAAAAAAAAAAAAAAAAGTTAAAAAATCTGTTAATAAAACTGTTAAAAAAATCTGTTAAGAAAACTGTTTAAAAAAACAGTTTAAATTTTTTTTTTACTTGAAAAAAAAACCCTTTAAAAAAATGAAGTGTTTTTTTTTTATTATTTTTTTTTAACAAAAAACTGTTTTGAAAAAAAAAAAAAAAAAAAAAAAAAAAAAAAGGTAACCGGTTTAACCGCATTAACCGGTAAACCGTAACCGGACATCACGGTTAGACGGTTAGGTTACGGTTAGCATTTAACGAAAAAACATAACCGGCGGTTATAACCGTCAACCGCCGGTTTTAACCGGATGGACACGTCTACTTACAGGTTCAAAATGCCGGAGATTGATAAGTTTGATGGAACTGCTTGCCCCCAGACTCATCTTAATGCTTACACCCTAGCAATAAGGGCGAAGGGTTGTACCGTGAAACAAATGACCGATCACTTTTAACTATCTTTGAAAGGAAATGCACTCAAATGGTTCTTTAACCTAAAAGACGAATCTCGGGTCACATGGGACCGGATCAAGGAAGCATTCTGTTGGTGTTGGTGCCCTAGGCACGTTTAATAAACGTTGTAATTGTTATCACTTATTTCATATTTATAAAGAGATGTTTTGATTATTATTGTTGTTCATGTTTACTTATAATAATCCACGTCCCTATTACTTGTTTGGTATTAGTATAAAGGCTAAATGATCATGGATGATCGTGTTAGATTTATGGGTACTTGTTTAGTACTGGACATGACCCGCTCTATGAGATTTATGTCATGGTCAATGTCATACATATATCTCATATTATTAATGTCATTAGAATCCTTAGACATGAAGTTATTATAGTCTTCCACTTGATGAACATTATGTTTGACATATTCAAACCGCTAACTTAACCCCGTAGTTATAAAGGGTATGATTGGCATAATCGGATTCACGTTGGGAAGAATAATAAGCTAAATGGATTTGTCCCTCTACGGAGAGATGTCAAGCTTGGGCCTCTCGTAGGAATGATGTTGATGAAAATGTTCGGCCGGACTCAAATGAATTGATTGGATCAATGTCGTTTGGATTATCAACATATTCGGAATCGAGAAAGTATTGAACAAAGACAAGTTGACTCGTTGACCATGACTTGTGTTCAATGACATCGTGGACAAAAGGATTGTGACATATTCTAAAGGAATGCGAACTTGTATCTAGTTATACTATTTGTGTAGGTATGACGGTTTGCTAGAACCCAATCATATCTTATGGTTTCATGTTTGAACCCATTGCCAACTTAGTATAATCCTAGAAGGTCACACACAATAGAACGAATCCAAAAGAGACTATATTGGAATATTGGATCGAAGGACCATTGAGGGATTTAAAGAATTAGAAGAAGAAAACTGGAAACAGAGGAGGTCCGGGCGGACCAGTGGAAGGACCCGGGCGGACCTGGCATGGTCCGGTCGGACCACTTGCCATACCTGGCCGGACCAGTCGGTTTCGGGAGGAAACTTCCTTAATCCGTTTTCTTGCAGGTTTAGACATAAGTTACCTATTTGGAATAGGACTAACTTGTATATAACAGCCCTAATTCATCCCTAATCAGTCTATGTGTTTTTGCAAGCCTCCAAAAAGAGTTTTTGAGAGAATTATTTTGTTCAAGAGATCATTGATTGAAGAACAAAATTATACACAAATTATATTCCATATAGTTCATATTAATTGTGAAAACGTGTTTCACAATTTTGGTGTAGCAACCAAGATCAAGAAGTTCATTGATATTCGTTCATGGTGTGGATACCGCTAGAGGGTGAAACTCATCATCTTCAAAGTTCGTGTTCAAGCTTTGTGTTCGTGATCAAGTTTCTAAATCTCCACCAAGATCAAAGGCTAGAAATCAAAGTCATCAAGGGTTAGTATTCTAGTATTCATATTGTATGTATTTGATATAATCATATGAACGGATCTATGGCTTTGGGTTTCTATTAAAATTTTAAATGCTATTTTCCGCTGCGCAAGTTACTCCGAAACCAAACAGTGGTATCAGAGCCCCTTTCATGTTGATTACTTCAATACTAAGATCATGTTGTGTGTATATAAATTGCTTGTTTATGTGCCTAGCATGATATGAATATTGGATTATGATGTTTATGTGTTATTTGATTTTATGTGGTTTATTGTTTTATAAACTTTAATCGCACTATTCAATCGCATTAAAATTATGTTGGATTTAAAATTGTTTGGATTATCAATTTCTGATTGGATCAAATTTTTGATAATCGGGGAAAAACAATTTTGAGACACATTTTCGAACTTTAAAAATTTTGGTTTTCTGGCGTAGGTCCGACCGGACCGAAGGAAGGACCCGGCCGGACCATCTGGTCTGGGTCGGGTTCTGGATTTTGATTTTGGTCAGATTCAAAATCTGAATTTTTCGAAGGGGTCCGACCGGACAAGTGCAAGACCCGGCCGGACCTGCTGGTCTGGAGCGAGTTTTGGGCAGTTGGTTTGGGTGCGGATCTTGGAGTTTGATTTTCCTATTTGTTTTGATCTTGTGATTCTAAGATTGGCTCAAGGTTTGGATGGCTAATCTACGTTCATCGAGATTGTGTCTCCTAAACTTGATCGTAATCAAGGTTTCAAAGATAAAACGAAGTTAGAATTATGAAGAGTTCATAATTTCTAAAATTGAGAAACAAAGTTCTTGATTCAATGATTGGAGATCCATGTGGAATTGTGGATTCAATTGGCCTACGTTCATCGAGACCATCTATTGCTTAGTTTCGGCCACATGAACTACTTTCTTGGTTTCTTGAATTAGTGTGGAATTGTGGATGCCTTATGGCTTAGTTTCGGCCGCACTTCTTGTTGTCTTGATTTGGAGATGATAACCAAAGTTCAAATAATCTCATCCTCATAATTATAGAGAAACTAATGACACATAAATATTATGCTTAAATTAATGGAGATTAATTTAGTGGCTAAACTTGATGCGTGACATGTTTATATTATGTGCTCATAAATGTGTTGTATGCTATATGTGATGAACTTTCAAAGAAAGTTTTAAGTCCTTTTTGCCATGCCATGATTAAAACACATGTTTATACATTGGTAATTTTGTGTGGGCTCGCCAAAGCGAGGTGCATTGATTTTATTCATGTATAAGCAAGATGAGTGAATAAGAGTTTCCTATGCGTTTAAAATGGTTGGACTTAATTAAGCGTCAAAACAGTTTTGGGCTTAAGGCAAAGAAGAGATTTAACATGCTTTTTGAAATTGGATTTCTTAAAGAATCTCATGAAAGGAACTAAGAGTCATATGAGATATGATTGACAAGAGTTATCTACCTAGTTAATTTGATTTTGAGCGGTGCGCCAAAGCCTACTTAAAATTAAATTAAAGTTGGATCTGAACCCATTTAAATTATATTATACATTGGATGTATAAGAAGGTTATATAATTTAGTGGGAGTATTTTTTTTTTGAAAAATACATTGTTTATTTCTTTAATGAAATCGGTACTTATTAAATTTTGGAAATTTTGCATAATTGTAGATAATGACTAACAACACTCAATCAATTTCGTTGCGATCGATCCTTGAGAGGGATAAGCTCCAAGAGAATGGTGCGAACTTTATGGATTGGATCTGTAGCCTAAGAATTGTTCTTAGGCAAGAAGATAAGTTGTACATTCTCGATGGGCCTCTTCCTGCTGAACCAGAACCTACTGCCCCTAGGGCAGAAAGAGACAGTTACAAGAAACATCATAATGATTCTAGATATGTAAGTTGTCTCATGCTTGCTACTATGTGCTCAAAACTCCAACAAAGTTTGGAACATTTGGAAGCCTATGAGATAGGCGTGGAGTTGAGAGCCATGTTTCAAGAGCAAGCTAGGCAAGAGAGGTACAAGACCATTGTTGCATCACTTCTTGCAAAATGAATGAAGGGCAACAAGTGAGTCCTCACATGCTTAAAATGAAAGGTTATGTAGAGCGTCTTGAGAAACTTGGCTATCCAATCCCATTGGAGCTAGCCACGGATCTCATTCTTAATTCATTGCCTAAAAGTTATAATAAGTTTGTGATGAATTATAACATGCATGGAATGGACAAGAATCTCTCCAAGTTGCATGGGATGCTTAAAACTTCGGAGATGAAGATTGTGGAGAAAGGTTCTCATGTGCTCTTGGTTCATGATGGGAAGAAGGCTAATGCCAAAGGAAAGGGTAAGGCAAAAGTTGTCAAACCCAAGATAAGCAAGGCAAAGGTTGCCAAGGCTTCTGAGGCAAAACCCGATACATAAAAGGATGCAATTTGTTTCCATTGTCAAGAAATTGGTCATTGGAAACGTAATTGCAAGGCTTTCTTGGAAGAGCAAAAGAAGAAGAAGGGCAGCAAGGCTGCGTCGACTTCAGGTATCTATATGATAGATATTCTCCGTTCTACCACTGATTCTTGGGTATTAGATACCGGTTGTGGTTCTCACATTTGTTTAAATGTGCTGGGACTAAAGAATAGGAGACTACTTAAAGAGGGTGAAGTAGACCTACGCGTGGGGAATAGAGCAAGAGTTGCTGCATTAGCCGTAGGACTTATGAAGTCACTTTACCTTCCGATTTAATACTTGTTTTGAACAATTGCTATTATGTACCAGATTTAAGTAGAAATATTATTTAAATTTCTTGTTTGGATAATGAAGGTTTTAAGTTTCTTATTGAGAATAATAAATTTTTTATTTATTTAAATGATGTGCTTTATGGTATTACAAATTCATTTAATTGCCTTTATATCTTGGATGTCAAGAATGAAAATAATGAAAATGTCTATCATATAAATAAGAAATCTAAACCTAATGATGTAAATCATTCTTATTTGTGGCATTGCCGTCTTGGTCATATTAATGAGAAGCGTATCTCACAACTCCATGGGGATGGTCTCTTAGGTTCATGTGACCTTGGGTCATATGACACTTGTGAGTCGTGTCTTCTTGGAAAAATGACTAAGACACCTTTTACCAAGCTAGGTGAAAGGGAAAGCGACTTATTGGGGTTGATACATTCCGATGTATGCGGACCATTAAGTAGCAATGCTAAGGGAGGATTTCAATACTTCATAACCTTCACTGATGATTATAGTAGATTTGGGTATGTTTACCTAATGAAACATAAAAGTGAAGCATTTGAGATATTTAGAATATTTCAAAATGGAGTAGAAAAACAACTTGGCAAAAGTGTATTAAGGCACTTTGATCAGATCGAGGTGGAGAATACTTGATTCATGAATTTGATGATCATCTAAAGAATTGTGGAATAGTTTCACAATTCACTCCACCCGGAACACCACAATGTAATGGTGTGTTCGAGAGGAGAAATCGGACTTTGTTAGACATGGTTCGATCAATGATGAGTCAAGTTGATCTTCCAATATCCTTTTGGGGTTACGCTCAAGAAACCGTTGCTTTCACACTAAATCGTGTTCCAACTAAATCAGTTCAAAAGACTCCATATGAAATTTGGAGCGGAAAGAAGCCTTGTCTGTCTTTCATGAAGATTTGGGGTTGTGAAGCTTTTGTCAAAAGACTTGTCTCAGACAAACTTGCACACAAATCTGATAAATGTATTTTCGTGGGATATCCTAAGGAAACTAAAGGATATTACTTTTACAACCAAACGGACAACAAAGTTTTTGTTGCCGAACTGGTGTCTTTCTAGAGAAAGAGTTTCTCTCCAAAGAAATCAGTGGGAGTAAAATAAATCTTGAAGAAATTCGAGACCCAGAAAATGACATTGAACCGATAGTGGAACAAGAACAAGAACCACAAAGAGTTGTGGAACCTGTTCAAACTACACAAGTAACTCGTAGATCTAGTAGGTTACGATCCGAGCCCGAGTGATATGGATTTCTCGTAACGGATAGTAATGAGGTGGAAATCATTGAGAATGATGAACCGACCACCTACCAAGAGGCGATGTCTTCTCTTGATTCGGATAAATGGCTTGGAGTTATGAAATCCGAATTACAATCCATGCAAGATAATCAAGTTTGGAATTTGATTGATGCGCCCGAAGGTGTAAAAACCATAGGATGCAAATGGGTCTTCAATAAGAAGACTGACATAGATGGGAAGGTGCATACTTACAAAGCTAGACTTGTAGCGAAAGGTTATAGGCAAGTTCATGGTATTGACTATGATGAAACCTTTTCACCCGTAGCAATGATCAAGTCTATAAGAATTTTTCTTGCCATTGCCGCATATCATGACTATAAAATATGGCAAATGGATGTCAAAACCGCTTTCCTAAACGGAAAGCTATAAGAGGATGTGTATATGACACAACCAGAAGGTTTTGAACAAGATTCTAAGGTATGCAAGTTGCAAAGATCCATCTATGGATTGAAGCAATCTTCTAGGAGTTGGAATCTCCGTTTTGATGAATCGGTCAAAGAGTTTGGATTCATCAAGAACGAAGATGAACCTTGTGTATACAAGAAGATTAGTGGGAGCATAGTGCTATTCCTTATTTTATATGTGGATGACATATTACTCATTGGAAACGACATTCCTACACTTCAGTCGGTAAAGACTTGGTTGGGAAAGTGCTTCGCAATGAAAGATATGGGTGAAGCCGCATATATACTTGGCATTAAGATTTACAGAGATAGATCAAGGAAGCTAATAGGTTTAAGCCAAAGTACATACATTGACAAGGTCATTAGAAGATTCCACATGGACAATTCTAAGAGAGGAACCTTGCCAGTATTACATAGAGTTTCTCTAAGCAAGACTCAATGTCCTAAGACAAAAGATGAGCGTGAGAAAATGAATGATGTTCCATATGCTTCGGCAATTGGGTCCATCATGTATGCCATGATATGTGCTAGGCCGGATGTATCTTATGCTTTGAGCATGACAAGTAGATATCAATCAGACCCCGGTGAAAATCACTGGATGACTGTAAAAGCGATTCTTAAGTACTTGAGAAGGACTAAAGATTCGTTTTTGGTCTATGGAGGAATAGAAGATGATCTCATTGTAAATGCTTACACGGATGCAAGCTTCCAAAACCGATAAAGACGACAGTCGATCGCAATCGGGTTTTGTGTTTATGTTCAATGGTGGAGCTGTAAGCTGGAAGAGTTCCAAGCAAAGTACAATCGCTGATTCTACAACGAAAGCTGAGTATATTGCTGCAAAGGAAGCTGTTTGGATTAAGAAGTTCATCACTGAACTAGAAGTGGTTCCTAGTATTGCTAATCCAATAGACCTTTATTGCGATAATAATGGTGCTATTGCTCAAGCAAAGGAACCAAGAGCACATCAGAAATCCAAACACATACTTAGACGTTTTCATATCATTCGAGAGATCGTTGATTTGGGAGACGTGAATATATGCAGAGTACCCACTGATGACAATGTCGCGGACCCGCTAACAAAGGGACTTCCAGAGGCTAAACATGATGGTCATGTTAGGTCCATGGGTATTAGATACATGGGAGATTGGGGCTAGGGCAAGTGGGAGATTGTTGGTGTTGGTGCCCTAAGCACGTTTAATAAACGTTGTAATTGTTATCACTTATTTCATATTATTAAAGAGATGTTTTGATTATTATTGTTGTTCATGTTTACTTATAATAATCCCCGTCCCTATTACTTGTTTGGTATTAGTATAAAGGCTAAATGATCATGGGATGATCGTGTTAGATTTATGGGTACTTGTTTAGTACTGGACATGACTCGCTCTATGAGATTTATGTCATGGTCAATGTCATACATATATCTCATATTAGTAATGTCATTAGAATCCTTAGACATGAAGTTATTATAGTCTTCCACTTGATGAACATTATGTTTGACATATTCAAACGCTACCTTAACCCCATAGTTATAAAGGGTATGATTGGCATAGTCGGATTCACGTTGGGAAGAATAATAAGCTAAATGGATTTGTCCCTCTACGGAGAGATGTCAAGCTTGGGCCTCTCGTAGGAATGATGTTGATGAAAATGTTCGGCCGGACTCAAATGAATTGATTGGATCAATATCGTTTGGATTATCAACATATTCGGAATCGAGAAAGTATTGAACAAAGACAAGTTGACTCGTTGACCATGACTTGTGTTCAATGACATCGTGGACAAAGGTATTGTGACATATTCTAAAGGAATGTGAAATTGTATCTAGTTATACTATTTGTATAGGTATGACGGTTTGCTAGAACCCAATCATATCTTATGGTTTCATGTTTGAACCCATTGCCAACTTAGTATAATCCTAGAGGGTCACACACAATAGAACGAATCCAAAAGAGACTATATTGGAATATTGGATCGAAGGACCATTGAGGGATTTAAAGAATTAGAAGAAGAAAACTGGAAACAGAGGAGGTCCGGGCGGACCAGTGGAAGGACCCGGGCGGACCTGGCATGGTCCGGTCGGACCACTTGCCATACCCGGCCGACCAGTCGGTTTCGGGAGGAAACTTCCTTAATCCGTTTTCTTGCGGGTTTAGACATAAGTTACCTATTTTGAATAGGTCTAACTTGTATATAAACAGCCCTAATTCATCCCTAATCAGTCTATGTGTTTTTGCAAGCCTCCAAAAAGAGTTTTTGAGAGAATTATTTTGTTCTAAGAGATCATTGATTGAAGAACAATATTATACACAAATTATATTCCATATAGTTCATATTAATTGTGAAAACGTGTTTCACAATTTTGGTCTAGCAACCAATATCAAGAAGTTCCTTGATATTCGTTCGTGGTGTGGATAACGTTAGAGGGTGAAACTCATCATCTTCAAAGTTTGTGTTCAAGCTTGTGTTCGTGATCAAGTTTCTAAATCTCCACCAAGATCAAAGGCTAGAAAATCAAAGTCATCAAGGGTTAGTATTCTAGTATTCATATTGTATGTATTTGATATAATCAATGAACGGATCTATGGCTTTGGGTTTCTATTAAAATTTTAAATGCTATTTTCCGCTGCGCATGTTACTCCGAAACCCAACACATTCCTCACCAAATACCGGTCTAACTTAGAGTGGGAAACCAATCGTACTGACTTGCAAAGCACCTTGCAAAGGAACGATGAACTAATTGGTGAATTTTACAAAAGGTGGAACTAGAAACTTGGAGAAATTTCCAATTCGCCTACCGAGGATGAGCAACTAGATATTTTTCAGTCATGTTTGAAACTTCAGTTGCGGGCTCTGATCAGTCACCACTTCTACCCTAATCTCTGGGCCATGGTAACCGCGGGGTCCAAGTTCAAGAAGGCTCTCAGTGAACAATCTTCCACCCAAGGTGGTGGTAGCTCCTATAGATACCGCCCTCCAACCACTGGCAAAGGAAAAGAAACTTTGGGGACAGTCAACAGCATCTAAGAGGAAAGCCCAAGGCAAGCCCCACAAAAGGCCGGAAACTCAGAGAGATGTCCGTATGTGAGGTTTGAAGATTTCGGGATGCCTATAAGCAAAGCGTTTGAAGGGTTAGTCAAACAGGGCCTTGTGAAGCCTTTGGTCAACTACCAACCAAGGAATCCCGAGAAACACCTCGACAAAAGTAGGAGATGTGCCTTTCACAATTATCATGGCCACAACCGATGACTGCTCTATGGTAAAACGCATCATCCTTGACCTGATTGACAAAGGGAAGCTTGAACACCCTCGTGGTCCAAATGTGGTCAACAACCCCTTCACCGATAACGGCGCCATCAACATGATCGAGTTCGGGCGAGAAATTGTGAACATGATTGAGTTTGGGGAACCAGCACCGGTAACCTTCTTGGAATTTAATACCCCACTAAGGGAATTCGGGGAGAGATGGAAGGACATCCTGTGGGCATGTGTACAAGAGGGAAAGACGAAATGCCCCCCGGATTGTATGGTGGCCAATATACTGAGTGCAAGGATCCCACACCGGAATTCCAGTGATTTGGTCGTAATTAAGCTCACTGAGCACAATCTAACATATGAGGAATGCATGGCAGAATTGGATAAGGCCATTAAAGACGAGGTAGAAGGCCAAAGCCATAATTGGAACGGGTGTTGTCCCCCTCATCATGATCACTTCCATGTCACGGAACCGTGTAGCTCCTCTACCGGCAAAAGATTGGTTAGAAGGGTATGCAACCACGATGAGGAAAATGTGGCACAAATGATGAGAAGCCCGGGAATGACTAATTATGAAGGGCACCTCACCCAAATGAAAGGGGAAATCCGTTCCATGTCTCGCAAAGAACTCCGGTTTCTCTGTGAAAGTGATGAAGACGAGGTGTCCTCCTCCTATGTGCCTCCCCGTGTCCCATCCCCAGGAATGGTGGAAGACTTCCCACCTTTAGACGACTTCCTATCCTTGCCACCACTATCACCACCACCTCAGTTTGGCGATGATGGGTCGATATTTCTGAAATACTTTTGTTGTATGTTGACTTTGGAAAAACTTCATGAAACCGTGGGAGTTTGGGAAGAACAAAACACCCGCTCGGTTTCCCTCAAAGAAATCTGTGAGTCAGCATTTGCCCCAAAGGGAATGACTACAGTAAATGAGTTAAGAAAAGTGGCATGGCCTTACTCCACCAAGGATCTACCAATGCCCATGGAAGAAAAGGAGAAAGTAGATGACTCTGCGGAGGTAAGGGTATTGACCCGCTCCGGGCAGGTGCACACGGAGACTCCCAAGAAGCCTCCACCACAGGAGCATCGCTCACCTCCCCCTTTGGCCAAAGAGACAGGGGATACGGACCTTGAAAAGGAAGACCCCGTCCTTACTCAACTAAAAAGGACCCAAGCCAACATATCACTTTGGTCCCTCCTTACGTCGTCTTACCCGCATAAGCTCAAGTTAGAGCAATGCCTGGCTCAAACCATGGTGCCTACCACGGCTACCCTCGAGGAGGCCGTGCAAATGATTAGGAGCGTTTAATATGGAAACATCATCACCTTCACCGATTTGGATTTGCCTAAATTTGGGGTTAACCACAACGAAGCTCTCTACATTACGGTGCAGTTGGACGAGCGCCGCCTCCCACGGGTTTTGGTTGACAACGGTTCTGCCATGAACGTCCTTCCGGCCAAAATGATGGACCTCTTCGGCCTTAAGACCGACGATTTGAGGCCCTCCATGATCACCATCAAAGCTTATGACTCCACGGCCCGATCAGTCCTAGGGATGGTCACCTTGAACTTATGATTTGGAAAGCAAAGGATGCCAACTGACTTCCAAGTACTTGACATCCCTATCTCCTTCACCGCTTTGTTAGGACATCCTTGGCTCCATAAAGTTAATGGAGTGGCTTCCACCCTTTATCAGTGCGTGAAATATGTGCAAGGGGGTAACCTAACGGTCATTTATGGGGACAGTGTTACTATGGAAGGAACCAACACCAACGGGATTCCTGTGCTGGAAATCAAGCACGAGGATAATGGTATGATTTTAACCGGCTTTACAGGAATACCTTCCGAGACCCACGTTTGTTGTGAGGATATCACACTCACCAAGGATAAAATTCCTCCCGTAATGAAGATGATGTGTCTGATGCACTACTTCCCAGGACTTGGCCTTGGAAATAAGCTCCAAGGGACTCACAAAATTGTCGAGATCAAGGAGCAAAAGACACTCCATGGCTTGGGGTATAAGACAACTTCCGAAGACCTCAGAATGGATAAGGAAATGGCCCGAAGGAATATCCAAGCCCGAGCTCAAGGAGTCTCTTACAAAACTCCCAACCTTCGCCCATATACCTTTGATATGAGCCGCTACTTTGTGAAAGGAGGAATCCAAGCTGAAGCCCCAACGAAAAGGGAACCAATGGTAACCAACTTGGACAAGATCCAAGAGGACCTTGTAAGATTCCGAGGGATGACCACCAACCCCGTGAGAAGGGCATTCCTAGACATGCCCACAATTCCCGGTCCTACCAAAACCACGATAACACATGAGTACTCTTTAAAAGGGGTGCCTGAGATGGTGAAGCAATTCGAGGATTGGTCCATGGAAGGAAAACCCTTCTGGGGTCGGAATGGTAAGTACGAGTTTGGAGAATGGGCTCCCAATAAAACCGGAGAGGAAGTCATAGACGACGAATGGAATGGCGTGGTGATGCAAGGGTTATTCGGGGAAAAATTGGTTGTGCCAGATCTGATCAATTTAGGGAAAGAAATGGTTGCAGTAATAGAGGATGGATTCCCCGAGGTAGTCGACCCCTGCACCTTGGTTGAGTAAAGTGGTATGCCTCTGAAGAATTGGGTTACTTTCTCCGGACCTGTGGCCAGCAAGGAAGAAATGATCACAGAACTTGGATTGATTCCCCGCCCTCTAGAGTCACATGTCGTAGGTTCTAGTGTAACTGAGTCCCCTCAGTCTTTTGTGTTTGAGTTTGAGTCTGTTTCATCCGAGGGCCTAACGCCCTAGGATTATGATCTTGTAGCCAACATTGTATTCCCCTTTGCATTGATTGAAATGATGGACCTTTCTGAGTATCCCCTCATTGCCAATTTATTAGATGATAAATTAACTAATAATCTGAAAACGGTTAATGATGAATCACCTAATAATGCAGACGCACTAAACGAACAATACATTAAAGAACTCTCAAAACAGGTTATTGACCGAGAGGAAAACCATGCCCAAGCTGCCGAACATGTTTTAGCTAAGGTGAATTTGGGGACTGCGGGTGAACCAAAAGAGACACAGATTGGTAGCTACTTCAAAGGAACCGAAAGGGAAGACTTTGTTAAGCTGCTCAAAGACTATGTGGATGTTTTTGCTTGGTCTTAAAGGACATGCCAGGGTTAGACGCCTCGATTGTGGAGCATAAGATCCCCGTGGATCCCGAAGTGAAATCGGTTAAGCAAAATCTTCGACGAATCAAACCGGAATGGTCTCTGCAAGTCGAGGAAGAGATTGAGAAACTGCTCCGGGTCGGCTTCATAAGGGTAATAGAATATCCCTCATGGCTCTCCAACATAGTAACAGTGACAAAGGCCAATGGAAAGGTCCGGTGTTGTGTTGACTTCAGGGACCTCAACAAAGTAAGTCCCAAGGATGATTTCCCTCCCTGAATATCGACATGCTCGTAGACACGACCTCTAGTTTCAAGGTCAAGTCCTTCGTAGACGGTTTCGCCGGGTACAATCAGATCAAAATGTCCGAAGAGGACTAAGAAAAAACTGCCTTCACCACCCCATGGGGGGACCTTCTGCTATACCGCAATGCCTTTTGGACTAAGGAACGCTGGGGCTACTTACCAAAGAGCCACGACCGCACTCTTCCATGACATGATCCACAAGGAAATAGAGGTGTATGTAGATGACATGATCATCCATTCCAAAGGAACCGATGGGCAGCACCTAATCGACTTGACGAAGTTCTTTGATAGGTTGAGAAAGCACTCCATGAGGCTCAACACGGCTAAGTGCACTTTTTGGGTTTCTCGTGGCAAAGTTTTGGGGTACATGGTCACCGAACGCGGTATTGAGATTGACCCCCAAAGGTTAAGCCAATTGCAGAAATAAGGCCACCTCGTACTCAAATGGAGGTGAAAGCTTTCATGGGATGACTGCAGTACATTAGTCGTTTCATAAACCAACTCACCCCCACGTGTGAGCCAATTTTCAAATTGTTGAGGAAAAACGCCAAGGTTGAATGGAATGAAGAATGTCAAAGGGACTTCGAGAAATTCAAGGCCTACCTTACCCATCCACCAATCCTTTGCCCTCCACACAAGGATAAGCCACTCTTGTTATACTTGACAGTAACAGATGCCTCGGTAGGAGCTATGTTGGCCCAAGAGAAAAGAGATTCAAAGGTCGAGAACGCCATCTACTTTGTGAGCCGGAAACTACAAGGGAGCGAACTTAACTACTCCGCCATTGAAAAGACGTGTGCCGGACTGGTATGGGTGGTGAGAAAATTGAAACACTACATGCACTCCCACTAGATATAGCTCATCTCCGAAATAGGTCCCATCAAATGTTTATTGGAAAAACCTTCTCTGTCCATGAGACTCGCCAAATGGTCTTTCTTCCTAGCAGAATATGATATCAGTCATGCGACGCGAAAAGCAGTCAAAGGGAGAGTTATGGAGAAACACTTGGCAGATTTCCCTAGCAATGAAGAAAAGGAGACTGACCCCCAATTCCCTGACGAAGGGATATTTGCTCTTGAGGGAGAAAACAAATGGCAACTGTTCTTTGATGGCGCTGCGAACAAAAGGGGAAATGGCATTGGAATGCTCCTAGTAGATCTGAAGGACGAGCACACCCCTATTGCCATTAAATTAAACTTGGACATGACCAACAATGCCGCTGAATATGAGGCATGCACAGCAGGCTTAGAGGCCACCCTTGAAAGGAATGTGAAAGAATTGGAGGTCTACAGGGATTCAGCCTTGATCATCAACCAAGTATCTAACAAATGGATGACGTTGGACCTGGGGCTGAAAAAATACCATGCCCACATGGAGGAACTCATGGCCCAATTCAAAGAGGTCAGCTTTCATTACCTACCAAGGGATCGGAATCGCTTCGCGGATGCTTTGGCTACCTTGGCTTCCTTAGTGGAAATCCCCAAGGGAAAATCAATAAAACCCTTCAGAGTGGGTAGAAAAGAAAATCCGGCCTACTGTTGTGAGATAGGTAGGATCATGAAGGAGGAAGAAGAGCCATGGTACAACCAAATTTACCAATTTCTCAAAGAATGAGAAGTTTCCTTCACAAATGAGAAAGGAGAATACAAGGATGGGATCAAAGCCAAAGGTGTGGCAGCCCTCAAGCGGTTGCCATCTCACTACATGATTTTGGGAGATATCTTGTACAAGAAACGCCATCAAGGCCTTCTCCTAAGATGCATAAACGCAAAGGAAGCGCAGGAACTCATGAAAGAGGTCCATGGTGGAGTGTGTGGCCCCCACATGAATGCTCGGGCCCTAATGCAAGTCATCCTACGAATGGGGTATTTTTGGATCTCGATGGAGACCGACTGCATACAATTTGTGAAAAAGTGTGCTAAGTGTCAATGGTTTTCCAACCTTAATCACTTGCTGCCTCATCATTTATACTGCATGACAACCCCATGGCCCTTCTCAACTTGGGGCGTCGACATCATTGGAAAAATTTACCCACCCGGGAGCAACGGTCATGAATTTGTCTTGGTAGCCGTGGACTATTTCACAAAATGGGTCGAAGTCAAATCCTACAAGGTCTTGACCTTAAAGAAGGTCGTGGAATTTATGAAAGAAAACATCATGTGCCGTTACGGAGTCCCGAATGAGGTCATCACTGATAATGGCTCGCACTTTGAGGGCGAATGTGATCTACTGTTAGGAGAATTTCGAATCACCCGCCACAAGTCCTCCCCTTATAGGCCTCAAACCAATGGAGCGGTAGAAGCCGCTAACAAAACACTTGAGAGGATCATCAAAAGGATGGCAACACGGGGTAGGGATTGTCCCGAAAAGCTCCATCTAGCATTATGGGGCTACCGAATGTCAGTCAGAACGGCTACCGGAGAAACCCCTTTCGCTGTAACATACGGGATGGAGGCCATGCTCCCGGCTGAATTAGAATTTCCGTCTCTAAGGATTCTATTGGAAAATAAAATCCATGAGGTAGATTGGCTCCGAAGCCGGTACGATGAATTGGCCTTGCTAGATGAACGCCACCTAAAAGCAATGGAACACATCCGTGCCTACCAAGGGAGAATGGCACGAGCCTTTGACAAGAAAGTTAAGCCTCAACAAATTCGGGTCGGAGACCTAGTTCTCAAGGAAAAACCCCCAGGAAGGTCTAATCCCGACGGAAAATGGGAACCCGTATGGATCGGTCCCTTTGTGGTGCAAGAGATTTTTTTGGGAGGAGCAATGAGACTCGCAGACTTGGACGGCAACCCCTTCATGCACCCGGTCAACAGTGATAAGCTCCGTCGATACTTTGTTTTAAAAAAAAATGAGTGCTAAAAGAATATACCCACCTAGATTGAAAACCCGTTAGGGCAGTCTAGGGAAAAAACAGGGTCGCACCATGAGTCATGAAAAATGAACTATGATGACCTGAGCCCCTTAAACTCCTATTTGTAAAAGGGGAACGTAGGTAGCCAATCATTGGTCCGGTCTCAAAAATAAATAAAATTCAAGTTTGGTTCTTAAAGGTAACTTCATGATAAGCAACCACTGTCACCACGGTTAAAACACTTTTTTGATGAGTTCAATGGGTGGATACTTAGACAGTAGGAATCATCATTTCTCCTCGTCTCTCCGCTCCTTCTTTTGGCTCCTCCGAGTTTTCTTCTTCTTCACATCAAAAATCTCGATCTCTTTTCTCCCAAGCTCGGTTGCCTTCCCGATCTCCACAACAAGCCCAGTTGCCCTCAAAGCCATGTCAACTGCCGCCTTAGCCCAGAGATCCTCCATGTGTGCCTCGAGTTTAGGCACCACGGACATCCTTTCAGCCAGGATTTGATAGTCTTCAATAACATCCCCATTCCGGTTGTGACCACTCGCCGTGGCTTCAGTCTCTCTCATAGTCCTACTATTATCACAATCACCTCCAAGAATGGCCTCACGCCTTTCCTCTATGAGCCTCTAAGTCTGCCCCCATGGTCTTTTTATACCAATCCAAGTAAACTATGGTCAAAACCGTGCTAGCCACACCCCTGAGAAGTACCCGAGCCAGAAAGAGGGAACACGCCCACGACCGAGTAAGGAATAAGATGGTGGAAGGATCCCACATAGATAGTGACGGAGGTCTCAAATGCTCTGGATTGACACCCGACCACTCCAACAAAGGAGTTTGCAACAATCCAAACTGCCTACGAACCAACGAAGGGGTGCAGAAGGATGATCCCGAGAGACCCGGCACTTGAACAATAGGGAATCATCCTGATACTCTCTCACAGAGCTAAAACGACAGTGTGGGACCCACCAACGAATCTGTGAAGACTAGAGACGAACCATGTGCACCTCCCAATCACCTTGAGGAAAATCCAAAAGAATGTCTCTCAAAGAATAGGACCACAGTTTGTGAGAAAGAGGAGCCTTGGGCACTGCCATCAGCCTCGCCCTTAACCATATGGTAAGAAGAGCGGGGCTACCACCGCACATGAAACCATCACCTAAGGCCAAACGGTCCATACCATGAAGGGTTTCACCTAAGATCAAAGGGACAATGTCTTTTCCCATGAGGCATTCCTCAAGAATACTCAACAGAACCCTGTGACAAGTGCCTTTATAACTAACCATGTAGAAAAAGGCAAGGATACACAACCCAAAGGCATTCCAAGAAAACTCATCGGTCCGATCCATGAACCTCTTGGGAAGGTCCGAGGTGTCAATAAAAGTATGATTAAGGACCATGCATTAGGGTTCTTCTAAAGGAATACCAAGAAGAGTGACCAACCTTTCAACACACATCGTGTCATCAATCGAAGGGAGAGCAATGACTTCCGTGTCCACGGCCCCCACCAAAGCCTTGAAATCCTCGTAAGTCAGAGTGATTTCCTTGAGAGAAAAGTAATACACATGTCTCCTGATATCCCAGAAAGACGCAGCGGCCCTCAAAAGCTCAAGATCCAGGATGAATTCCTTGAGAGATCAAAGGGATCTAAGCCCAAACTTGGCTTGAAAAATATCCTTATATGATGCCTCATCCAAAGCCTAAGATTGCCTTCAAAGCATTCTTGATCCATGAGAAAAGACTCCATGGAAAGAAAAACCTCGAAGGACGAAGGAAATGAATTGCTTCTGGACATCAGGTTAAGGCACTTAAGGAGTTGACCAGACCCAGAATAAAGTTCAAAGCAAAAAAGGCACCCACTGCCTTAGCCGTACGGCTACTTTGGCCCTGACAGAATTGATGATTTCTTGTTGGAAGAATGGCTTTATGACCCCCTCATTCAAAGCCCCATCCTAACCATATTATAAATACCCCAAATATTTGCCCTCCTTTGGCTCATATAACATGAATTTGAAAAAACACTAAGGTAGTCCGCGAGGTAAGCCCAATAAAAATTGTGAGAGTTTGCCTAGTGTGAACATCACTAGGTGGTCCCCATGTGACGTAAGCCCTTTGACTCTTTACCCGACCGTTTGTAAGCCCGTTTTACCTAAGTTCCCGGCCGTTTGTAAGCCCGTCTTTGTCTGAAAGTGCTCTCGGCAGTTTGTAAGCCCGTCTTTTGCCTAGAATGAGCATAACCTTAGGCCGTCCTTGGCATAAGCCCAGTAAAACCTTAGGCCGTCCTTGACATAAGCCCAGTAAAACCTTAGGCCGTCCTTGACTTAAACCCAGTGAACTCTTAGGTTCAGAAAACTTTGTCCCGGCCATCCTTAGTGGGATATAAGACCAGCTTTCCCGTCAAACTCCCCAAAGATAGAGTTGACCAAGCCTTGACTCAGAATAGTCATTATAGGTTGAGGTCCTTGTCCTCGGCAGTCAAGAATGACGTAAGACCATCCTTCTGTAAGTCAACCCTCTCCATAGAGCAAAGTTAACCATGTCCCGCCTCTGACCCCGAGAGTCACGCTTCTTTGCGTAAGTCAACCATCTCCATAGAGCCAAGTTGACCATGTCCCGCCTCTGACCCCGAGAGTCACGCTTCCTTCTGTAAGTCAACCCTCTCCATAGATCCAAGTTGACCATGTCCCGCCTCTGACGCTGAGAGTCACGCTTCCTTCTATAAGTCAACCCTCTCCATAGAGCCAAGTTGACCATGTCCCGCCTCTGACCCCGAGAGTCACGCTTCCTTGTATAAGTCAACCCTCTCTATAGAGCCAAGTTGACAATGTCCCGCCTCTGACCCTGAGAGTCACGCTTCCTTGTGTAAGTCAACCCTCTCTATAGAGCCAAGTTGACCATGCCCCCCTCTGACCCCGAGAGTCATGCTTCCTTATGTAGATACCCCGGGAGAGCCCACTACTTGGCTAGAGCGGTGGATTGTCCTAGGATGTCTATTTGTGTTTTGATTTCTAGAGTCGCCACCTATTTTTTAGAGGAACATAAGAAAAACCTAATGTTTATAGCCTATGTTTGAGTACGAAAACAGAGATTCTTGTTTATGAGGTTCGGGGGTTAGGTTACGAGATGGGAAGTACTTAAACACCCATCTCGCCCAACTAAAATTGGTCTTGCTTGATCAAAATCTACATGAATGATAAAATGTTCTTCTTATTCTTTGATGAAAGAGGGGCTTTTGAAATGTGTTTTGGAATGTAGGGATATAACTCCTTGACTAGCTTCAATGAAGTGAAGTAGCCTTTGGTGTCATGTCCCAAATGTTTGGGTGATTTCACTTTGATTCAAAATAAAAGAAAGAGAGGAGAGATGAAGTAGAAGAGATGAGAGGAAAGAATAGTATTTACCTATGCTTCCAAGAACATCAAAGAGTGACTCTTGAGAAATACATTGCAAGTATATTTTGTGTTTAATTTTGTTAGTGATCAAAAATCTTCCTCCATTCAAAAGTAAATTAGAGGTGTTTATATAGGTGAAGAAGGTGAGTTTTTGGTGCCAAAACCAAGTCAACAACATCAGTTTCCCAGGCAAATCCTGTTAAAAGGAGCAAGGGAGAGATTCTTGTATAGAAATCTGTAACTGACACCCAGGTGCGCGCGCCTCCTGCCTTGGTGGCGGGATGCGCGCGCCTCTGGCCCCAAAGGATGGAAGCGCGTGCCTTGGAGATGGCAAAAATGACAAAATGGACTAGAAAGTCAGCACTGTTATTCAGTTTGGTCCCTGGACTTAACGAAGTCAGTCAGGAACTTAACGGAAGTAACAGAAACTAACGAGAAACACTTAAAATAGGGAGAAACACAAAACCAAATGTGCAATCAGGGTGAGCAGTCCAAGGCGGGGTGTCTATAGAGCCCCTCGGTGACGTGGATTACAAAGCAGAACGCATCGACGAAAGAACAAAACATCCACCGAGGACATCACCAAGAAAAAAGCAAAGACTCGATGAAAACAAGAATCTTGAAATTACAAGAGATAGAGGTGCGCTCCCTGTGTGAGCGACTTTTGCTAATAGAAGGGGTGCGGTGATAGAAATCGTCCCACCGTGGCCAATGTTTAGAGTCCGTATAGGGGACTAGCGGGTGTAGATACCCTTGGGCGAGCAGGGCTTAGCTAGAGCTCGTGTTGTTGTTCCTAGGATGTCTATTTATGTTTTAATTGTAGAGTTGCCACCTATGTTTTAGAGGAACATAAGAAAAACCTAATATTTAGCCTAAGTTTGATACGAAAACAGAGATTCTTGTTATGAGGTTCGGGGGTTAGGTTACGAGATGGGAAGTACTTAAACACCCATCTCGCCCGACTAATGTCGGTCTTGCTTGTTCAAAATCTACATAATCAAAATGTTCTTCCTATTCTTCGATGATGATAAAAGGGGTTAAGAAAAAAAGGGTTTTGGAATGTAGGGAGATGACTCCTTGACTAGCTTCAATGAAGTGAAGTAGTCATTGGTGTCATGTCCCAAAATGATTTGAGATGGATGCACGTTTGATTAAAGTAAAAGAGAGAAGAGATGGAGTAGAGAAGAAGGAGAAAGATGAACTTTTACCTATGCTTCAAGGACCTTCAAATGCTTCTTAGAGAACTTCTTGGGAAATGCCTTGAAAGTATTTTGTGTAGAGTTTTCTTGTTCCAAAAAAGAGAGTCTTTCTTTTTAAGAGTGCTAAAAATGAGTCCTTTTAAATGGTGGAGAAGAGGGGTTTTTATAGTTTTAAAAGAGATGTTTTTGGTGCCAAAACTCAGTCACCAAGAAATCTTTCCCGGGCAAAATCATGTAAAATGAGTAAGGGAGAGATTCTTGGTTAGAAATCTATAACTGACGCCCAGAGGCGTGCGCTTCCCACCTTGGGTGTGGCAGGCGCGCACTTCTGGCTCCTATGGTCTGAGGCGTGCGACTCAGAGAAGGCTTTTTTGACAGAATGGACTAGGAAATCAGCCCTGTTATTCAGTTTAGTCCCTGGACTTAACGGGGTCAGCCAAGAACTTAACGGAAGTAACAGGAACATGACAAAAAACACTTAAAAGAGGCAGAAACACAAAATCAACCGTGCAATCGGGGTGAGCGGTCCAAGGCAGGGTGTCTACAGCACCCCTCGGTGGCGTGGATTGCGAAGCAAAATGCGCCGACGAAAGAAAAGACATTCGCTTGTTAGTACCCGACCTGAAAATGAGTTTATTAGGACTTTCCCAAAAATACAAGGACTTTGTAGGAATTAGAAACCTTGCAAAGACTTGTCCTGGATTCCCAAAATATCTCATTTATGAAAAAATCCATCAAAATAGGCAACTTAGGGTTACCATAAAGCAACAGTGAAACCCTAGCTTGAAAATCAAGTCAGCCTGCAGACTTGGCCACGCGGCCAACCTTGCTCCGCGTTGATCTTGGCCACGCGGCCACTATTGTCACCGGCTTCAACAATGGCCAGGCGGCCAACCTTGCGCCGGATGATCTGGACCATCAGATCTTCCCCTCAGTTTACTATATAAACCAATCCCATGCTATTGGTTTAGGGGTCCGATTTTGAGAGCTCTAAGTACGAATTTTGGAGTTCTTAAACACTATTTTTCTCTCTAATTAACATTCAAACCTCCAAGAAGATCCAAGGTTTATTTCTTGCCAACATAGGTAAGTTTTCTAACTTTTTCTTCATGTTCTTGCATTATTTTTAATGTAGATCTTTTATATTCATGTTCGTACATGTTTATTCATAGTTTCTTCATATTCTTTGCATGCTCATTCATATGTTCATAATATGTTCTTCGCATGTTCTTCGTGTTCATAGATTAAAACCTTATTTATGCTATATTTAGGGTTGCGATCTTCATAATTACATGTTATTTCATAGCCGATGATGATCGAGGGTTCATCAACCCGAGGATGATCTAGGAACTACTTCTAAACCCTAATCTTTAGGTAAATTCCCCCTCATTATGCATGATCCCGATTCTTCTGCCTATTCTAATTCTCTGCGAACTACGCTGACCTGAGCTTCTCACATCGAGAGGAACGTAGGCAATCTTCGGATCCGGTCTAAATCACTAACACACTACTAACACATTCATCATGATAGAAAGACCGATCAATTCGGGCAATAGGAGTGATAACGTGAATATTCTTCTCTTGTTGTAATTTGACCCCCGAACCCATTAAACATGCTTTTTCTCAATGTTTTGGCTATAATTAAAACGGCGTGGCGACTCTCATATTTTTAATGTCGTTAAGAATATTCCCTTTGTAAATAAAAATAATCACAAGATACTTCCCATGCGTCGCTTCATTGGAAAGGGGTATTCACAGTGGCGACTCTGCTGGGGACTGCTTTGAAACTTTTTCAAACTTAGTGGGTCTAACTTTCGTTCACATCATGATGTCTGCCATGACACTTGCCATGTTTACACATGCTCGCACTTGCCATGTTTAACACATGCACACACCTTGCCATGTTTACACATGCACACACACTTGCCATGTTTACACATGCTCACGCTTGCCATGTTTAACACATGCACACACCTGCCATGTTTACACATGCACACACCTGCCATGTTTACACATGCACACACACCTGCCATGTTTACACATGCACCCGCGCACTCCGCCATGTTAATACTTGTACCTTGTACCTTGTACCATGTACCCTTGTTATCTTCGCTTTAGTTTTAGGGTCAAACAAAACTCTGCTATGCTCCCTTGTACATGGCTCTCTCTCCCTCTCTCATGCATTGCATTGCATCATCCTAACATCAAAAGCTTCTCTCTTTTCTCCTTAAAAAGAATTAGTTTCTTGCCACACACTACCACTAGTCTGTGTCAGCACTGCACAGGTCCCCATTACCCGGAGTATTCGATGTGCAGGAATTTGTGCGCTACTGTCGCCCTTTTTTCGAGTCACTCGTCTACTCCACTCACCGTGTACGTTCCGCGAGCGGTGGGAACCTTTTACCTAACCCGTGTCAACCCACACTAGTATAGGTAACACACCTAGGTTTTGACCGGTTGGTTTGGCTAGCTTTTTCTTAATAGTCAGTTAACGTGCTGTCTATGTCGAGTCATCCCCAAGTCAATGATGAATCGAGATCTTTGAGAGAAAGTGCACAAAAAAGTGATTTCCCTACAAGGGACGTGCCATGGTGAGATGAGTGTTTATTGTCAAGATCTCCGCTCATCATTAACTTGCGTAGGATGCAACATAGACATCACGTTAAATGCCTTTAAGGAAGGGTTAGTCGTAGGATCCGATGGTTGGTGGAAGCCGCTTGCCCTATAGGACCCTCGCCCAAATTGTCCGTTTGGGGGTGTGCAATGCAGGTGAAAAACGAGGGGTCTATAGACGTAATGATGGCCTCCACTGATCGTAGTGTTCTAACTAGTTGCGAAAAAGGGGTACCCCTTCCAACCAATTAGGATGTAAATAATGTATGTTTTTATAAATTAAAATATACTTTGCATGAGCCTTCCCCCTCTCCTAAAGCTCTATTGCCCTTCAACCTTTCAGCAAAGCAAGTTTGGATCCGTTCGGGTGGTCGACTACAACGTAAAGCTTCTACTCCGTCCACGTTCTCAGTCTCGTCATCAGCAATGTCAACTCCCGCTTCAGCTTCAGCCTCTGCTCCTCCTGCTAGTGCCGCCGAGCTCAACACTGAGGCTACTCTCAATGGTATTCCCCCAAGCCTCCAGAACTTCCTCGCCGGTCTCGAAGCCAAGATCAAGAATCTCGAGGAAAGCAACAAGATGTTGGAAGACCAGAACCAACAGTTGAAGGGTCACATTCAACAAAAGGGGACTAAACTGGTGCCCGATAGGGAGAATTTCATTTATGTCGAGGATGAAGAGGTCAATACCAACTGTCCCCCCAACACCAATGCTACTACCTTCCCATTCCCAAGCTACCGCAATGTTCCACCTCCTTCTCTCTACACCCAACAAGGTTTCACTACCATGAGCAAGAACAAGGCTGTCTATGAACCTTCCCCTGAACTGCTTGGCGGCTACCTCTCCGCTAGCAAACTACCCGCACCCTCGTTGCCTTTGAGTATTGGGATGGCCGCTGCTACTGCTTCCACTACTCCTCCCGTCATTCTGTCAGAAACTATCCCCGACATCTCCAATCACCCTGTGGTTATGGCCATGCAAGAGCAAATGCGAAAGTTGATCGAGACCGTGGATAAGAAAAGTGCACCGACTACCAAGACAATCAACCCTAGCCAAGTAGGGGCTCTCCCCAAGGATTTCAAGATGCCTAAGGTGGCAATGTTTCATGGTGACTCGTGTCCTAAGACTCATTTGGATAGCTATGTGTTGGCCATGAGGGCTCGTGACTGCACCAACGAACAAATGGCTCGCGTATTTCATAGCACTTTGGATGGTATAGCTCTGCGTTGGTTCTTGGGGCTAGAACCAAGCGAGAGGCAAACGTGGGATCAAATCAGTGCCATTTTCTGTGAGAAGTATCAAGCTAACTTGGATTGGCATGTGAATCGAACCGACCTTGAGAACACTATGCAAAAGCCGGCGAGGCTATTTATGATTTTTACAAGAGGTGGAATCATCGGTTGTGCGAGGTCCAATACCCACCAAAAGCGAAGGAACAGAAACAGATTTTCTACAAGTGCTTGCTACCGGAGATGAAAGCAGCTATAGGTAATGGTTACTTCCCTGATTTGCAGGAAATGGTTGACGCCGGAGTAAGGTACGAAGCAGGGTTCACTGGGATTGTGTCGCCAAAGGAAAGTCCAAAGACCAACAACAACAACTCCTTCCGCTACAAGGCTCCCACTGCGCCTGCGCCTCCTAGGAGTGGAAAGGAGGCCGTCGGCCAAGTGAATATGGTCCAGAAAGAGGTCCCGTTAGATGTCCAAGCCGTAATAAGGAATGGGGCTCCGCCGCAAAAGGAGAGGGAGCACTTTGATGATTTTGGTGTGCCTATGGGGAAAGTCTTTGACGTGTTAGTCAAGATGGGTCTTATCAAGCCTTTAGAGAATTACCAACCTGCCTACCCAAGAAGTGATTTGGACGTCTCCAAGTTCTGCAAGTATCACAAGCACATCGGGCACACAACGGATGGTTGTATTCAATTGAAGCGCGTAGTACAAGGGTTGATCAATGACAAGAAGATTGAGAAGCCGAAGGGTCCTAATGTGGTGAATAACCCTCTTCCCAACAATGGAGGTGGGGTGAATATGGTGCAAACATGCGAGATTAGTATCCTAGAGCTCATGGATGCCTTTGACAAGATAGGGCTCACGATGGTGGATGTCTTCATGGCATTGGTAACGTTAGAAATGCTCGAACCATTAGAAGGACACCTTCCCCGCCTTGGTTGCGATTTGTCGAAGTTTTGCCACTACCACAAGTGCACCGATCACACTACCGAAGAATGCTTTGAACTCAAGAAGGCCGTGCAAGAGCTCATCCACAAGGGAGTCATCGAAGACCCTAGAGATTATGTAGCTAGCAATGTACTCATGGTAGAACTTAGTGAGATCACTGATCCGGCCGAGCCTGTTGTGGCGGACTGTGATGAGATGGGTTGTATTTCAATGACTAATAATAAAGAATCTTCTTGCTACTTGTTGTCTTTAGAAGAACTAGTGAGTGAAGTAGAATCTCTAGAGGAAGAGAGTCCCAAGCCCTCTCAACCTCTTTCTTGGGCCGAAATCTTCGAGGAGGCCGAAAAGACCGAAGTTTCGCCCCCTTGTCATGACTCACCATTGTCTTTGGAGGAGCTACGTGCAGAAGTTTGTCTCCTTACAAGATCCGGTCAAGTGTACCAATCCGACCCAAAGGGTGCAAAGAAAGTCTTTGGGAAGGAACCCGAACAAGCCGACCTAGACAAAGAAGACCCTATCCTCACTCAACTCAAACAAACCCAAGCCCACATCTCGCTCTGGTCCCTACTCACCTCCTCCCTAGCCCATCGCCTCATGCTCGAGCAAAATCTCGCCGCCACCATGGTACCATCCACTATTACCCCGAAGGACATCACCCACATGATTGGTAATATCCACTATGGAAACATCATCACTTTCTCGGAGCTAGACAAACCAGTGTTCGGAGTTGATCATAATGAGCCTTTGTACATCACTGTCGAAGTAAATGGCAAGAAGATTCCCCGTGTATTCATTGACAATGGTTCTGCTATTAATATCCTGCCTTCAAGGATGATGGATGTGGTTGGCGTTCATGGTGTTGATTTACGCCCATCCAAACAAACCATCAAAGCTTATGACTCTACATGCCGCGCCGTGATAGGCGAAGTCACCCTGCCCATTACCATCGGAACAAAGATCCTGCCGACAGACTTCCACGTCATTGACATCCCCGCAACCTTCTCACTCCTCCTCGGCCGGCCATGGTTACATCAGTCGGGCGCTGTCCCATCTTCCCTGCACCAGTGTGTGAAGTTTAAATTTGGTAACTAAGTGACCATCATCTACAGCGATCTTGTAACTGCCCAAGGGACGGACACCAAGGGCGTTCCTGTCTTACAGATTCAGCATGGGGAAGAGAGCCGACTCTTCAATGGCTTCGAAATAGTCGCTCAAGCACAGATCTGCACCATCGACCTCACCAAAACAACGGACAAAGTGGCACCTGTTGTCAAGATACTGCGTAACATGGGTTTTATATCGGGGCTGGGGCTAGGTAAGAACTTGCAAGGCCCCACAGAATTGGTTGAAGAGATTAATCATCGAGGGTTGTTCGGTCTAGGATACACCCTTACTCTCGAAGACAAGATGGAGCAACAAAGGATAGAATTGCTTAAAAAGATGAAGCTTCCCTATAAAAAGCCTGAAATGCGGCCATACCGCCTGTCCCTAAATAGCTACTTTGTTAGGGAAGGCGAGGAGTTTTCGTGTTTTGAGTTCGCCGAGCCATGGATTGACCACACCGGGAAATTGCAGAAAGGGTTCGAGATTTTCAGAGATGTGGAATTCGATCGGTCCAACATGAAGCTGACTTACATGGAATATGACAAAGCCACGGGCAGAGTTAGAACCATCAGGCATGAGTACTCCACCAAGGTTGTAGAAGACTTGGCAGATCAACTTGAAGCCACAACCCTTGACAAGCCAGCAAGAGAAGCCGCAGAAACTCCAAGTTTGACTGAGACGTGGGACGGCCAATATCTGCTTCAACATATGGGTAATCTGGGGCTGCACGAAGACATGGTTGCCGTAATTGAAGATGATTCTGAGGATAAGGTGGACCCAAGGACATTGGTGGCACCCATGGGGGACAAGCTCAAGAATTGGTGCATCATTGGGGGACCTATAGCTACTCCGGAATTTATGATGGGAACACTGGGGCTTACTCCTTCTCCTGTCGCCGCTCCTGCAGCATCACCTGTCACTCACCCAAAATCCCCGTCCCCAGAGTCTAGTGTTTTACATTTCGAATTTGAGTCTTCCTCTAAGTCTGACGACCTTACGTCTGAAGACTATGATCTTGTTGCAAACGCTATTTTCCTTTTGCCATGAATGAAACCCTCGACCTTTCCGAGTATCCCTCCATAGTCACTCTTTTAACTGATAAATTGGCTAATAATCAAACTAATGATATACACTTAGTTAATAATGATTCATTAGAAGAGGCAGACACAAACACATTAAATGATGAATACATTAAAGAAATCTCAGAACAGGTTATTAATCAAAAAGAATCTCGAGCCCAAGCTGCCGATGAGGTGTTAACGTGCGTGAATTTGGGAACCGAAGCCGAGCCTAAGGAAACGCAAATTGGGAGTTTCTTCAGCGGAGCCGAAAGGGAAGCACTGATTGAGCTACTCAAAGAATATGTGGATGTGTTTGCATGGTCGTATAAGGACATGCCGGGGCTCGACAACTCGATCGTAAAGCACAGAATCCCGACAGCACCAGACGCTAAGCCAGTCAAGCAGAAGCTGCGCCGCATTAAGCCGGAATGGTCTTTGCAAGTGAAGGAGGAGATTGAGAAGCTACTCCGTGTGGGTTTCATCAGGGTGATCGAATATCCAACTTGGTTATCAAATCTGGTGACTGTCAAGAAATCCAATGGTGAAGTCAGAGTATGTGTGGATTTTCGGGATCTCAACAAAACTACACCAAAGGATGACTTCCCCCAGCCAAATATCGACAGGTTGGCGGATGTAACCACCCATTATGAGGCCAAGTCGTTCGTTGATGGGTTTGACGGCTATAA
Organism: Campanula takesimana; assembly: GCA_026119855.1. NCBI lineage: Eukaryota > Viridiplantae > Streptophyta > Magnoliopsida > Asterales > Campanulaceae > Campanula > Campanula takesimana. The sequence goes on along the minus strand of JAOWBW010000359.1, from coordinate 821,014 downwards.
CCAGGTCGAGACAACCGAGGAGAACCAAGAAGCAACCCCCTCCACAACCTCGGGGAGGACCATCAGTCGGCGAGTTCGAGCCGTGTTGAGAATGCAGTCTCCTCGGAACAAAGCCGAAAAGGAAGAACTCGTCAAGTTACTGCAACACCTCAACCATTTTACAACAGTGGGGGAACCGATGCTCAGAGAAATAGAAAGGGCCCGCGACCAAGAATGGAGTTCGAGATGTGAGTTCGCATTATGCAGCCTCAAGGAGTACCTCGCGAATACCCCAATCCTGCACCCGGCACATGGGAATGAACTTCGGACCCCAACACCAACGACAGAATTGTGGCCCTCGCACCAAGAAAAGAAGATCAGTGAAAAACTGCAAAGATTTTCGGAAAAATACCCCCTCTCAGTCCACCGATACACAAGAATGGGGACCCCTTTCGAAATATTGTTCGACCAACTGAAACAAATGGGCAAGATACAACCTTTAGGGGAACATTCACTACTCTCCGAATTACCACCCCTTCAACCATTTGAACCTACCAAAAGTTGCTCTTACCACCAAGACGAAGGCCACGACACCAATGACTGTGTCGCTCTACAAAGGAGAATCCAAGGCTTGATGGACGCGAACATGCTCACCAGCGTGAGAGGATTTTGGTTCTATAGGGAAGGCAAAAACATAGAACTCCTCGGTTGCTGCGAAATCGAGCCTTATAACGACTCGGAGGCACCCTCGCACCTGACTGCAGAAACGATTCAAGACATCTCAAGAGAAATAGAGGATTTGAAGAAACGCGTCGGTACAATGACCAAAGCTCGAGGTGCAACACAAGACTGACAGAATGACAGATTTGGATGGCAGCCCGCCTAAGGAAACAGCCAACATCAGCAAACTCGGACGCTACTCTGACTAGACTCCCCCTCTTAAAAAAAAAAAAAAAAAAAAAAAAAATATTTACTACGCAAAAAGAAGCCCGATAGACTGAAAACCCGCAAAGGGCGGTCTATGCAAAATAAGGGTGCGTACAGAGCTCGCTAGATCGAAAACCCGCAAGGGCGGTCTAGACAAAAGTTAGAGCATTCCCCCTTCTATCTTCCCTTTCTTTAAAATCATTCTAGTCTGACTGGAGTGAACTACGGTGACCTGAGCCCCTTAGTCCTATTTGTAAAAGGGGAACGTAGGCAGCCTTTCAAAAGGTGCGGTCTAAAAAACAAATAAACATCCAAATCTTGTTAAGCAATAAAGATAGAAGTTGTATTTTCTGAAAGCAAAAACTATTATTTCCATAGTCATTGCATGTTAACACTTATTTGATGAGTCTAAGCTTGACATACTTTTTGAATAAATAACCTATTCTGAAATTAAAACTAAAACAAAAAGTAACTAAATTAAACTAATGTGTCTGCACGACTATAGAGAGACGCTCAGGATTACTCCTTAATGCCATTCGTGCCCTCGGTCTCTTTCTTCTTGCTTTGCCCACGGCGAACTTTCTTCTTGCTAAGATTCTCACAAAATCTTCTTTCGAACTCGCTAACACCTTTAGCCTTGCCATTAGGAGCCTCTTCGCCCTTCCTCTTCTTTGACACCCCCACTTCTTCTCCGCCTCCGTTAGCCACGCGCTTACTCATCCTCCTCTCATAAGCCTCAGCCTCCTTAATTCTCAATGAAGAACTTGGAGCACAGGATCCCAAGATAGTGCCCCTTAGGGTCTCTAGAGTCTGCTCCGCATGCCCAAGTCTCCCCATATACCAATCCAAATACTCGCGTGGCAGGAAGGTGTTGCTAGAGCGTGTGAGGAAGGTCCTACGACTAAAGCCGGCCTCGCCCCACATCTGAGAAAGAAGGACTGAGGCACTATCATCCAACTGAAGTACCCCAAAAGGAAAATCATCTCTCTCCTCGTCCCAACCCTCCGGGATGGTCTGCACCAAACCATACTGACGAAGCACTCTAGAGGGATAGTAAAAGGTAGTCCCAGAAAGGGTTGGAACTTTGATCATGTGAAGTCCCACTTGTTTCTCCCTCACAGAGTGAATGTGCCAATGGGGCACCACCCACTGAATGTCGTCAGTCACCATTTCCGCCAAATACTTTTCCCAACCTTTGAGAGTTATGCCCTCAAACCGCTCCACCATGCATCTAATGCGGTGCATCCATGGGGCCACCTTCAGAGAAGCCGCTGGTTTATTCACTCGAAGCCGCTCTTGCAACCACATGGTCAAAAGCCTATCACTACCACAAGGCATCCCACCATAAGCCGCGAGATGGGGAATCCCACAGAGCATCTCCCCAAGAATGTCCGGTACAATATCATAACCCAAACGAGCCAAGTTCACCATACCCAAACATCCTTCACTGGAAAATCCCACCTCAGAAGGGAAAAGGATAGAGCTGAACAAGCACAGTGCAAGATGGTCCAAGGAGCGGTTAGATGTCACGTCTGCATGCATAAAGTGTTGTGGCATCCAAAAAAGGTCGACATAACCGCCCCTAGCATACCTATCAAAGTCATCCGCGGGTACGCCAAAGGTCACCAACTTGTCCCTCAAGCAAACGAAGTCAAAAGGCAAAGCAACTTTACCCTTCCCTGCGTAGCCACATAATGCTGCGATGTCTTCATAAGTGGGTGTTATCTCGTTGAATGAAAAGTTGAAGACATGGAGGGTATCATTCCAAAATCTCCCACAGGCTTGCAAGAGGTTGGTATTGGAGTTCATGTGCAAAAGTGACCAAAGACACTTTATCCCATACCGTTCATCAAGATTCCTACGACTAGAACTAGGAAGTTTGGCAACCCACTTCTCCAAAGAGGTTATAAAGACTTTCTTCTCAAGACTTGTGATTCTAGCCTCTTGATCCATGGCAAAGAGCAAGAAAATTGGCTAAAAAGGAACTCAAAAACTGCTCAAAAAGTTGCTGGTACGTCTTTGTGGCTGCAAAGGGTTCATTAAATAGGGCACGGACTCCCACTCTTGCCAGGAAAAGGAAAAAGCAGAGCCGACTACAGACTTGGCCACGCGGCCACTTGTGATTTTGGAAGATATGGCCATGCGGCCAACATTGCTCCGTGCCTTGCCATGGCCATGCGGCCAACATTGCTCTGGGCCTCACCATGGCCAGGCGGCCAACATTGCTCCATGCAGAAATCCAATTTGTTTCCTCCCACTCCGTGACGGATCCATCCAACTACGTACCTGCCCCGTCCCATGGCTCATGCAAAATTAGGAACATTGGTAAAATAACTAGTTTGCACAAGTAGGCTCCCACAATAAAATTGCATTTTAAAACATAATATACATACATGCATTTTGTACATCTGTTCTATACATACATATCCCTCTGCTCTCTACTAGCTAACAGTGTAGGAAATAAAGATGGAAAGATGGGCCCCGCCTAATCAGAATCTTCCTCCGTGGTGTCTCCACGCCGCGCTAAAGCCCGAGAGCTACCGGCACCCAAACTCCGTCCCCGGACCGCTCGACCACCAATATGAGAAGAGCCCGCACCATTCAGAGACCGTTCCCGACGCTGGGGTGACGTAACGTCGTCCCTCTGACAAGTAAATGAATGGTACGCCTCCCTCAGTAAGCGCATCAACACGTTCTCCCGCCGAGCTGAACGGATATAGGCCTCCCGAGTCACCTGAAAGTGAAACCAAGGCAATGATTACAATGCAGAAAGAAATAAGTGTGTGCGAACATGACTGATATAAAGCATAAAGCCGTACCCCAGCGTCGGGCGGAGGAATGAATGTCTCCTCAACAAGATCTGCATCAGTCGGCTCCAAGCTAAGCTCCACCTCCCGGCCGCCCCTCACCACTCTCACGCTACTCGAGCGAAGGGGCATGTCAACCAAAGGCCGACTCCGACCAACATACCGGGCCGAGCTCGATCTCTCTCCCGATAGCATCCTAGCCCGAACCTGAGGGCTAATCAGCCGTGTCCGCACGTAACCGGCATAGTCGTCACTCCCTCTGTAATGCTCTGCCGGAGTGGGAGCCAAGAAAGTCGCCAACCTCGCGGGACGAAGCATATCCCGAGGAGGGTCATAAGGAGCCCACGGTAACGCACCAGCCCTGTGCTGACGAACCACCCTCTCCCCAAGATACATGGCCTCCCCGGTGAGACCCACAAGCAGAACCCTAGAAGCGGTCAAATCCACCACAAAGGGACCCACCGAAGCCTCATTGGCCGGGCTCCATGGGTAAAATCTAACCCCGATGGGCTCAGACATCGCGAACACCCTCCTCAGATCAGCAGCATCCACTGTCTTCCTATCCCGGTGTCTGCGGGAAGGAGCCCTGTTTCCCTTGCACCAGTACGACATGATGGGAACAACCTTGTTAGCACTCATCACCAATTGAAAAGGGGCGACGCCGAAGATCTCGTACACCCAAGCCTGTGCATATAATGAGAGAGATATTTCAGGCCAAAAGATAGAACAGAAATCTCAACAAGTGAAAAGAAGGGTAGTCAAGAGCATACCTCAAAGGCAAACTGGAACCCGTCAAAGGCCGACGAGCTAGCCCTCGAGCAATGGTCCAAAGCCCGGTAAATCTCAGCCAAACCGGCTCCACCCCAAGAAATCCCACCGACTAGGTCCAAGTCCACAAAAGCCCCTAGCAGTGAGTACCGGCAGACAGTAGCCCCACTGGGAAACAAAATCTCTGAAAAGCTATACCATAAGAACAGCCGGACCAAGCAATCCAAATCATACTCCCCCCTACTAAAGGCCTCAATAGCCACCTCCACCAAGCGATTCACCTTTCCGGCCTCCACTCCATAACCCTTGACACCTCCTCCCAGGTCGGTGTCGACTCCCAGCAGAGCCTGTCTATAATCCCGCCGCTCCGCCAAGCTCTCATCAAAAAGCAAAGGGGTACCAGTAAACCTCAACCCTGTGATGGCCGCAAAATCCGTCGGCGTGATGGTAATCTCTCCCCAACTGAAGTGGAAGGTATGAGTGGTATCCCACTAAAACTCCCGGCACACCTCTATCACCGCTGCCACCTTCAGGGTAGCCCCGACCATGCGGACACTGTCAAAGAATAGGCCAAAGCCCATAGCCTCGATCCGAGCACGCAAACCGCCCGGTCCCTCCGGCAGGGACGCCCACAGTTTGCCCACAGTCACTGTGGACCCACGAGCCTTGATCCTCTGCAGGTAAACACAGCGGAATCAAGGGCGCTGCTTCAAAGCCCGCTCCTGGGTCAGCCCCTACATTTCCTCCGCCCTGAGCATTACCGTGCCCCTCTCCTTGTGGCTCTTGTTGTGGAATCATATACCCACCGTGGCCTGGGAAATCTCTAAATAACGCCTCATTTATCCAATCTGCCATAGCTTCAAGAGATATGTGAAATGAAGGCTTCGAAATTATCAAAATCTGAGCTTTCTCTCTCTAAAAAACTCAATTTTCTCACTCTAACTCGTCAATGGAGGAAGGAAGAAGAAGAAAGAAGAAAAGAAGAGGAAGAGGGAGGGTTTCTGGTGATGTGACCAAGAGTCAGCCCGCCGGCTACCTTGGCCACGCGGCCACTTTCGCCCTTGCAACCCCAGCCGTCAGATCAGCAATCCGCGTGAAGGAGATCTGACCACTCAGCAGCCTTGGCCACGTGGCCACTTTTGCAATTCAGTGTGTTTGGCCACGCGGCCAACCTTGCCCCTTCAGATAAAATTCCACTTTTGCCCCTGATCTTTTCCCTTTAATTCATTTTAAATGCCTTTAACACTACTTTGAATGATATTCGTTACCTTTGGGTACGGAAAGCCCCTTAAAATTTCCATTCTTCACCGAATATTTGCTTAGGATTCGTGTGGTTGTAGAGACTTCGGCGCCTCTATAACATACCATCCTAGATCAATCGTGGTTAACAGAAGCCTCGGCGTTTCTGTTTGCGAGAAATCCAGCATCTATTATTAGGATTTGCATGATCATAGAGACTTCGGCGCCTCTATAACATACGTATCCTTGATCGATCGTGGTTGGCAGAAGCCTCGGCGTTTCTGTTCGCGAGAGATCCAACATCGATTACTTTAGCGCAATCGGCAGGAGCCCTGGCAATCCTGATTGCGTTTACCATTCCATCGTGGGATTATTTAGACAACGTAGTCTTCATTTTTCCCAAATAACTTCATTACTTACGAATAATTCGTTCTTCATGCAGGATAGTGCCCGTAGGTTTATTATCCGCAGTAGAAGTCCGACATCTTGTTTTATCCCCAGTTGATCTCCGAACTACGACCGGCTTGATTCCTCGGAGGATACGTAGGAAACCTGAAAAGGTCCAGCCACCCGACCGACGCGGTCATCTCTCATCCCCAGCAAGTGCATTTTCCCCAGCAGAAGACGTTGCTCCCCATCAGAGGACAGTCCTTCCCAATTTCCCCATCAGCTTTGAACTACGTTTGGATTGATTCCCCCGCGGATACGTAGGTCGCCTGCCAAGGTTCAGCCGTTCCCTTACCTTTCATCTGTTTTGAAACTCATGTTTCAGACGGATCCTTCTTTTTATCGTCGACCCCACATTGCCTTGCAAGAAGCGTCGCCGAGGGGCTACTGTTAGTACCCGACCTGAAAATGAGTTTATTAGGACTTTCCCAAAAATACAAGGACTTTGTAGGAATTAGAAACCTTGCAAAGACTTGTCCTGGATTCCCAAAATATCTCATTTATGACAAAATCCATCAAAATAGGCAACTTAGGGTTACCATAAAGCAACAGTGAAACCCTAGCTTGAAAATCAAGTCAGCCTGCAGACTTGGACACGCGGCCAACCTTGCTCCGCGTTGATCTTGGCCACGCGGCCACTATTGTCACCGGCTTCAACAATGGCCAGGCGGCCAACCTTGCGCCGGATGATCTGGACCATCAGATCTTCCCCTCAGTTTACTATATAAACCAATCCCATGCTATTGGTTTAGGGGTCCGATTTTGAGAGCTCTAAGTACGAATTTTGGAGTTCTTAAACACTATTTTTCTCTCTAATTAACATTCAAACCTCCAAGAAGATCCAAGGTTTATTTCTTGCCAACATAGGTAAGTTTTCTAACTTTTTCTTCATGTTCTTGCATTATTTTTAATGTAGATCTTTTATATTCATGTTCGTACATGTTTATTCATAGTTTCTTCATATTCTTTGCATGCTCATTCATATGTTCATAATATGTTCTTCGCATGTTCTTCGTGTTCATAGATTAAAACCTTATTTATGCTATATTTAGGGTTGCGATCTTCATAATTACATGTTATTTCATAGCCGATGATGATCGAGGGTTCATCAACCCGAGGATGATCTAGGAACTACTTCTAAACCCTAATATTTAGGTAAATTCCCCCTCATTATGCATGATCCCGATTCTTCTGCCTATTCTAATTCTCTCGAACTACGCTGACCTGAGCTTCTCACATCGAGAGGAACGTAGGCAATCTTCGGATCCGGTCTAAATCACTAACACACTACTAACACATTCATCATGATAGAAAGACCGATCAATTAGGGCAATAGGAGTGATAACGTGAATATTCTTCTCTTGTTGTAATTTGACCCCCGAACCCATTAAACATGCTTTTTCTCAATGTTTTGGCTATAATTAAAACGGCGTGGCGACTCTCATATTTTTAATGTCGTTAAGAATATTCCCTTTGTAAATAAAAATAATCACAAGATACTTCCCATGCGTCGCTTCATCGGAAAGGGGTATTCACACCGCTGAGGACATCACCAAGAAAAAGCAAAGACTCGATGAAAGCAGGAATTTGAAATTGCGAGAAAGAGGGGTGCACTCCATGTGTAAGCAGCTTTTGATAGAGGGGGTGGCATGATCTGTTTGTGAATCCGCTGGTTGAATCTGTTGGATGAATCCGTTAGTGGAACCTCGTTGACGAATCCGTTAGTAAATCCGTTAGAGGAATCCGTTAGTGAATCCCTTGAATGAGTCCGTTGGTGAACCCTTTAATGAGTCCGTTGGTGAACCCTTGTAGATGAATCTGTTGGTGAATCCGTTAGTGAATCCCTTGAATGAGTCCGTTGGTGAACCCTTGTTGACGAATCCGTTGGTGAATCCGTTTGATGAATCCGTTAGTGAATCCCTTGGATGAATCCGTTAGTGAATCCCTTGAATGAGTCCATTGGTGAACCCTTGTTGACGAATCCTTTGGTGAATCCGTTTGATGAATCCGTTAGTGAATCCCTTGAATGAGTCCGTTGGTGAACCCTTGTTGATGAATCCGTTGGTGAATCCGTTTGATGAATCCGTTAGTGAATCCCTGGAATGAGTCCGTTGGTGAACCCTTGTTGACGAATCCGTTGGTGAATCCGTTTGATGAATCCATTAGTGAATCCCTTGAATGAGTCCGTTGGTGAACCCTTGGATAAGTTCGTCGGTGAACTCCTGTTGGCGAATCCATTAGTGAATCCGTCATGTTTGCTTGACAAGTGGTGATTTCAGTGGATCCTTATGGACCGAATTGCTGCTTGTAGCTGCATTTGATGTTGACTTTTCCCGAGGTGCGGGCACAGTTGACTGCGGGCCAAAAAGAAGGTTTTCCCTTTAGCGAGGAAAATTTCGAGATTGACTTTGACTGTTGTAACCGTCGGTTTTGATGGTGTCCGTTGCAGAATTTTTGCACTTGAAACGCCCCAAGGCGGAGCTGGAAACTCGGATGGGAGTTGAATGCATATTGATGTGATGCATTTATTCCTGCATGGGAACTTGCACCTGGGTTTGACTGGACATGGGAAGCGCCCGCGTCTGATAACGTCTGTGGGACGTGTGCGCGGTACGTAGGGGCGCCAGGAGGCGCGCGCATCGCGCTTAAGTTCAGCATATATATAGAAACTGCTCATTCTGTTCGAGTCAGTTCAAAAATATCCCAAACTCTTTGTATTCTGAGTAAAAATTCTGCGAGGAAATCATCCCAAGACGCTTCCTTTGATCATTTGAGACCATTCTATCGAAGAATCATGTCGAGCTCTCATCAAACACCCCCTTTCGAGATGCCCATGGGTGAAGAGGCCGAGGTTGGGGTCGAGGCTATGGACCCAAGGCAACTGACTTATGAGTCCCATACTCATATTTCCCACTTCGTTTCTGCGAGATTGGTAAGGATATTGCCTCTTCTTGTTGATTTTTTCGCATTTTGGGGCTATGTCATTGTTGCCCGTAATACTGCTGCAGCAACCCTTTCGATCATGGCTGCATGTTATTGTTCTTGTTTATTTGTTGCGAAAGGAATGTTTGGACACCCATTTTCATGCTCACACACTTGTTTGCACGTGGTGATTTTGTTGAAATTTTCATGTTGGATTTGGCCATTTTCTAGCCGTTATGCTGACGATTTTTTCTTTCTTTGTCTTTTGTTTCCTTTCAGAGGTGGAACCGTTTGACCGAGGTCAGTGGTGGGGATCAGGCGGCCGTTTTTGTGTGGAGGAAACTACCAGAGAATGTGCAGACTCGGGTAGCCGCTACATTTTTTGGTCCCTTCATTACCAGCCTGCCTTCGTTGAAGAATGATCCTGATGTGATTCAGGCTCTGAGGGGGCGATGGTGGGACACCACTCACACTTTCCACTTGCTGATGGGGGAGGTGACTATGACCCCGACTTATTTCATGGCTCTGACCGGTTTGCCTTTTTCGAGGGTACCTGTCCCTTGTGGTTTTGCCAGGACTGCCAGGACGCCTGCCGAGCTGTTGGCTTTGGTTAATTGTGAGCTTATGGTGAAGAACTCCCGAGTGACTTGGGGGAAGTTCCGAACTTATTTTAGAGTCCTTGAGGCAGAGTCTCGGGGAGTGACTGCTGACAGGGTCGAGGCAGTGGCCCGGTGCTTCATTTGGTTTGCTCTGTCCCATACTCTGCTTGCCAATGGGGGAGTTATGCGGCTTTATCCTTGTTGGACCTTTTGGTTGACTTGGACCAGGCTACTCAGTACAACTGGGTGCAGCGGGTTTGGCTGCTTGTTATCACGGTATGGACCTGACCAGCCGTTCGACACAGAGCTCGGTCACGGGCTTCTCTCTTACTTGGGAGGTACATTTGTCACTCTGCCCTTTTCAGATTTCTGTCTTCTCTGTACCTTCAACTGTGTTTAATTCTGCCTTTGCCTCTATTTGCAGCTGTGGGCTTTTGCCGTTCTGGGTATAAGAGATTTCAAGATTGGGAGAGAGGGTCAGCCCCTGTATCCTGATTGTGCTAGGTGGTCTTACAAGGCCAGGAATGTGAAGACTAGCACCGCCCCCATCGGCTTGGTTTTTGCCAGGCAGTATCTGGATGGTCTGAGGCCTGAGTCCGTGTCTCAGTCATTGTTCCCCTGGAGACCGATATACGGTGCTATAGAGCATACTCTGCTGCCCACTCGTTCTAGGTTGCTGATGAGCTCGGTGGAGTGCATGGCTATATACTTGGGAGAGAGACTGTACTGGCAGTATGGGAGCCAGATGGTGGATTATCATAACCCGCCTAGGCTGGCGGTCCCAGAGTTCCCTCCTTTCTGTCCTCGTAACTGGGGAGCACTACCTGAGGATGACAGGGCTATGTACGTGGCAGGGGTTGATGCTACCCCTTTCATTTATCTTAACCAGGATTATGGCCTCTTCCGGGCGAACCATTTGATGCCGGGCTTTATGTATGCCGATCCTCGGGGAACACAGCCTGCCCCTTCGACCTCTACGCAGTTTTACCCTACCGGTGCAGTTATTTCTTTGACCCTCCTCTGCCTCCTTCGTATTATACCTACTCCAACTTTGGGGTTGTTGATGAGCAGAAGGAGATTGTCCCTGAAGATATGCCACCGGAGAGGGAGCCGCCGGCCCAGACTGCTGTGGTATGACTTTTACTTTTCTTGCACGTTTCTGATTATGGCCCACCTTTCTGTCCTAGTCTGTCTCATCTCAGTACACTGATGTAGTTTCCTGTTTCTGTTGTGACAGGTACCCGTGGATGCTTACAGGTACATAGGCCGTCAGAACAAGGGGATGAGGAGCAAGCTGCGCCGCCTGGAGGAGAGAGTCTTGGAGCTGTGTAGAGACATGGCTACTTTGACTAGGGAGGCTGCAGGGACCGTGTCTGGAGCTGCTAGAGGCATGGCTCGGGGTGCCCGTGGCATGGGGAGAGGTTGCAGAGATGCGTCCCTTGATGTGGATGAGGCCGTGCAGTCGGCTAGGCAGTCACTGAGCAGGAGCTTGAGCCACGGAGGTGCTAGTTCATCGACCAGAGTGTCAAAGAGGGCTCGTCACGAGATCGTTGTTGAGGAGTCTGAAGAAGAGTCCGATGATGATGATGAAGAGACCGAGAGTGGCGATGGGGGTGAGCACAGTGCCACAGGTGATGATTCGGAGTAGACCGGGGAGGAAGAGTGCCTGAACAATTTATTTTTTAACATGTAATAACATTTAGAACATATTTACAATCCTAGCTATTTTACCTACATTTTTTATGTTTTATTTAGACTCGATCTTAGGTGTCGACTCTTTACAAAAAAAAAAAGTGTGCCCAAAGTGTTCCACTTGTTGCGAGTGAATATTTCTTTGTTGCTGTAGATTCTGAACTGTTGCAGGTTGAAGGCGTTGAAAATGCCTGGGCTGCTGCTGAACTGACAAAGGCATGTTCTGTTCTGTCGTTTGTAAGAGGCGCGTGCGTCTGGACTTTGATTTGATAGGCGCGCGCGTTTCACCTTGAAGGGAGGAGGCGCCCGTGTCTGGTCTGCTGATTTATAGCCCCTTTCTTTTCTGAACTGGATTCTCCAACAGCTATAAATTTGAACCCATTTCGACCAGTTTGGTCACACAGCAGTATTCTGCACTACTTCTTATCTTTTTTAGGTCTCCAATTCTAGTCAATAATGGCCCCCATGACTTTCTCCTTTGAGGTGAAAGTGTCCGTCCCCGAAGGTGAGCAAGTGAAGTTTGTCCCTATTGTGAAGGCACGCCCGAGTGTCTTTGACCGTTTGGGGACGCCAAATGAGGTTGTTGCGGAGCCTTCGAAGCCGATGGTTCACGTTGAAGCCCCTAGGCCACATTATTTTCCAAATAATAAGAGAGGCAAAGGTAAGGGCCATTCTCCTCATGTGTGGAAGCATCCTTACAAGGCTCTGGTCAAGGCTTCTTTTGACAAAGGCAAAGCGAAAGGGAAGGTTGTTGATGAAGCTTTGCCCCGTCCTAGCGTCTTCTCTCGTCTTGGGGGTCCCAAGAGTGCCCCGCCCCCACCTAAGAAGGTCAAAGGCTATAGCAAGAAGCAATGGGTTCCCAAATCGAATAAAGATTAGATTTTCTTTGTACCCCAAGATTGCAATTAAATAGACCACTTGTTTAGGATTTAATGTTTTATTGTCTTTTATTGCTCAACAAGATCCGTTGTAGTGGTTAAAATAATTCAAGAGATAAATAAAATTGCATTTTGTTATGACTTGATTGGGTAAAAAATTATGTTTTAGACCGCACCCGAAGGTTGCCTACGTTCTTCTTATAGAGAAGCTCAGGTCTCCGTAGTTCAAACAAATGAACTTCTTGAGCTTGTCGAGGTTGACCTCCTTTGGAAAATGTTCACCATCCAAGTCTACGAGTCGGACTGCACCGCCGCTTAGTATCTTCTTGACCACGTAGGGACTGATCCATCGAGGTCCCCACTTCCCAAGGGGATTCATGGCATTGGGAGGATGTTGTCTTAGGACCAAATCTCCCACTTTGATATTTCGAGGCTTCACCTTTTTGTTGAAATCCCTTTCCATTCTTTGTTGGTAAGCCCTTGTGCGCTCGAACGCTCTTAATCTCTTTTCGTCAAGTAGGGCTAGTTGCTCATATCGAATTTGTATCCAATCAACCTCGTTGACTTGGTTCTAAAGTAAGACCCGTAGAGACGGAACCTCGAGTTCGACCGGGAGTACGGCTTCAGAACCATAAACCAATGAGTAAGGAGTTTCTCCCGTTGCTGACCGTATTGATGTGCGGTAGCCCCACAATGCTAGTGGTAATTTCTCGGGCCAATCTCTTCCTGTTGAAGCCATTTTTCGTATGATGACTTCGATTGTCTTATTCGCTGCTTCGACCGCTCCATTGGCTTGGGGGCGGTACGGGGATGACTTGTGCTTGGTAACTTTGTAGTTAACCAAAAGTACATCCATTTCTTTCTCGAAGTGAGAGCCATTGTCGGATATGATCTTATGGGGGATACCATATCGGCACATAATGTTGTTCTTCACGAATTCGGCCACTTTCTTGGCGTTGAGGACTCGGTAAGCTTGTGCTTCAACCCATTTTGTGAAATAGTCTACGGCCACTAGGATGAATGACTGTCCGTTGCTCCCCGTAGGATGGACTTTGCCGATGATTTCTAGGCCCCAACAAGAGAATGGCCAAGGTATGGTCATGTTGTACAGTTGTGAAGGCAGAGCATGTTGTAGATTAGCATGGAACTGGCACTTGGCGCATTTCTTGACTTTCTCGATGCAGTCTCTTTCCATTGTAGTCCAATAGTAGCCAATACGGAGTATCTTCTTGGCTAACATAATTCCATTCATGTGGGGTCCACACTCACCTTTATGGACTTCGTGCATGATTTCTTGAGCTTCGGACTCGTTTGCACATAAAAGATTAATCCGTTGATGATGTCTCTTATTGACTCGGTTCCAATCAACACATATCTGGCGGCTAGCTTCTGTAGTGCCACTCGATATTTCCCGTTGCTATTGTCGGGGAAGGTGCCGTTGTTGAGAAAGTTCATGATGTCATTTTACCATGGGGGATTATCTTGGACTTCATTGATCTCAATGTTCATGCAGTATGCCGGACTTGTCCTCCTTGAAATTTTGAAAGGTTTCACCATTTTTCCTTTGGGCATCTCAACCAGTGAGGCTATAGTAGCCAGAGCATCGGCAAAGCGATTCTTGTCTCTTGGCAAATAAGTGAGTGATGTCTTGGAACTGTTCGACTAATTCCTCGAGGTGTCGACTGTACTGTGGAAGGGTCGGGTCTTGGATTCGCCATTTACCTGATGTTTGGTTGATAAGGAGTAGGGAGTCACTGAATACTTCTATTTCTGTGACATTTCTTTCTAGAGCTGCTTCTAGCCCCGCTATGCATGCCTCATACTCAGCAATGTTGTTGGTAGCTTCGAATTCGAGACGGATGGCAATTGGAGTGTAGATGTCCTTTGGATCGACAAGCAACATTCCTATCCTAAAGCCATGTTTATTGGCGCCGCCATCGAAAAAAAGTTTCCACCTTTTTCCTCGGTTGTAGTGCAAACGAAGTGCTCGTCAGGAAACTGTAAGTCCTCCCCCTTCACTTCGTTACACAGAAATTCAGCAAGCTGATCACTGAACACTTTCCCCCTGATGTATTTGAGTGTGACGTAAGTGATATCATAGCCGGCGAGCATGAAGTACCACTTGGCTATCCTTGTTGACATGAAAGGCTTCTCGAAAATGTAGCGGAGTGGGTCCACTTTTGCTACTAGCTTGATCGAAAAGGCTTCCATGTTGTGTTTGAGCTTTTGAGTAACCCAAACCAGTGCTGCACATGACTTCTCTAAGATAGAGTAGTTCTTTTAGCCTCCTTGAAATCGGCGACTGACAAAGTAAATGGCATTCTCCTTTGTGGAGTCTCGTTGCTCTTGTGCTAGCATAGCCCCAAGGGATTCATCATTCACTGTGAGGTAGAGCAGGAGAGGCTTCTCCTTGTGAGGTGGAACCAAGACTGGAGGGCATATCAAGTAATGCTTCACTTGGTCAAAAGCTTCTTGGCAAGCGTCGGTCCATTCTAGAGCCACATTCTTCTTGAGTAGCTTGAAGATTGGCTTGCACATGGAAGTAAGCTGGTACACAAACCGACTGATGTACTGAAGTCAGCCCATGAAACCTTTGATTTCCTTTTGCATCTTGGGAGGAGGCATATCGATGATCGCCTTGATTTTTGAGGGGTCTGCTTCAATTCCCCTTTCGGTAACCATGTAGCCAAGGACTTTGCCCCGGATAACCCTAAAAGTGCACTTTACGGGATTGAGCCTCATCTTGTGTTGACGAAGCTTTCAAAGAACTTGCGGAGATCTATCAAATGTTGACCGTAGGTCCCTTTTGAGTGGATGATCATGTCGTCCACATAAACCTCAATCTCTTTGTGGATCATGTCATGAAACAAGTCTGTCACAGCCCTTTAATAAGAAGCCCCAGCGTTCCTTAACCCAAATGGCATGGCTATGTAGCAAAAGGTGCCCCACGGTGTTGTGAAAGCAGTTTTGTGTTGATCCTCCTCGGCAATGAGAATCTGATTGTACCCAGCAACACCATCCACAAATGAGCGGACCTCGTAGGCAGCAGTGAAGTCGACTAGCATGTCGATGTCGGGTAGTGGAAAGTCATCCTTTGGGGAAGCTTTGTTGAGATCCCGGAAGTCCACACAAACACGAACTTTACCATTAGCCTTTCGGACTATGACCACATTAGCTAGCCATGTCAGATATTCAATAACCTTGATGAAGCCCATACTGAGAAGCTTTTCTATCTCTTCTTTGACTTATAGAGACCATTCTGGCTTGATCTTTCTGAGCTTCTGTTTGACTGGCTTGGCGTCGTCTCTGATCGGAATTCTGTGTTCAGCGACCTTTCTGTCCAAACCCGGCATGTCTTTGTATGACCATGCAAACACATCCACGAACTCTCTGAGCAGTGCAGTCAATCTGTCTTTCTCTTCCCCCTTAGAGAAGCTTCCGATCTTGGTTTCTTTTGGTTCTTCGTCGGTACCCAGATTAACAACATGCAATTCTTCATCAGCCCCTGGACCATTTTCACCATGACTACGGACCTGTTGAGCAAGTTCATTTAAGTATGTTGTGTTTTCGTGGTCTATTTTATCATTATTTGAATCGTTATTAACTAGTTCATTAGATTCGTTATTAGTTAATTCATCATTCATGATGTTTGCAATCTCGGGGTACTCGGAAAGATCAAATTTTTCATTAACAAAGAAAGGGAACACACGCTCGGCTATGGCCTCCATATCCTCTTGGGTGAGGGTATCGGAAACACTCTCGGACTCAAAAGTGAAAGTGAACAAGTCTTCCTTTGTAACCTTGCGCGGAATGCAACCCATCTTCTTGACCAAGAATTCCTCGGATACCACTGGTCCCTTCGTAGAATACCAGTTGTTGATCAGCTTGGAGCTTGGCTGGATCTCGCTGATAGTCTCCCTTCTTGTGTCGGTGTCGTAGATGGCATTGACTTGGCACTCATCCATGATGGCGAGTACCTCAAACATGGAGGCTAAATCTGTCAATTCTTCCCCCACGGTGACCTCTGTCTTGGACTCTATGGTCATTTTCTTCCCCCCACCATTCACGGGGTGACATGGGAGTTGGTTCCCTTTCGGACTTCTGAATCTCACAGTCGGCAAAGATCTCAAGGACGGGCTTTCTGATACCCTTGCTGTTAACCCATGGCTCGAGAAAGATCATGTACGGAACAGCTTCCCCTTGGCGGACAAAATACCCATTCAACGTCTTGCGGTAAGGCCTTAGATTGGAAATCTCATAATGACGGCCTTCCCTACGAGCTCAGACCTTTTCATTCTTGACGGCTTGCTCGTGTTTTAAGTCGTCTTTGGAAGGTTCATATCCCAGACCGAACGTGTTCTTAACAAAAGGAACCTCAATGGGTTGTATTCTCCCTTGTTGATATTTCCCTAGGCCTAAACCAGGGAAGTAGTTCATGTTCCTCATCATGCGGAGGATTTTACGATTGCCGAGGGTCCATGATCCGTTTCCCCTTTCTTTGTCAATGGCGTTGATTGAGACGCCAGAGAGAGTAGAGTCTGCCAAACCATGCTGAATTTGGTGGATGGGTTCCCCCTTTCTGTGTATAGAGACGTTTTCTACCATAACGGTCACAATTTCATCCCCATTTTTGAACTTTACACACTGATGGAGAGTTGAAGGGACGGCATTGGAACTGTGTATCCACGGTCGGCCCAAAAGTAAGTTGAATGAGGAAGGAACATCGAGCACTTGAAACGGGACGGACATGACCATGCTCCCAAACTCAATATCTATTTCCACCATACCCATGACTGTACGGGCAGTGCTGTTGTAACCTCGGATTACTTGAGTAGAAGGCTTCAAATCTGAGTTCTTAAGCCCCAGTATGCCCATGACTCGGCCGGGCATTAGGTTGAGTGCGTAACCACCATCAACCAAGACTCTTGAAATAGGTCTCCCCCTTGCTCTTACCTTAAGGTAGATAGCCTCATTTTGATCGGACCCAAATGGTGGGAGGTCCATGTCGGCAAAGGTGATGACATTGCCAAAATGAATGTGGCCTATCATTGCAGTGAGGTCCTCAGGAGTAGTGTCAGGAGAGATCGATGTGTCGTTGAAATTACTGATGACAAGATCTCGGTGCTTCTTTGAGGATGCAATGAGGTCCCAAATGGAGAATTATCACAAGTTGATTTGAGCTACGCGCCATGCGCCACCTTCACCTTTGCGCCATGCGCCTATCCAGCGCGCGCTCATAAGGTGATGCGCCTAGTTATGCTACGCGCCCCAAAAACTCAACGCGCCTCATTATTAAAATATTTAACACTTGGTGATTTATTGAAGACATGAAGACTTGAAGAAATTCAAACTACGCCAATGATCCAACGGTGGTTAAATAACACGTATGCACCCGCATCTAAGGACACCTGTCCATAACGGTCATATTTGTGTTATGTGTCTAACGGCTATAAAAGGACACGTGCTCCACTCAATGAGCGACAGCACATCTGTCCTTTAACCTTATCCACAAAGGATTTCCAACGGCTAGTTTTTTGGGCTCTACTATAAATACCCCATAACTTCAAACGTTTTGAAGTTGCTAAGAATCTCAGAATTTCTCTCTCAAGCATTTGTTGAAAATTTGAAGATTGCCTTTGATTTTCCAGAATTCTCAAGAACATCTTCATACCTTCATCCTTAGCCCAGATCCTCAAGTAAAAACACTTTAGTTTTCTTGTGCTCTAAATCTCAAAGATCTAAAGAGCCTTGAATCTAAAATCACACACGCACCTCTTTAACTTTGATCACTTATATCTTTCTTTTAGAGATACACCAGTTATTGTCTAGGATTTGTTCTTTCATAGAATATTAGATCTTGAGTTATTGTATAAGCTCAAAAGATTGTAATTTGTAACACTCTCTCATTATATAAGATCTCCATTAGAAATCCAAGACTAACCATCTTGGTAGAGGACGTAGATCATTTTCCCAATCGAACCTCTCCAAATAGCGTGTATTAATTTCTTGTCATTTACTTTCAAGTTATTATCTTATCTCACTATTTGCTTGTTTAATCATTGTAGATTGATTGATCTGAATTGTGTTGTGTTGGTTATATCATTTGCCTAAGTTCCTTATTTCACCCACTTTAAGCCAAAATATTTAGAGTGTGTGTTGCGCCCCTTTTAATCATTTGCGCCTATTTTACTTAACTATTCCGCTGTGCATTTCACTCACTCACTTAGGCGCATTTCATAACGCTTATTTGATTAAGTGCGCATTTGCCATTGAATTTTCAAGGGTACGAAAAGAATTTTAAAACAGCTATTCACCCCCTAGCTATTTTCCATACCCTTGTTTCACTTTGGGACCAACAAGTGGTATCAGAGCTAACACCTTTATAAAACATTTTTGTTTTTCAAGCTTAATAGTTTCGGTGCCGATTCAATATGGCAAACTCAAAACCTTAGGCAACTGCTAACTGCACACATATTCCAGTCTTTGATGAAGATCACTTTGACGTGTGGAAATTCAGCATCTTAACTCATCTCACCTCAATCGATGAAAGGCTTCATGACACCGTGGTTTATGGACCTTACATCCCTTTGAAAGCGAATCCAAATCTGCGCACCAATGCTGCTCAACCAACCATCAAGAAACCAAGGAAGAAACAAGAAGAGTTGCAAATTATGGCAAAGCAAGAAACATTCTCCTAAGCACTCTAATCACGGCTATAAAACAACAAGTCATGCATTGTGCTACTGCTAATGAGCTAGGGGACGCTATTGAAGAGCATATAGAAGGAGATAATGTTTGTAAGGAGAACAAGAAATATGAAGTGCAAAAGAGATTCAAAAATTTCTCTCAACTCCCCGGTGAAACCTTAAGACAAACTTATGAACGCTACTGTGAAATTATCAATCTTTGTATTTCACTTGGCATGAAATTTTCAAACAAAGATTTGAATGTAAATTTCCTCCAAGCTTTTGGCTCAAGATATCTTCATAAATCCAGCGCTCTTGAAGACGCCAGAACTTTAGATGTATGGAAGTTAAGGAATCTTTATGCAAATCTTAAAGTTTATGAGCTCAAACTTCAGCGCATCAGTGAAACTGAAGGAAAATCGAAATCCATAGCAATGGTGGCGCATAGAGAAGAAGCGCATGCGCCTACGCCGGTTCAAGAAGAGAAAAGTTCTGATCCCAAAATTTCTACCTCTGAGCTATTAGACATGGATGATGAAGACTTCACTTTATTTGTGAAGAAATTTCAAAAGTTCAGAAAATTCTCAAGACCCGGCTCAACCAGCAAATTTCAAGGATCTACCAGCAGAGCTCCTCCAAAGTTCACGAGGAGCAGTTATTCTAAAAGAAAAGAAGACTTTGTTTGTTTTAATTGCAGGAAACCAGGACACTTTGCTTCAAGCTGCCCAATTCCAAAATTTGAATATATGCAGAAGAAAAGCAGCCATACTCCCAAGTTCACTCCCAAATTCACTCGTCACAAGGGAACGGTTGCTGAAGAAGAATCACCAGCAAATGAGCAGAACACTTGGATTGAAACAGACTCAGATGAGAGCGATGAAGATTCTGATGATGGACTCATTTGTTTGGTGGCAAATGATGATGAAGTTGATACTTATGATTCTGATGATTACTTCTACAAAGAGGTTCCTGATATGAATGTCTTGAATAAACCTATCAAGAAATCTGCAGGTTTTCAAGAAGTGAAAAGGAAGAAAGGACCAACCATCAGCGAGCTAGTTGAACAAGGATTTCTCACTCCGGCTCAAAGCGATGGTGGATTGTTATTTTCTAGATGTGATCTAAGTGCTAGAAGCAAACTCAGAAAGAGTGAATATGTTAGACCTCAAGTTGCACCTATTCCTACAATCAATCATGATGAGGACATTGTAAAGCAAGAAAAGTTGTTCTTAGAAGCCGAAAAGGTAATCAGTAAATTTGGCAAAATGAAGGAAGCTTTAGCACTAACATGTGATGAAATTTCCCAGCTTAAGACCGAGAAATCTCTATTTAAATCTGAACTCACCCTCCTTAAGGAGCAGATAAAGAGCATGACTCCTCTTACTATTAAAAACACTTTTCTAACAGAACTCACTTCTTAAAGTTCAAAACGATGAATTGGTTGCTCAAATTATTGATTTTAAAAAGATTACAAATGAGTGGTCCAATTCTCGTGTCACTATGGAGAATATATTTGAGTCCCAAAAAGTCAGTGGTGATAAAAGTGGCTTGGATTCTCATCAACTAGTGACAACTTTAAATGTGATGTATGTGCGAAAGAGATAGTGAATTTACAAATCAGCAAACTTTTGAAATATTCCCAAGGAAAAACATTCTAATTCAATGGGTAAAGGACAGGAAAAAAGTCAAGAGACAATCATTCCATTATGTCTACCCAACGAAACAATTTGGGAAAGCAAAAGAGAAGGAAGTAGCTACAGATGAATCATCCTCCAGCAAAACCATTCTTGAAACTAGGCGCGCTCCTTCTCCGAGTGCACATTATGCGCCTAGGAGCCACGCGCCTAACCGCCGTGCGCCTCCTATCCCTATGTGCCCTCTAAGAAAAAAGCGCTCCAAAATTTCAAAAGAAAGATTTTGTTAGGCTGGCTCATCTGACCCAAAGAAGGATGCTATCCCAAAGAAAGTAAAGAGTTTGTGAAAACTCACGTGATTGGTGGCTTTCATCATTGTTCAATTTGTGATTGTTTCGGGACATAAGGCCGTGGAATGCCGTTTGAGATTTCATCCCAATGCCAAAGGACATAAGAATCCTAAGGTCAAGCAAGAGTGGGTCGTCAAAAGTTGCTAACTCTAGGACCCGAAAAGGAATAAAGGGGACTGCTTTAAATGTTTATATTTCAGGTTCTTTGCTTCATGGCTGGATCTTCAAAAGCTAAAACGTATGAATGGATTCTTGATAGTGGGTGTTCACGACACATGACTGGAGATGAATCCTTACTTGAAGATGTTCA
Organism: Campanula takesimana; assembly: GCA_026119855.1. Taxonomy (NCBI): domain Eukaryota; kingdom Viridiplantae; phylum Streptophyta; class Magnoliopsida; order Asterales; family Campanulaceae; genus Campanula; species Campanula takesimana. The sequence goes on along the minus strand of JAOWBW010000359.1, from coordinate 799,776 downwards.
TTAAGAAAGAGGTCCCGCAGTAACATTTGGTGATAATAACAAAGGTCAAGTTGTAGAATATGGAAAGCTCAAGAAAGACAAAGTGTGCATTGAAAGAGTCTCTCTCATCAAAGGGCTCAAGAACAATTTATTATCCATATCTCAATTATACGATAAAGGATTATAATGCCATTTCACCTCAACTCAATGTCTTATCAAGAATGGCAAAACTGGAGTTACATTACTCACGGGATATCGTAAGACAAATATTGTCACGACCCGAAAACCCGTCTCTATTTTATTATTAAATAATTAATTATTTATCTATTTATTGATTGATTATTTATTTATGTGCGCATTTTATATCTCATAATATTAATGTGTGTCTAGCATTATTTGGTTGATATTGTGTTAAGTGTGAAGTAGGGGAATTATTTCAAGAAGGGTTATAAGGGTTTAAGTGTTCTAGTTAAAAGTAGAGGGGTTAATTGTGAAACTTTCTTTTAAAAATATCCTTCTCCTCCCTCCCTTCTCCCTCACTCTTCTTCACCACACACACACACACACTGCAATCTCTCTCTCTCTCTCTCCCCTTCCATGAAAGGTAAACTCCCTCCCCTCCCTCTTTCCTCATTTTAGTCATCTTCCTCTCATATTTTCTTAGTGCTCATTTTATGAAATATGTTTAGATCGTCGATAGGATCGTGTAGAGCCAAAAATATTTGAATTCCGTCTAATTCCGTAAAATTCAAGTAAGTTGCTTCTCCCCATTTTTATGCTAAAATGTTCATCTTTAGCTTATGTAATGCTTTAGTTCATATATATGTCGCGACCCCGAACCCCGCGGGCCCGAGATCGCGAGCTGGACGTCGACTTAAACAATAAACTCTAAAATAATGAAGATAAAAATTTCCTTTTATACCCAAAAGATGATAACACAAGGTTTTGTAAACCAACTTGAACAACACGGTCAAACTAGTATAAACTCCATAAGCTTATACACCAAAGTTATAAAATATACAAAACCTAATGACGTCAATGTTTGGTACAAATATCCCAAAAAGGTTACACATTTCTACAATGTAAACCCACCAATATCAACCTGCCCCAAAAGCTCGAACCCACTCGACGTCCTGTCTCGTGATCAGTGAGTCTAATCCTTTCCACCTGGGGGGGGTTAAGGAAAAACAAAGACAAAAGAACAGGGGGTGAGATAAATCTCAATAAGTTACTAATGCAACTACATGACATGCTATAATGCAATATACAATAATAAATCATAGATAGCACATAGCAGTTATCACATAACAGATAGCAGCGGAAATAAACACATAACAAAGGATATAGCCAAGGTTTTCCAACTGAAAGAACCAAATAAAGGTCGCTGCGCAGCTTCAACAATCAACCAAATCAACATCTTCATAATAGCATGAAATCTGAAGAGAAACCCCCGTTACCGGAACCAATAACAAAGTAATGTGCCACAAAGGGCGGGAGCCATGCCACAAATTATGCTCCCAACGTCTCAACCAAGGCCAATCTGGAAGAGGAAAATAAGGGCAAAACAATGGTCGACACATAATGGACTTGGCCGGTGCCATCACAATATCTCACATCGCCCGACACAACCACAAATACCAGCTGGACTTTCAAATAACTGCTAAGTAATGAAATACTAGCACGATAAAAACAAATGATTCCAAAGTAGGGAATCATACCAAATGATCATCACAAAGATAAGTCAAACCAACAATACCTCAACAAGATGTTCCAAAATCCCAATTAACACTTAATTAATTTCAAACAAAACTTGATCACAAAGGACCCAATTCTATCACTAGAGTGTACTACAATGTTCACTAAGGTCGACTAGAAGGACACCCAAGACTTAGACCAAAACGCATTCTTCAATCACAAAAATAACAATGAAAACCTTCAGAGGTTCTGTGCGGCCGCCCACTCGGGTCTGTGCGGTCGCCCAAAAAGCCATCAAACAAGAACAAAACCTTTCAGATAGATGTGCGGTCGCCCAGCCAATTTTGGCGGTCGCCCAACCTTCTGGTCTGCCGGAAATCGGGAGGGATGAACTGGGTTCTCCCCATTTTTAACCCAAACCAAAACTAACCAAAATCGAACACTCTTAACTAGTATATTGATGTACTAGAGCACTTATAGGTCTAAAAGAACTCATATGACAACATTTAACAACCAAAATCAAGATCAAATCCCAACATGATTTTAACACAAATATCACCCAAAAACAACAATAAATTTCAAATAAATTCCAAACTCAACCAAACTTCAAATATAACAACTCAAGCATTATATAAGCATGATATGAACACTTTAGCATAAAAATGGGGAAAAGCAACTTACTTGAATTTTCTCAAAGTTGCCGGAACTCGAATATTTTTAGCCCTCTACGATCCTAACGACGACGATCTAAACAAGTTTCATGTTTTAAGAAATGAGAAATAATGAGAGAAGATGAAGAAAATGAAGAGAAAAGGGAGAGAAGAAAAAACTTACCTTTTTCTTGACAATGGAGAGAGAGAGAGGAAGGAGTATGCTGAGAGTGAGGGAGAATGTGAGGGAGAAGAGAAGGAGTAGGGAGGGAGTAGGGGAAATTATTTAAAAAGTTACATCTAGGCCCCTCCCCAAATACTAACACAAATACTTACACTCCCTACTAACAATTAAGACCCAACAATACTACACTAACCCAAATAAAATGCTAGGCATAAATTATTATAACACATAAAATGCACACATAAATATTTAAAATAAATAATAATTTAAATAAATAAATAAGCAAATAAAAATAATAATTATTTATTACTAATAAAATAGAGCCTAGTTTTTCGGGTCGTGACATTCACTCCCCCTTAAAGAAAATTCGACCCGAATTTTAACGAGACTTACCCGAATTAAAAAGCCATGGAAATTCCTCTCGATCTCATCACGGAGCTCCCACGTCGACTCCTCGATATTGTGATTCCTCCAAAGGACTCTAACCAACGGGATGCTTTTGTTCCTCAACTCTTGGACTTTGGAATCTAAAATCCGAACCGGTCGTTCCTCGTAGGTCATATCAGGCTCTATATCCTCCGGTACCCTCGGTAACACGTGAGATGGATCATGAACACACTTCCGAAGCATAGAAACGTGAAAAACATTATGTAACCGGTCCAAAGATGGTGGTAACGCAAGACGATATGCTAGGAGTCCAACCTTTCCCAAAATCTCAAACGGTCCCACAAACCTCGGAGCCAATTTGCCTTTCTTCCCGAACCTTCGAATACCCACCTTCGGAGATACTTTCAAGAACACAAAATCACCGGTCTAAAACTAAGATCTCGCCTTCGGTTTTCTGCATAGCTCTTATGTCGACTCTGGGCTGTTTTCAATCTATCCCGGATAACTCTAACTTTCTCAACTGAACCCTGAAGCAAATCAATACCCAAAACTTTCGCTTCACCGACTTCATCCCAACAGATAGGCGATCTACATTTTCTTCCATACAAGGCCTCATACGGTGCCATCTCGATGCTAGCCTGATAACTATTGTTGTAAGAGAACTCCACTAACGGTAGGTGCGAATCCCAAGAATCAGAGAAGTCTATCGCACAAGCTCGCAACATATCCTCAAGAATCTGAATAGTCCTCTCGGATTGACCGTCGGTCTGAGGGTGAAAAGCTGTGCTGAATCGCAAGTCTGTACCCAAAGCTTCCTGAAACGCCTTCCAGAATCTAGAAGTAAACCTCGGGTCTCGATCTGACACAATACTAACCGGAACCCCATGCAATCTAACGATCTCATCGATATAAAGGGTCGCAAGCTTCTCCATCGAATATCTGATGTCAATAGGCAAGAAATGGGCACTCTTGGTCAATCTATCCACGATCACCCAAACACTGTCATACTTCCTACGGGTACGAGGTAGTCCCGTAATGAAATCCATAGTTACATGCTCCCATTTCCACTCCGGAATCTCTAACGGCTGAAGTAGTCCCGCGGGTCTCTGATGCTCGGCTTTGACCTGCTGACAAGTTAAACATTTCGAAACATACTCATCTATTTCCCTCTTCATGTTGTTCCACCAAAATTGCTGTTTTCAAATCCTGATACATCTTCGTACTACCCGGATGAATAGTATATCTCGATTTGTGACCCCATAAAAAAACTTGCCTCTTTATTCCACCAACATCGGGTACGCACAAACGACCACGGAAGTCAACACTCCACTCGAACTCAAAGAAAAATCCTCGAAGTTCTTTTCCTTCAATTTACCATTACCTTCACCAACTCGGGATCTTCTTTCTGAGCTTCTTTATCCTCTTAATTAGGGTCGGAGATACCTAATATTCGTAAAAAATAGCCCCATGTCTCGATTCACGAGGAGACCAATCTCGAACATCCTCAAGCATCTTCCACTCTCGAACCATCATCGAAGCCATATAAGACTTTTTACTAATCGCATCGGCGACCACATTCGCCTTTCCCGGGTGATAGGAAATCGTACAATCATAATCCTTCAACAATTCCATCCATCGGCGTTGCCTATTGTTCAACTCTTTTTCTGGGAGAAAAGGTATTTCAAACTCTTGTGATCGGTAAAAATCTAAAACTTCGCTCCATAAAGGTAATGCTTCCATTTGTGCAACGCAAAGACTATCGCCGCCAACTCCATATCGTGAGTGGGGTAATTCTGTTCACTAGGGGTCAACTTCCTCGAAGCATACGCAATTACTTTCCCATTCTGCATCAAAACACAACCCAAACCCTCTTTCGAAGCATCACTGTAAATCACTAAGTCGTCATTCCCATTTGGTAACGCAAGAACAGGAGCCGTAGTTAATATCTTCTTTAATTCATCGAAGCTACTTTGACATTTTTCATTCCACACGAACGGTACATCCTTCCGGGTCAATGAGTCATCGAGTAGCAATCCTCGAAAACCCTTCTATGAACCTTCTGTAATACCCGCTAAACCAGAAAAACTTCTGATCTTGGTCACTGACTCGGGTTTCTTCCAATCCACTATAGCTTCAATCTTTGAAGGATCCACCGAAATCCCATCTTTCGAAATAACATGACCCAGAAAAGAAACTTTCTCGAGCCAAAATTCGCATTTACTAAACTTCGCAAACAACTGCTCCCTCGCAAGAATGGATAGAACTGTCCTCAAGTGCTGCTCGTGCTCCTCTCGAGATTTAGAGTAGACGAGTATATCATCAATAAAGACCACTACGAACGAATCAAGATAAGGATGGAAAACCCGGTTCATCAAATCCATAAACACGGCCGGCGCGTTAGTCAACCCAAACGGCATAACCAAGAATTCATAATGACCATACTGAGTGCGAAAGGCAGTCTTCGGAATATCCTCAGATCGAATCTTCAACTGATGGTACCCACTCCTCAAATCAAGCTTGGAAAACACAACGGACCCCTGAAGCTGATCAAATAAATCATCAATGTGAGGTAGAGGATACTTGTTCTTCACTGTAACCTGATTCAACTTCCGATAATCAATACACAATCTCAAAGAACCATCTTTCTTCCGCACAAACAAAACCGGTGTTCCCCACGGGGAAACACTAGGGCGGATAAACCCTCGATCAAGTAACTCTTGCAACTGAACCTTTAACTCCTTCAAATCTGCGGGAGCCAACCTATACGGTGCCTTCGAAATTGGAGCTGTACCCGGCAAAAGATCTATACAAAATTCTATCTCACGATCGGGAGGCATATCATACTCAGAAGAGAAAACATCGGGAACTTCCCTAACTACCCGAACACTTTCCAAACTAGAGGATTCTTTCCTAGTATCAAGCACACTAGCCAAGTACCCCTCACAACCACGATGCAATAATTTTCTCGCTTTCACATAAGAATGACACGAAAATTTCTACCAAAAGGCATAGCCTCAAAACAAAATTAGGCACATCAGGGATAGAAAAATTAACGACCTTTCTAAGACAGTCAACAGAGAGCATGAAACTTGCTTAACCAATCCATACCCAAAATAACATCAAAGTCCTGAATAGGAAGGACTACCAAGTCCGGCACACAAGACATGACCACAATATAAGCACGTCACAAGCACGGTAGACTCTATCGGTCACAAACACTCTCCCATCGGAGTTGACACCTCTAACATAGGGCAAAGACTCAGATGTAGCATTTCGTAAAGAAGCAAATTGCACAGAAATGTATGAATGAGATGATCCTTGATCTTACTAACGTACGCGCGCTCACATACAAGATATAGAAACAATACCTCCAATCACTGAGGGATTATCTTGCCTGATGTTGATTCATTGCAAACACTTTTTCCTTGGACTTTGGCTTTCCCCGTAGCATCCCTTTTCTGACCCTGTGGAG
>JAOWBW010000359.1:584109-793309 GCA_026119855.1 Campanula takesimana | reverse complement strand
GCATAAATTATTATAACACATAAAATGCACACATAAATTATTAATTAAATAATAAACTTAAATAATTAAAATAAAAATAAATAAATAATTAGATATTTATTATTAGAAAATAGAGGCGGGTTTTCGGGTCGTGACATTCACTCCCCCTAAAGAAAATTCGACCCGAATTTTAACGAGACTTACCCTAATTAAAAAGCCACGGATATTTACGATCCATCTCATCTCGAATCTCCCAGTCGATTCCTCAACATTATGATTCTTCCAAGGACTCTAACCAACGCAATGCTCTGTTCCTCAACTCTTGGACTTTGGAATCAAGAATCCGAACCGGTCGTTCCTCGTAGGTCATATCAAGCTCTATATCCTCCGGTACCCTTGGTAACACGTGAGATGGATCATGAACATACTTCGAAGCATAGAGACGTTAAAACATTATGTAACCGGTCCAAAGAAGATGGTAACGCAAGCCAATATGCTAGAAGTCCCACTTTCCCCAAAATCTCAAACGGTCCAACAAACAAAACCTCGGAGCTAATTTACCCTTCTTCCCGAACCTTCGGATACCAACCTTCAGAGACACCTTCAAGAACACAAAATCTCCGGTCTGAAAACTAAGATCTCGTCTCCGATGATCGGCGTAGCTCTTCTGTCGACTCTGGGCTGTTTTCAATCGATCCCGAATAATTTTAACCTTTTCCACCGAGTCCTGAATCATGTCAACCCCCAAAGTTTTGCTTCCCCAACCTCGTCCCAACAAATAGGTGACCGACATTTCCTCCCATACAAAGCCTCATACGGTGCCATCTGTATACTCGACTGATAACTATTATTGTAGGCGAACTCTGCAAGCGGTAGGTGGGTATCCCACGAATCTGGAAAGTCAACTGTGCAAGCCCGTAACATATCCTTGAGAATCTGAATGGTTCTTTCAGACTGACCGTCAGTCTGAGGATGAAATGCGGTGCTAAACCTCAATCGGTACCCAAAGCCTTCTGTAACGCTTGCCAAAATCGGGATGTAAACCTGGGATCTCTGTCTGACACAATACTAACTGGAACACCATGTATGACAATCTCATGAATATACAAATTCGCAAGTTTCTCCATCGAATAGGAAATGTCAATGGGTAAGAAATGAGAAGATTTAGTCAACTTGTCCACAATCACCCAAACTCCATTGAACCTCCTTCGAGTCCTGGGTAGTCCGGTTACAAAATCCATCGTAATGTGTTCCCACTTCCACTCGGGTATCTCAAGAGGCTGAAGTAGACCTGCGGGTCTCTGATTCTCTGCTTTAACTTGTTGACAGGTCAAACATTTCGACACATATTCTGCGATTTCCCTCTTCATGTTAATCCACCAAAATTGTTGTTTTAAATCCTGATACATCTTCGTACTCCCGGGATGAATGGTATACCGGGATTTGTGACCCTCATCAAGAACTCGCTGTTTAATCCCACCGATATTCGGCACACACAATCTGCTACGGTAAGTCAACACTCCCTCGGAGTCAAGCTGGAAGTCCACATACTGTCTATCCCGAGCATCATCCATAATCTTCTTCAACTCTGGGTCATCCTTCTGAGTATCCTTTATTTGTTGAATTAATGTGGGAATACATTAAGGTTCGCAAAAATAGCTCCACGCTTCGACTCTTGGGGATGCCAATCCCGAGCATCCTCTAGCAATTTCCATTCACGAGTCATCATTGATGCCACATAAGACTTTCGACTGATCGCATCAGCTACTACATTTGCCTTGCCCGGATGGTACGAAATGGTGCAATCGTAATCTTTTAAAAGTTCCATCCACCTACGCTGACGGTTATTCGATTCCTTTTGAGAGAAGAGGTATTTCAAACTCTTGTGATCGGTAAAAATCTCAAACTTCGCTCCATATAGGTAATGCTTCCACTTATGCAACGCAAAGACTATCGCAGCCAACTCCATATCATGAGTAGGGTAATTCTGTTCACTAGGGGTCAACTTCCTCGAAGCATAAGCAATTACTTTCCCATTCTGCATCAAAACACAACCCAAACCCTCTTTCGAAGCATCACTGTAAATTACTAAATCGTCATTTCCATTTGGTAACGCAAGAATAGGAGCCGTAGTTAATATCTTCTTTAATTCATCAAAGCTACTTTGACATTTCTCACTCCACACAAACGGTACATCCTTCCGGGTCAACTGAGTCATCGGAGTAGCAATCCTCGAAAACCCTTCTATAAACCTTCTGTAATATCCGGCTAAACCCAGAAAACTTCTAATCTCGGCCACTGTCTCGGGTCTCTTCCAATCCACTATGGCTTCTATCTTTGAAGGATCCACAGAAATCCCATCTTTAGAAATAACATGACCCAGAAATGAAACATTCTCGAGCCAAAATTCGCATTTACTAAACTTCGCAAACAACTGCTCCCTCGCAAGAATGGATAAAACTGTCCTCAAGTGCTGCTCGTGCTCCTCTCGAGATTTAGAGTAGACAAGAATGTCGTCGATGAAGACCACCACGAACGAATCAAGATAAGGATGGAAAACTCGGTTCATCAAATCCATAAACACGGCAGGCTCGTTAGTCAACCCAAACGGCATAACCAAGAACTCGTAATGACCATAGCGGGTGCGAAAGGCATCTTCGGAATATCCTCCGATCGAATCTTCAACTGATGGTACCCACTCCTCAAATCAAGTTTAGAAAACACCACGGACCCTTGAAGCTGACGAATAAATCATCAATGTGAGGTAGAGGATACTTGTTCTTCACTGTAACCTGATTCAATTTTCGGTAATCAATACACAATCTCAAAGAACCGTCTTTCTTCCGCGCAAACAAAACCGGTGCTCCCCACGGGTAAACACTAGGGCGGATAAACCCTCGATCAAGCAACTCTTGCAACTAAACCTTTAGTTCCTTCAATTCTGCGGGAGCCAACCTATACGGTGCCTTTGAAATCGGAGCCGTACCCGGCAAAAGGTCTATACAAAACTCTATCTCACGATCGGGAGGCATATCATATTCAGAAGAAAACATCGGGAAATTCTCTAACTACCCGAACACTCTCCAAACTAGGGGATTCTTTCCTAGTATCAAGCACACTAGCCAAGTACCCCTCACAACCATGATGCAACAATCTCTTAGCTTTCACATAAGAAATGATACGAATATTCCTACCCAAAGGCATAGCCTCGAAAACAAATTTAGGCATATTGGGAATAGAAAAAGTAACAACTTTCTTACGACAATCAACAGAAGCATGAAACTTGCTCAACTAATCCATACCCAAAATAACATCAAAGTCTTGAATAGGAAGGACTACCAAGTCCGCACACAAGACACGACCACATATAAGCACATCGCAAGCACGGAATACTCTATCGGTCACCAAACACTCTCCCATAGGAGTTGGCACCTCTAACACATAGGGCAAAGACTCAGATGCAGCATTTAGTAAAGAAGAAAATTGCACAGAAATGTAAGAATGAGATGATCCTGGATCTACTAACGTACGCGCGCTTACATTAGATATAGAAACAATACCTCCAATCACTGAGGGATCATCTGCCTGATGCTGATTCATTGCAAACACTTTTCCTTGGACCTTGGGATTCCCCGTAGCATCCCTTTTCTGACCCTGTGGAGCACCAGCTCCTAACCCAGTCGGTTGACCTCTGAATCTCGGGTAATCCTTCACAAAATGCCCCAACTGCCCACAGTTAATACATTTCCCCCGTTTCTTCCAACACCGGTCCTCCGAGTGTCCTTCCCTTTGGCAATATGAACAGAGTCTCCTATTTTGGTTCCCTTGGTTCCCGGCAGTAGTGCCCGGGTTCCTTGGGATTGGTTTCCCTCGGGACTGAGATTGTCCCCCAAAATTACCTCGGTTATCAGAACGGGATTGTGGCTTGCTCTGCCCTCCCTGCTTGCTAGTGTTAGTCACCTCGAGCTTCTTCTTATGCTCCCCTATATCCTGCTCGATTAAGTATGCACGGTCTACCGCATCCTGGAATGTCACAATCCTTTGGGCTATAAGCTGAGTACGGAGATGTCTTCAAACCGCGGATGAACCTCATGGCTTTCTGCTCCTCAGTCCTCAAAAGATAGTCACAATACGGGCTAATTCTGTGAACTTAGCCGAGTACTGAGCTATAGACAACAAACATAGCTCCAAGTTGAGAAGCTCGATCTCCTTTCGGTTTTGATCTACTACCGGAATGAAATGCTCTTTGAACTTCCGCACAAACAATTCCCATGCATACACTGTATGAGTGTGATCCCAACTCGCTTTAATCCCTTTCCACCAATGCTCGGCGGCCCCAACCAATTTATAAGCCGCAAACCGGACCCTATCCTCGTCCGTGCACCCAAACACATCATAAATTTTCTCCATAGACTCAACCCATAGTTCGGCCTTCTTCACATCGGGCTCACCATCGAACTCCTTTGGTTTTAGTTTCAGAAATTGCTCCAACCCGTATCGCGGAGGTGTCACATGCTCCTCTCTTGACCCTTGGTCATGAATTGCCTTCATGGCCGCCTCAAACATGCCTTGGAACATAGCACGGTTCTCTTCCCGAAGATCATTCTGATTCTGAGCCCCACTAGAACCTTCACCCGTTCTTCTTCTAGCCATTGTGAATAATTACCTGCATAAAACATCAACCGTTACTCACTCCGAACACAACTACCCTCCTAGGTCATACTAGTCTACCTAGACTTATACTTAGAGCTAAACCATAGCTCTGATACCAACTGTCGTGACCCCGACCCCGCGGGCCCGGAGTACGCGAGCTGGACGTCGACTTAAACAATAACTCTAAAATAATGAAGATAAAATTTTCCTTTTATACCAAAAGATGATAACACAAAGTTTTGAAATCCAACTTGAACAACAAATATAAACTAGTGTGAGCTCCATAAGCTTACACCCAAAATAATAAAATATACAAATTCTAATGACGTCAAGTTCGGTACAACTATTCCCAAAAGGTTACACATTTATGTAATGTAAACCCACCAATAACAACTTGCCCAAAAAGCTCAACCCTCGCGACGTCCTCCTCGTGATCAGCGAGTCTAATCCTTTCTTCCTGGGGGGGGTTAAGGAAAAACAAAGATAAAAGAAAGGGGTGAGATAAATCTCAATAAGTTACTAATGCAACTACATGACATGCTATGATGCAATAAGCAATAAACAATAATAAATATCACTTAGCACGTAGCATTTATCAATTAACAGATAGCAGCGGAAATAAACAATTAACAAAGGATATTAGCCAAGGTTTCCCAACTGAAAGAACCAAATAAAGGTCGCTGCGCAGCTTCAATAATCAACAATCAACATCTTCATAGTAGCATGAAAGCTTGAAGAGAAAACCCCCGGTACCGGAACCAATAACAAAGTAACGTGCCACAAAGGGCGGGAGCCATGCCACAAAGTCATGCTCCAAAACGTCTAGCTAGAATACTCACAAAGGAGCTAGCTCATCCCATCCAAGGCCAATCTGGATGGGAAAGAAGGACCAATGGGCGATGCTATACTGGACTTGGCTTGTGCCATTATAGTATTATCCATTGCCTGACTCGATACACAAATAACCAGCTGGACTTTCAAATGAAAGCTAAGTAATAAAATACTAGCACGATAAATAACTAATGATTCCAAAGTAGGGAACCTTATCAAGAAGTCGCCAAGAAAGTGAAATGAACCAACAACACACAATTAAAGTGTTCCAATAATCTCAACAATGATAACACAATTCCCATATCACATTTGATCACAAAGGATCCAGTTAACTCAAGCACACAACCCAAAACTAACACTCATCTCGAACAGCTCAAGGAGAGCTTCAAAACGATAACTTATACACCTAAAACGGAGTCCGGATGAGGGAGTTATGAACTATTGAACATTGTCAACGAAGGTACAAAAGGATGAAGCTCAGGACTTGTACAGCAGAGGGGGCGCACGCCCACGCAAAAAGGGTGCGCGCGCGCGCCCTAAAGGATCATAAGGTTTTTGCAAAAATGCCAGAGGAGGGTGCGCGAGCTCGCGCGTAAAGGGTGCGCACGCCCTAAAGCATCAGAAGGTTTTGAGTTTTGAAACAATTGAGGGAGCGCACGTCCCCCCAGAATATGGTGCGCGCGCCCTAGATGATCATAAGGTTTAGTTTACAAAGGGCATAAGGGTGCGCACGCTTCCCCTGAGAGGGTGCGCGCGCCCCCTTGCCCGGAGGGGCAAATTCCGCCAAATTTCCTGGGTTCTTCAAAAATTCCAACCAAAATCAAACCAAACCCAAATCCAACCCTCTTAACCAGCATATTCAGGTACTAGAACAACTCATAGGTCCAAAAGGGACCCCTATAACAACATCTAGCCACCCAAGTAAAGAATTGATTCAAACATCCAAAATTTCACAAAAATGGATAAAAATGCAAATAAATTCCAAATCAAACAAAGAAGCCATATATATCAACTAGAGCATTAATGGAGTTAAAGATGAACATTTTAGCATAAAAATGGGGGAAAAGCAACTTACCCGGATTTCTCAAAGTTGACGGAATTCGAATATTCTTAGCTCCCTACGATCCTATCGACGATCCAAGCACATTTCATAAAATGAGCACTAAGAAAAGATGAGAGGAAGAGGATGAAAATGAAGAGAGAAGGGAGAGAGAAATCTTACCTTTCTTGGAGAGAGAGAGAAAGAAACTGGGAATGGAGTTGGGGGTGAGGGAGAGGTGAGGGAGAAGAGAGGGAGTAGGGAGATGATTATTTCCAAAACTTACACTTAGACCCCCTCCCCACTAACTACACAAACTCTAATACTTCCTACTAACAACTAAGACCAAATAATACTACACTAGCACGAATGGCCCAAATAAAATGCTAGGCATAAATTATTATAACACATAAAATGCACACATAAATTATTAATTAAATAATAACTTAAATAATTAAATAAGAAATAAATAAATAATTAGATATTTATTATTAGACAATAGAGGCGGGTTTTCGGGTCGTGACAGGATATGGAGGCCATAGCCGAGCGTGTGTTTCCTTTCTTTGCTAATGAAAAATTTGATATTTCTGAGTACCCTGAGATTGCAAATATCATAAATGATGAATTAACTATTAATGAACTTAATGAACAAGTTAATAACGATTCAAATTATGATGAAATAGACCACGAAAACATAACATACTTAAATGAACTTGCTCAACAGGTCCGTAGTCGTGGTGAAAATGGTCCAGGGGCTGACGAAGAATTGCATGTTGTTAATCTGGGTACCGACGAAGAGCCAAGGGAAACTAAGATCGGAAGCTTCTTCAAGGGGGACGACAGAGACAGACTGACTGCACTGCTCAGAGAATTTGTGGATGTGTTCGCATGGTCATACAAAGACATGCCGGGTTTGGACAGAAAGGTAGCGGAACACAGAATTCCGATCAGAGAAGATGCCAAGCCGATAAAACAGAAGCTCAGAAAGATCAAGCCAGAATGGTCTCTGCAAGTCAAAGAAGAGATCGAGAAGCTCCTCAGTGCGGGTTTCATCAAAGTTATCGAGTATCCGACATGGTTAGCCAACATCGTGACAGTCACAAAGGCAAACGGCAAGGTTCGAGATTGTGTGGACTTCCGGGATTTGAACAAAGCTTCCCCGAAAGACGATTTTCCACTCCCTAACATCGACATGCTGGTCCACTCCACTGTTGCCTACGAGGTTCGCTCATTCGTGGATGGGTTCGCTGGGTACAATCAGATTCTCATGGCCGAGGAAGATCAACATAAGACCTCCTTCACAACACCGTAGGGTACCTTTTGCTACACAGTCATGCCATTTGGGTTAAGAAACGCTGGGGCTTCCTACCAAAGAGCCGTGACAGACTTGTTCCACGATATGATTCACAAAGAAATCGAGGTCTATGTGGACGACATGATCATTCACTCCAAAGGGACCGATGGTCAACATTTAATCGATCTCCGCAAGTTCTTCGAAAGGCTTCGTCAACACAAGATGAGGCTCAACCCTGTAAAGTGCACGTTCGGGGTTATCCGAGGCAAAGTCCTTGGTTATATGGTCACTGAAAGGGGAATTGAAGTAGATCCCTCCAAAATCAAGGCAATCATTGACATGCCTCCTCCAAAGACGCAGAAAGAGATCAAAGGTTTCATGGGCAGACTGCAATACATCAGTCGGTTTGTGCACCAACTCACTTCCATGTGCGAGCCAATATTCAAGCTATTCAAGAAGAATGTGGCTCTAGAATGGACCGACGCGTGCCAAGAAGCCTTCGACCAAGTGAAGCATTACTTGACGTGCCCTCCTGTTCTAGTTCCGCCGCACAAGGAGAAGCCTCTTTTGCTCTATCTCACTGTCAATGATGAAGCCCTAGGGGCTATGTTAGCACAAGAGCAACGAGAGTCCACAAAGGAGAATGCCATTTATTTTGTCAGTCGCCGATTCCAAGGAGGCGAAAAGAACTACTCTGTCTTAGAGAAGTCATGTGCAGCATTGGTTTGGGTTACTTAAAAGCTCAAACACTATATGGAAGCTTTTACGATCAAGCTAGTAGCAAAGGTGGACCCGCTCTGCTACATCTTTGAGAAGCCTTTCATGTCAACAAGAATAGCCAAATGGTATTTCATGCTCGCTGGCTATGATATCACTTACGTCACACTAAAATCCGTCAGGGGGAAAGTGTTCAGTGACCAGCTTGCCGAATTATCGTGTGACGAAGTAAAGGGGGAAGACGTACAGTTCCCCGACGAGCATTTAATTTGTATTGCAACCGAGGAAAATAAGTGGCAACTTTTTTTCGATGGCGCCGCCAATAAACACGGTTCTGGTATAGGAGTATTGCTTGTCGATCCAAAAGACATCTACACTCCCATTGCAATCGGTCTGGAATTCGAAGCTACCAACAACATTGCCGAGTACGAAGCATGCATAGCAGGGCTCGAAGCAGCTCTCGAAAGAAACATCACGGAACTAGAAGTATTCGGCGACTCTTTGCTTCTTATCAATCAGCAATCGGGTAAATGGCGAATCCAAGACCCGACCCTCCAACAGTATGGTCAGCACCTTGAAGAATTGGTTGAACAATTCCAAGAGATCACTTTCAACTACCTGCCAAGGGATAAAAATCGCTTCGCCGATGCACTGGCCACCATAGCTTCATTAGTCGAAATGCCCAAAGGGAAAATGGTGAAGCCTTTCAAAATTGCCCGAAGGAACAGTCCGGCATACTGCATGAGTATCGAGATCAACGAGGTTCAAACAAACTC
Organism: Campanula takesimana; assembly: GCA_026119855.1. Lineage (NCBI taxonomy): Eukaryota > Viridiplantae > Streptophyta > Magnoliopsida > Asterales > Campanulaceae > Campanula > Campanula takesimana. The sequence goes on along the minus strand of JAOWBW010000359.1, from coordinate 784,020 downwards.
TCCGTGGTATTCGGATATCATGAATTTCCTCAAAGATGGCACTTATCCCGAGAATAGCAATAAGAAGTCTCAAGCGGATCTGCAAAGGCTAGCCTCTCGGCACGTACTGATTGGGGACCGAGTCTACAAAAGGAACCACGACGGGATCAATCTCTTATGCGCCAATGAGGCCGAAGCTCAAGAGATAATGTGTGAAGTGCACAAAGGAGAGTGTGGACCCCACATGAATGGGTTTATGCTAGTCAAGAAGATACTCCGCATTGGTTACTATTGGAGCACTATGGAACGAGACTGTATCGAGAAAGTCAAAAGGTGTGCCAAGTGCCAATTCCATGCTAATCTGCAACATGCTCCACCCTCGTAACTTTACAACATGGTCACACCTTGGCCTTTCTCTTGTTGGGGGATAGACATCATCGGTAAAGTCCATCCTGCCGGAAGCAATGGGCAGTCATTCGTTCTAGTGGCCGTCGACTACTTCACAAAGTGGGTTGAAGCACAAGCCTATCGGACCCTCAACGCCTAAAAAGTGGCCGAATTTGTAAAGATTAATATCATGTGCTGATACGGCGTGCCTCATGAAATCATTTCCGACAACGGCTCTCACTTTGAAAAGGAAATGGATGCACTTTTGGTAGAATACAAGATCACCAAGCACAAGTCATCTCCTTACCGTCCCCAAGCAAATGGTGCGGTTGAAGCAGCAAATTAGACCATCGAGACCATCGTCAAGAAAATGGCCTCAACAGGAAGGGATTGGCCCGAGAAGCTACCATTAGCATTGTGGGGCTACCGCACATCAATACGGTCAGCAACAGGAGAAACTCCTTATGCATTAGTCTATGGTTCTGAAGCCGTACTCCCAATCGAACTTAAAGTCCCATCTCTACGGGTCCTCCTCGAGAATCAAGTCAACGAGGTCGATTGGATGCAAAGTCGATATGAACAGCTACCCTTACTCGATGAGAAAAGGCTAAGAGCACTCGAACGCACAAGGGCGTATCAGCAAAGGATGGCAAGAGCTTTCAACAAAAAGGTGAAGCCTCGAAACATCAATGTGGGAGATTTGGTCTTAAGACAACATCCTCCTAATGCCATGAATCCCCTGGGGAAATGGGGACCCCGATAGATCGGTCCGTACGTGGTCAAAAAGATACTAAGCGGCAGTGCAGTCCGACTCGTGGATTTAGATGGTGACCAGCTGCCAAAGGAGGTCAACCTCGACAAGCTCAAGTAGTTCTATGCTTAATAAACAAAGACCATGAAAAAAAAAAATTGCTCGCTAGGTTGAAAACCCGCAAGGGCGGCCTAGGCAAAAATTAGAGAACGTGCAAAAAAGAAGCCCGCTAGATTGAAAACCCGAAAGGGTGGTCTAGGCAAAAAACAGGGTGCACACAAAAAAAAATGGTCTTTGTTTGTTTGAACTACGGAGACCTGAGCCTCCCAATTCACTTCAAATAACAAAATGCAATTTTTATTCATTCAATGAATTATTCAAGCCATTACAACGGATTTATTGAGCAACAAAAGACATCAAAACATTAAATCCTAAAACAAAGTGGTCTAATTTAATTGCAATCTCTTAGGGTACTAAGAAAAGTCCAATTTTCTCTTAGCGTTCAAAGGACCACCCAATCGTCTCTCAATCCTTTTCTTCTTGGATAACGGAGGAGAACTAATACGCACCGAAACCTTCTGTGTTGCGGCACGTCTCCTAGCATAAAAGTCATCCAAAGGAGTACCGAAAGGGTCAGCAAGAATGTTACTCGAATCATCAGCAGCCTCCCTATATCTCAAAGCGCTGCTAGGCTCAAAACCCTTTCCCAACAACTCGGCACGAAGAACATCGACCCAAGTGATGCCACGGTAAAGGGTGCCAAACAAATAATCCAAGTAGCTCTCGGGAAGGAAGACACTCCCCCGATGCAGAGGAGCAAAAGCCCAACGGTTGCGATCATCTCCCCAAGCCGACTGAAGCTCACTCGAGAAGTCCGGACCCATGTAAGCAACTGGACGAAGCATTCCGTCCCTCGGAAAAGGAATTATCTGTTGGCAACCAAACCGCCGCAGAACCCGCTCTGGCTGGTAAAATGAAGAATCTCTCAAGCCGGGTACAACCACGTGCTGAAAACCAAGAGTCCATTCCACAAAAGGACGAAGACCCCAAGAAGGAGGGCACCACTCAATATCGACGGTTACCCGAGAGGCAAAGAATTTCTTCCAACCATCTTCAGATAAATCCCGGATCAACAGCTTCCTCCTATGAACAGGAAAAGGAGACAAATCACCATCCGGGGAATAAATCTTGAAGTGCTCTCGGAGCCATATGGTCAAGAGTAAAGGGCTTCCCCGACACATATTGTCCGTCCTATGTAACTCATCAAGGCCGTGCAACGTCTCCCCTACAATAAGAGGGATTATACTAAATTGTTTCTCCTTAGCTTGCAAAATAATCTCAGCCAACTGCGCATCCGCAGTCCCGAAGGGTGTGACAAACAGTACTTCACTAAAGAGACAAGCGGCCATGGCATTCCTCTTGAAAGATTGAACCACCGGATCCTCCGAGTGTAAACTGAAGAACATCGGCAACTCAGTTATGTCAATCACAGTACCGTGCAACATCTTCCTCACATCCTCAACAGGGAGATTCAGTAACTCAACCCAAGAGTCAATGGCACCACGGTGATATTTAGGGACGGCAATCCGACCGGCCAAAGGCATGCCAAGGATGGCCCCGAAATCATCAACAGTCGGCACCATTTCATTAGCTGAAAAGTTAAAGGTATGGCAATCGTAATCCCAGAAAGCCGCGATAGCTCTCAACAAATCCCAATCCGGCTTCAACGTCCGCAAAGTGAAAAGAATTCAGAACCCGAAGTCTTTAATGAAGGCCTTCTTGGGATGGGTTTTGAAAGAATACACAAAAGTGTCCAAGTCCATTTCATACCCACTAACAACCTTGACATCAAGAACAAAAGAATTGGAAGCCATGGAAAATGTTGATCACAAGCAAAGTTGAGCAATAATATGATGTTCAAAAATGGCAGAAAAGAGCTGTGAGAATCAAGTGGTCGAACAGAAGCTGATATTATAGCTGTTGGGGGGGGGGTTCTTTTGGCCAGCAAATGTCAAGCCCGGAATTCCGCCTCCCAGACGCGCGCGCCACCCGCCAGCGGTCTGAAATGCGCGCGCGCGTCCCAAGCCTACAGAGGAAAGCGCGCGCCTCCCAAGTCTAGATCACTTCAGAAAAGGCCTTGTCAGAAATCTCCAGCCTAAATCAAGACACAGCCCCGGTCCTCGGACACCCAGTTGGGCACACCTTCTTCTGGTCCGCCCTAAAGGCATGTCAAAGATTGAAAGTAGGATAGAAACTCCCACTCAAAAGTACGCTGTCTTTCTCCAGATTCTGAACTCCCTAAGTTTTGTCACTGGTGCCATACCCCCCTCAAGAGTCAATCTCAACATTTCATCCCCAGCAGGAACATTCTTCTGGTCGCGGTCAACTGTGCCCGCACCCCACAAGTCAAAAAGTCAAGTGTGACTCCAAGTGGCACGCGACTTCAAAATAATATTTCATCAACGAATTTCACTAACGGATTCGTCAACAAAGGTTCACCAATGGCCTCTTCAAAGGTTCACCAACGGCCTCTCCAAAGGTTCACCAACGGCCTCTCCAAAGGTTCACTAACGGCCTCCTCAAAGGTTCACTAACGGCCTCTTCAAAGGTTCACTAACGGCCTCTTCAAAGGTTCACCAACGGCCTCTACAAAGGTTCACCAACGGCCTCTTCAAAGGTTCACTAACGGCCTCATTCAAGGGTTCACTAACGGCCTCATCAACGGATTTCACTAACGGATTCGTCCTCAAAGGTTCACTAATGGCCTCCTCAAAGGTTCACTGACGGCCTCTTCACAGGTTCACTAACGGCCTCCTCAAAGGTTCACGAACGGCCTCTTGAAAGGTTCACTAACGGCCTCTCCAAAGGTTCACTAACGGCCTCGTTCAAAGGTTCACTAACGGCCTCATTCAACATATTCAGCCGGCAGGTTCACCTAACGGATCATGCCACCCCCTCTATCAACAAAAGCCGCTCACATAGGGAGCGCACCACTATCTCTCGCAATTTCAAATTCCTGCTTTCATCGAGTCTTTGCTTTTTCTTGGTGATGTCCTCGGCGGGTGTTTTTAACTTTCGTCGACGCATCTTGCTTTGTAATCCACGTTAGTGAACCATGCCACAAAGTCATGCTCCAAAACGTCTAGCTAGAATACTCACAAAAGGTTCACTAACGGCCTCCTCAAAGGTTCACTAACGGCCTCTTCAAAGGTTCACTAACGGCCTCTCCAAAGGTTCACTAACGGCCTCGTTCAAAGGTTCACTAACGGCCTCATTCAACATATTCAGCCGGTAGGTTCACCTAACGGATCATGCCACCCCCTCTATCAACAAAAGCCGCTCACACAGGGAGCGCACCACTATCTCTCGCAATTTCAAATTCCTGCTTTCATCGAGTCTTTTCTTTTTCTTGGTGATATCCTCGGCGGGTGTTTTTAACTTTCGTCGACGCGTCTTGCTTTGCAATCCACGTCGCCGAGGGGCTCTGTAGACACCCCGCCTTGGACCGCTCACCCCGATTGCACATTTGATCTTGTGTTTCTCCCCATTTTAAGTGTTTCTCGTTAGTTTCTGTCACTTCCGTTAAGTTCCTGACTGACTTCGTTAAGTCCAGGGACTAAACTGAATAACAGGGCTGACCTTCTAGTCCATTCTGTCAAAATCGCCTTCTCTGAGTCGCGCGCCTCCGACAGGAGGATCCAGACGCGCGCGCCTCCCGCCCCCAAAGCAGGAAGCGCGCGCCTCTGGGCGTCGGTTACAGATTTCTGGCCAGGATTCTCTCCCTTGCTCAATTTACAGGATTTTGCCCGGGAAAGATTTCTTGGTGACTGAGTTTTGGCACCAAAAACATCTCTCTTTCACCTATAAAAACCCCCCTTTACCTCCATTTTCAAGGACCTTGGCCTCTCAATCTTACATTCTCAATAAAACACTAAAATTTCACACTTACAAAGCATTTCCAAAGGATTTCTCTAAAGAATTCATCAAGAAGTGTTTGAAGTCTCTTGAAGTCTAGGTAAAGTTATTTCTTTCCTCTTCTTAACTTCATCTCTTTTCTCTTTCTTTTTGTTTTATCAAAGTGCAATCACCCAAATCATTTTGGGACATGACTCTAATGATCACCTCATCTCATTGAGGCCGGTTAAAGAGTTATCTCCTACATTCCAAACTCTATTTTAAAACCCCTTTTTATGATTTAAAGAAGAAGAAGAAGAACGTTTATCATTCATGTAGATTTTGATCAAGCAAGACCAACTTTAGTTGGGCGAGATGGGTGTTTCGGTACTTCCCATCTCGTAACCTAACCCCCAAACCTCAAAACAAAGAATCTCTATTTTCGTAATCAAACTTAGGCTATTATCAATAGGTTTTTCTTATGTTCCTCAAAACATAGGTGGCGACTCTAAAAACAAGTTAGACATCTTAGGATAATTCACGCGCTCTAGCCAAGCCGTGGTTCCCCCGGGGTATCTACAGGACCCATTATCAACAAAAGCTCTGGGGATCTTCTTCCCGCTTATCTCGATGGTGATGTGCATAGGTTTATTGTGATCGCCGCCAAATGCGGGTACGAGCTCCGAGAAGGTGATAATATTTCCAAAGTGGATATTGCTGATCATCTGTGTGACGTTCTCGGGAGTTGTGTGTGATGGGACCATAGTAGCGGCCAAGTTCTTCTCAAGCATCAAGCGATGAGCTAGAGATGAGGTGAGCAGAGACTAGAGAGAGATGTGAGCTTGGGTTTGCTTAAGCTGTGTCAGGATGGGATCCTTCTCTTTAGGGTCTGTCTGTTCTGGCTCTTTACTGAAAACCTTCATTGCACCCTTGGGATCTTACTGATAGATCTGACCGGACCTCATGAGTAGATTGATCTCTGCTCGTGTGTCATATGGAGACTGTGGTATTTTCATGGATTCTACGAAGATTTTGGCTAGAGATAATGGTGGAGATTTGAGTAGACCGGTGTCGTATTCTCCTAAAAGAGAAACTTCTCGAGACAGTTCTTCTAATGACAGCATATAACAAGAAAGATTACTATCATTAATAGAATTTGAAGTACAAGCTATCTCATAATCACTAGATGACTCGCAGTCTGCCACAATAGGTTTAGTCAGATCAGTGAGGTTTTTCTCTACTTCTATTATAGCCACACTTCCTTTGTCTAGGGATAATCGAGGATCTTCGAGAGAACCATCTTGAATGAGCCTTAAGATGTCTTTCTTCAAAGTGAAGCATTCTCTTGTTCTGTGACCAGTGGCTTGGTGGTAATGGCAATATTTCCATATTTTGCTTCCCATATTCGGAGGGTACCCTTTGAGTTGTCTGAGTAGTCCTTTGTTCACAAGGTCGCGGAGGAACTTCTTCATTGAGATTTTTAGCTACTCGATGGGGTCTTCAAGCTCTAGCATGGTGATCTGATCAGTCCCCACCATATTGACATCCATGGCGATGATTTTCCTTTGGTCAGCTATATGACATTGTCTTTGATGAGCTTCTATATAATCAGCTTAATGGTGAAGCACTCGTTGTTGGTGTGTGTTAGGCCTAATTGGTAGGAAAACAGGCTAGAGGAGGGGGTGAATAGCCTAATAAAACTTTTTCAAAGAAACACTTTATAAATGCAAAGTCACTAATCAGCAAGCAACCAATAATCAGTAAGCGCAGCGGAGAAGATGTGACTAAGTTTAACTCACACAAAATCAGTATGAAAAGAGTTTGAGAGTGGTTTAAACACAAAGTAGTTTTTTAAAGATCAATGCAGTTTCAAGAGATTGGTCAAAGGAAATTACAATGAATCAGTATGTAATATGAAGTTGCCGGTGATAGATTTCCAAACCGGCAATGGTAAGCAGTAGTAAAGCAAACACAAAGGGGACACGAGTATTTAGATAGGTTCACAGTGTAAATACTGCTACGTCCTCTACCAAGTTTGCTCATAACTTGGATTTGGGTTAAGTGCACTATTAGATTTCTCTAGTCTATTACAAGCACGGTTTTGCCGGTTACAAAGACCTAAACTCTAGAGATCACTAATGGATCGTGATACAAATACTGACCAAGTGTTTTTGAGCGGCAAGTCCAAAAGAACTTATCTCACTCAGGTGGGTGTGTGAAAAACTCAAACAATGTATTCCTTAAATAATATAGTTTGGGAATACTGACAATATTGATGAGTTTGTGCACAAGTCTATGTCCTATTAAATGTCTAATGATTTCTTGGACAAGAATGTTTGAGCTTCAATGAATGCTTCAAGACAATTCAACTCTCTTTAATGCACCACCCTTATTTAATGCTCTGAGTCTTGTATTTATAGGAGAAGTGAATGACTTGAGTCTTGTAAGAGAAGGGTTGTAATTTGAATTTCCAGCTGGTTAGGTGAGGAGCATTAAATGCGCTATCTTCAGCATTAATGGCGAAGATACGCATGCTTGTAAAGTCTTATGGGACAGGACCCCTTTGTCTCAACCGGTTACCTGCAAAAAGCAAGTAGAGACAGAGTAGAGCTAAAAGTAGCTCGGTGTCAGACTGGCGCAGAAAGATATAGCAGACAGTTTAACTACAAATGGTAAGATCGTATAACCGGCAATTGGTAAAGTCAACTAAATTAGAACGATGAAACCTGGGGATATTCATATGAAGAATATCTTTGAGTTTACTACCAGTAACCTTCAGTTTGTCCTTGCTGATTGCAGAGTTGCCGGTGACTTAAATTGAATACAGGTTAAGTCCTTAATCGGCAATGTGGAACTCGTCTTACTGATTTGTTTTCTGATATCCTCAAGCTGGTTTACCTTGGATTGAAGAGTTGAGATACACCTATGCTGGACACTAGGAACCCAAAAGATATCATAAAGATACAAATGAAAATTGGGGGATCCTAAGTGTTAAACATGATTGGGATTAAGCAATTCTAAGTCCTATACATATATTTGAACAACAATCTCCTCCTAATTGCTGTCCAATCACCCTTTATCAAAACATCTATCTTAGCTTAGTAAAAGAATGTTTTCAGAAATATCTATTTATTATCATCCCCTAAGCCAAGTCACACACGATGTTCAGAAAAGGTAAAAATAATAAGAATAAAAGTAAAACGAACAGAGGTGGAATGCCGATAACTTGGATCGGCAAAGAATTAATCTGCAAGAAAGTGTTAGCATGAAAGCAGTAGATAAATTCAGAAATATAACATATAAAATAATTGCACACAAAAATATGGTTAGCAAAGAAGGTGTTGGATATATCTTGGAAGTCTTGAAAGATATCTATTTCATCGGTTACATTGACTTTAAGAATCAGCAGTCTTGGATGGATCAGCTGCAACCGTTGAAGTAGACTCTGTACGCTTTGACTTCTTCTTTGCTTTTGAACCTTCTTCTTTTTCAGCCTTTCTCTTCTTCCTTTCTTGCCTCCTCTGAGCACTCTGCAGCCTTTCAGTCAGCATCAGATTATTTGCCTCAAGAGCGGCAATCTTTAAGCGAGCCTCGACAAGAGCAGCATTTGCATCAGATAGATTTTTCTCAGACTTCGCCAGATCATCGATTTGAGATCTCTGCTCAGCAATCAGTTGCTTTTGAGTAGTAAACATAGTCCCCAAGGATTCTGAAAGAGCAATCAATCTTGATTCTCTATTTTCAAGAAGATCCTTCAAGTCTTGAATTCTTTTATCTTTAGCAGCTTCCTCTTCCTGATTGGACTTAGCAAATTTGTCGGAGAGATCATCAAACAAATATTGCATTTTATCACGGATAAACAGACCAGTATCTCCCAAATCGGCACGAGTAACCGGCATCTAAAGATCAGCAGCATCGCCTTCCAAGTGACTAAAGTATTCATACATACTGTTTAGCACAATGTGTTGGGTTTCCTAGTAACATGCGCAGGGGAATTAAGCATTTAAATTTTTATGAAACCCAAAGCCCATAGATTCGTTCATATGATTATATCAAATACATACATAATGAATACTAGAATACTAACCCTTGATGACTTTGAATTTGTAACCTTGAATTCGCTGGAGGCTTGAAAACTTGATCACGAACACAAAGCTTGAACACGAACTTTGAAGATGATAAGTTTCACCCTCTAGCGGTATCCACACCACGAACGAATATCAAGAACACTTGATCTTGGTTGCTAGATCAAATTATGAAACACACTTTCACAATTGTAAGAACTATATGGAATTATGAATTTCTTGATCTTGGATTCTAAACCTTTGATCAAGAATAATGTCTCTCTAAGAGGCTAGGAATCATATGCTTAATGGCTAGTGAAAAGATGTTTATATAGGTCCTAGTCCTTAACCCTTAAGGACCTAGGATACCTAAATCCTGTCAACCAATTAAGGCAATGTTTTTCTGTCACAGCTGCTCTGGCACAGTCATGCCCTATAACTGGCACGGTCGTGCCAGTAGGGTCGAGCCTGCCTTCCTTCTTCCGTTTATTGTAACGGTCATGCTTTATAATCGGCACGGTCGTGCGGTATAACAAGCATGGTCGTGCCAGTCACGAAAAAGTCATTTTTCCATAATTCCAATTCAGTCCTTTAGGATTCGTTCTATTCGTGAGTGACCCTCTAGGATTACACTATGTTGGCAATGGATCCAAACATGAACCCATAAGATATGATTAGGTTCTAGAAAACTGTCATACCTACCCAAATAGTGTAACTAGATACATGTTCGCATTCCTTTTAGAACATATCACAATCCCTTTGTCCACGATGTCATTGAACACAAGTCATGGTCAACAAGTCAACTTGTATTGTTCAATGCTTTCTCGATTCCGAATATGTTGATAATCCAAATGACATTGATCCAATCAATTCATTTGAGTCCGGCCGAACATTTCATCAACATCATTCCTACGAGGGGCCCAAGCTTGACATCTTTCCGAAGAGGGACAAATCCATCGAAGCTTATTATTCTTCCCTACATGAATATGATTATGCCAATCATACCCTTTATAACTACCCGGTTAAAGGTAGCGTTTGAATATATCAAACATAATGTTCATCAAGTGGAAGACTATAATAACTTCATGTCTAAGGATTCAAATGACATAACTAATATGAGATATATACGACATAGACCATGATATAAATCTCATGTCCAGTACCTTGTTCCAAACAAGTATCCATAAATCTAACATGATCATCTCATGATCATTTAGCCTTTATACTAGTACCAAACAAGTACTAGGGATGGAGATTATTATAAGTAAACATGAATAATAATAATAATCAAAACATCTCCTTATTAATATGAATAAAATGATAACATACAACGTTTTACAAACGTGCCTAAGGCACCAACACTAACAATCACCCACTTGCCCTAGGCCCAATATCCCATGTATCTAATACCCATGGACCTAACATGACCATCATGTTTAGCTTGTGGAAGTCCTTTTGTTAGCGGGTCCGCAACATTATCATCAGTAGGTACTCTACATATATTTACGTCTCCCCTATCCATGATTTCTCGAATGATATGGAAACGTCTGAGTATTTGTTTGGATTTCTGATGTGCCCTTGTTTCCTTTTCTTGATCATTAGCACCATTATTATCACAATAAAGGTCTATTGGATTAGCAATACTAGGAACCACTTAAAGTTCACCAATGAACTTCTTAATCTAAATAGCTTCCTTTGCAGCATCCGATGCAGCAATATACTCAGCTTCAGTTGTAGAATCAGCGGTTGTACTCTGCTTGGAACTCTTCCAGCTTACAGCTCCACCATTTAACATAAACACCAAACCTGATTGCGATCGACTATCATCTCTGTCAGTTTGGAAGCTTGCATCTGTGTAACCATTTACAATGAGATCATCTTCCATTCCTCCATAGATCAAAAACGAATCTTTAGTCCTTCTCAAACACTTAAGAATCGCTTTTACAGCCATCCAGTGATTCTCATCGAGGTCGGACTGATATCTGCTCATCATGCTCAAAGCATAAGATACATCCCGCCTAGTACATATCATGGCATACATGATGGATCCAATTTCTGAAGCATATGGAGTCTCACTCATTTTCTCGCGCTCATCTTTTGTCTTAGGACATTGAGTCTTGCTTAGAGAAACTCTATGTAACACTGGCAACTGTCCCCTCTTAGAATTTTCCATGCGGAATCTTCTAAGGACCTTGTCAATGTAAGTACTTTGGCTTAAACCAATTAGCTTCCTTGATCTATATCTATAGATCTTAATGCCAAGGACATATGCGGCTTCACCCATATCTTTCATTGCGAAACACTTTCCTAACCAAGTCTTTACAGACTGAAGTGTAGGAATGTCGTTTCCAATGAGCAATATGTCATCCACATATAAAATAAGGAATAACACTATGCTCCCACTAATATTCTTGTATACACAAGGTTCATCTTCGTTCTTGATGAAGCCAAACTCTTTCACTGATTCATCAAAACGAAGATTCCAACTCCTAGAAGCTTGCTTCAATCCATAGATGGATTTCTGCAACTTGCATACTTTAGAATTTTGTTCAAAACCCTTGGGTTGTGTCATATACACATCCTCTTGTAAGTTCCCGTTAAGGAAAGCGATTTTGACATCCATCTGCCATATTTCATAGTCATGATATTCGGCAATGGCAAGCAAAATTCTTATAGACTTGATCATTGCTACGGGTGAAAAGGTTTCATCATAGTCAATACCATGAATCTGCCTATAACCTTTCGCTACAAGCCTATCTTTGTAAGTATGCACCTTCCCATCCATGTCAGTCTTCTTCTTGAAGACCTATTTGCATCCTATGGTTTTTACACTTTCAGGTGCATCAATCAAGTTCCAAACTTGATTATCTTGCATGGATTGCAATTCGGATTCCATGGCTCCAAGCCACTTGTCCGAATCAGGAGAAGACATCGCCTCTTGGTAGGTGGTCGGTTCATCATCTTCAATGATCTCCACCTCATTACTATCCGTTACGAGAAACCCATATCTCTCGGGCTAGGATCATAACCTACCAGATCTGTGAGTTACTTGTGTATCTTGAACAAGTTCCACAACTCCTTTTGTGACTTGTTCTTGTTCCACTATCGGTTCAATGTTATTTTCTGGGTCTCGAACCTCTTCGAGATTTATTTTACTCCCACTGATTTCTTTGGAGAGAAACTGTTTCTCTAGAAAGACACCAGTTCGGGCAACAAACACTTTGTTGTCCTCTCGGTTGTAAAAGTAATATCCTTTAGTTTTCTTAGGATATCCCACGAAAATACATTTGTCAGATTTGTGTGCAAGTATGTCTGAGACAAGTCTTTTGACAAAAACTTCACAACCCCAAATCTTCATGAAAGACAGACTATGCTTCTTTCCGCTCCACATCTCATATGGAGTCTTAGGAACCGATTTACTTGGAACTTGATTTAGTGTGAAAGCAGCGGTTTCTAGTGCATAGCCCCAAAAGGATATTGGAAGATCAACTTGACTCATCATTGATCGAACCATGTCCAACAAAGTCCGATTCCTCCTCTCAGACACACCATTCCATTGTGGTGTTCCGGGTGAAGTCAATTGTGAAACTATTCCACAATTCTTTAGATGATTGTCAAATTCTTGACTTAAATATTCTCCACCTCGATCCGATCGAAGTGCCTTAATACTTTTGCTAAGTTGTGTTTCTACTTCATTTTGAAATATTCTAAATATCTCAAATGCTTCACTTTTATGTTTCATTAGGTAAACATACCCAAATCTACTATAATCATCAGTGAAAGTTATGAAGTATTGAAATCCTCCCCTAGCATTGCTACTTAATGGTTCGCATACATCGGAAAGTATCAACCCCAATAAGTCGCTTGCCCTTTCACCTAACCTGGTAAAAGGTGTCTTAGTCATTTTTCCAAGAAGACACGACTCGCAAGTATCATATGACTCTAAGTCACATGAACCCAAAAGACCGTCCCCATGGAGTTTTGAGATACGCTTCTCATTAATATGACCAAGACGGCAATGCCACAAATAAGCATGCTTTACATCATTAGGTTTAGATTTCTTATTTATATGATAGACGTCTTCATTATTTTCATTCTTGTCATCAAGGATATAAAGGCCATTAAATGATCTTGCAATACCATAAAGCACATCATTTAAATAAATAGAAAACCTCTTATTCTCAATAAGAAATTTAAAACCTTCATTATCCAAACAAGAAATTGAAATAATATTTCTACTTAAATCCGGTACATAATAGCAATTGTTCAAAACAAGTCTTAAACCAGAAGGTAAAGTGACTTCATAAGTCCCTACGGCTAATGCAGCAACTCTTGCTCCATTCCCCACGCGCAGGTCTACTTCACCTTCTTTAATTAGTCTCCTATTCTTTAGTCCCTGCACATTTAAACAAATGTGAGAACCACATCCAGTATCCAATACCCAAGAACTAGTGGTAGAAAGGAGAGTATCTATCATATAGATACCTGAAGTCGACGTAGTCCCACTGCTCTTCTTCTTCTTTTGCTCTTCCATAAAAGCCTTGTAATTACGTTTTCAATGACCAATTTCTTGACAATGGAAACAAATTGTATCCTTTTGTGCATCGGGTTTTGCACTAGTAGCCTTGGCAACCTTTGCCTTGCTAATCTTGGGTTTGGCAACCTTTGCCCTACTGTAGACACCCCGCCTTGGACCGCTCACCCCGATTGCACATTTGATCTTGTGTTTCTCCCTGTTTTAAGTGTTTCTCGTTAGTTTCTGTCACTTCCGTTAAGTTCCTGACTGACTTCGTTAAGTCCAGGGACTAAACTGAATGACAGGGCTGACTTTCTAGTCCATTCTGTCAAAATTGCCTTCTCTGAGTCGCGCGCCTCCGACAGGAGGAGTCAGGCGCGCGCGCCTCCCGCCCCCAAAGCAGGAAGCGCGCGCCTCTGGGCGTTAGTTACAGATTTCTGGCCAGGATTCTCTCCCTTGCTCAATTTACAGGATTTTGCCTGGGAAGGATTTCTTGGTGACTGAGTTTTGGCACCAAAAACACCCCTCTTTCACCTATAAAAACCTCCCTTTACCTCCATTTTCAAGGACCGGAAAATTGAACTTACAAAAACTATACCAAAATCACTTTCTAAAGGTTCTCCAAGGATCTCATCAAGCAATATTTGAAGTTCTTCAAATTTTAGGTAAAAGTCCATCTTTTCCTTTCTTTTCTACTTCATCTCCTCTCTCTCTTTTTACTCTAATCAAATGTGCAATCACCCAAATCATTTTGGGACATGACTCTAATGATCACCTCATCTCATTGAGGTTGGTTAAGGAGTTATCTCCTACATTCCAAATTCTATTTTAAACCCCCCTTTTTATGACTTAAAGAAGAAGAAGAAGAACGTTATTATTCATGTAGATTTTGACCAAGCAAGACCAACTTTAGTTGGGCGAGATGGGTGTTTCGGTACTTCCCATCTCGTAATCTAACCCCTGAACCTCAAAACAAAGATTCTCTGTTTTTGTAATCAAACTTAGGCTATAATCAATAGGTTTTTCTTATGTTCCTCAAAACATAGGTGGCGACTCTAAACAATATAAAACAAGTTAGACATCCTAGGATAATTCACCGCTCGAGCCTAAAGCCGTGGTTTCCCGTGGTATCTACAGTGGCGACTCCGCTGGGGAAGTTTGAGGGTTAAGCTTGCTTTCTGATCAAAATATACATCTTTCTGGGCATTCTGATTCCTGATGGGGGAGGCGCGCGCGTCTGGCATTCTCAGCCTAAGGCGCGCGCATCCCGTATCAAGGACCAGAATCGCCCACTTCTTCATGTTCTTCATCTTCTTCTTCTGCTATTCTGCACTAATCATTTCTGCAGGGGTAACAATATGAACATAGGACCAGGGCAATCCCCTGAGTCCAAAATCTGACATTTTGACAGGTGTGCCCAGAAGCGCGCGCCTCCTCATAGCATTGCGCCATGCGCGCGCGTCCCACATCAGCACTCAGAGGCGCACGCTTCTGGGTTGGTTCCCAGAACAGAAACAGGTTTCAGTGACTGAGCAGAACAATGGGGTATGGGCACAGGTGCCTGCATCAAAACAGAATTGAACCCTCGTACTGTTTTAATTTTGTGTTTTATTTACCGGTCACACGGGTGATTCGGGAGTTGTAATTTATGTGCTTATGTGTTTTGTTTGTTTTCTTTCTTTTCAAAAAAAAAAAAATATAAATTTTTTTGTCACTTGTTAGACCTCACACTACATGCACATATTCCTATGAACTGCTCACTATCGAGTCGCACAAGTCCAACCCCAAACCCGTCGAGGCCCGTCCTAGAAAGTTTCAAGCTCCACTCGACCTTGGCTCTTTGGAAGCGGTAAACCTCAGCCCGTGGCGTAGTTCAAGACTACATGCCGGGGATGACCTTTGAGCCTCATATTCAAGCCGAGCACAAGCCACACAATTCTAGTTAGGGTCTAACACTCCGTGACTCAAGTCAGTTTCCATGTACCAAGATTTCCCTAAACTAATGTCTTCAAATCATACATGCCAACTTGTTGAAACGGACGCAATAAAAATCCGTCCCCAAAAGTGGTTATTTTGGACGAAAATAAAAATCCGTCCCCGCATGTATGCTTTACTACATTAATTTAGTTTAATCCCGATACATGTAGGATTTACAAGCGCAATGGAATCCGATGAGTATATGGGACCGCGAGATGGTCTATATACTATTGTGACGATTCCATTATTTTCGTAGAAACCCCAAAAGGGATCCATTCCCTCCGACTTATAAAATAATAATAAAAAAAAGAGTCTTTTCTTATGTGGTTCGAGTCGTATGCCCAGCTGTGTGTTCTAAGCCTCTTCATGGACCGCAAGTGTTACTCAAGACTGACAAAGGCCTCTTCTGCAATATAGGTTCAATCGGCACTTACAGAGTCTACCGGGATTCAGCAAATCGGTTAGTCCGTGAAGAGATCGCTCCAACAGCTCCAACAGCAACCATGACCGGCAGCAGCAACACCATGTCTCTCGAGCAGCTTTCAACCATGGTCCAACTCCTCCAAGAGCAAGTCTCCACCCTTAATAAGGAGGCACAAAGCAAAGACGACATTTGGCAATCCCACCTTGACAGCCAAAGGGAGGCCCACGAGGCCGAGATGGAGCTAATGAAAGAAAAGCTCACTAACCTTTCCAAGGGAAAGAACAAGAATAATGATGATGAATCCGAGTGGACCGAGGGTTTGTTCAAAAGTCCTTATGTCAACACCCGCACCAAGAAAATGGGAGAACCAAGTTCCGAGAACAATGAGCCCAAAATGGTGGATTCTATCATGGCCTACATCGACCAAAAATTCAATGGGCTCTACATGGGGAAAGGCTCTGACACAAGCCTTTATCAATCATCCATCCTCATGAGTACTATGGCCGCTCTTCCCGACAAGTTCAAAATGCCCGACATAAGCAAATTCAAGGGCAACTCTTATCCCATGGCTCACATTGAGACTTATATTTGGGCAATGGTTCCGAAGAAGGTCTCCCCCAAGGTAATGGCTCAATGCTTTCCTCTCACTCTCGAGGGGGCGGCAAAAGATTGGTATGCTACTCTCCCGCTCACTGTCCGTCTCGATTGGGACTCCGCCATGCTTGCCTTCAAGAACCAATACCAATGCAACACCACTCACCGGCCCACAAGGAAAGAGCTCGAGAATACCACCCAAAGAGACAACGAGTCCTTCATTGACTTCACAAGGAGATGGAATGACAAACTCTCCGAAATTGTTGAGAGGCCAAACACAAAAGAGCAAATAGACATCTTTCTCAAGTGTCTCAAGATTGATCTCCGCACCCACCTAAGTGGGGCTTGCTACTCCGAATTCTCCCAAATGTATGAGGCGGGTGTACGCATGGATGACTTGCTCAAGGAGATTAAGAAGACCACTCCTACTTACCGATACAAGGCCGCTTCCAACTCTACAAAAGAGGCCTCGGTCAACGCCGTCACTATTGACAAGGGGAATTACAAAAAGGTTCCTCTACCCCAAGGGAAGAAGTCCCGAAATGACCGTGTCTATACGCCTCTCCAAGGCATGACTCAAACCGAAGTGTTCGAAGTCCTCAAAGCAAAGGGTCAAGTCACACCCGTGCAAGGGTACCAACCCAAGACGGTCCACCCCAATCATGCTCACCATAAATATTGTGGCTACCACCAATATAGTGGCCACACCACCGAGGATTGCTTCGTTCTCCGTAATGTCATTCAAGATCTCATAGATAAGAAAGAATTTGTAGTGGCTAATGGTGAACATGTCAATGTAATAGAGATAGGAGAACTCGAGGGGACCACCCATTCAATCCCAATTGTGAATGGGGGCCCCAATGTTATGAATAAACTTGACAATTCTTGTTATGTAGTGACTTACGATGAGGTAATGAGGGAAGTACTAGAGAATAGGAAAAAGAAGCAAAATGGGAACGTCAACATGCTAACTCGATCCGATCGAGTCATAGCAAGCAACCCTTCCACTTCTGCACCGAGCTCCTCTTCTCAAAGGCCGCAAGCTCGCGACACTCCCGAAGACCCTCTACTTGTCCAACTCAAGAAAACTCAAGCAAGCATCTCTATTTGGGACCTCATCGCATCCTCAAAGAAACACCGAGATCTTGTCATCCGCAATCTCGATGATACATCAGTTTCTCCTGATACTACTCCCGAGGACCTCACGGCAATGATCGGTCACATTCATTTTGGCAACGTCATCGCCTTTGCCGATATGGACCTCCCACCCTTTGGTTCCGATCACAACGAGGCTATTTACCTCAAGGTACGAGCAAGGGGGAGGCCCATCTCAAGAGTCTTAGTGGACGGTGGTTCCGCACTCAATCTCATGCCTGGCAGAATCATGGGCATACTGGGGCTTAAGGATTCCGATTTGAAGCCTTATACTCAAGTAATCCGAGGTTATGACAGCACCGCCCGTACTGTCATGGGCATGATTGAAATAGACATTAAGTTTGGGAGCATGATCATGTCCGTTCCATTCCAAGTGCTTGACATCCCGGCCTCGTTCAACTTACTTTTGGGTCGACCATGGATTCACAGTGCTAATGCCGTACCGTCAACTCTCCACCAATGTGTCAAGATCCGAAATGGTGATGAAATAGTGACCGTCATGGCTGAAAACGTCACTATCTACAGAAAAGGTGAGCCCATCCACCAAGTTCAGCATGGTTTACCAGACTCCACTCTCTCCGGCGTCTCAATCAACGCCATTGACAAAGAAGGGGGAAACGGATCATGGACCCCCAGAAATCACAAAGTCCTCCGCATGATGAGGAATATGGACTACTTCCCTGGCTTAGGCCTAGGGAAATATCAACAAGGAATCCTACATCCCGTGCAAGTCCCATTTGTCAAGAACACATTCAGTTTGGGGTACGAGCCTTCCAAAGAAGACTTGAAACAAGAGCAAGCAATCAAGAACGAAAGGGCCCGAGCTCGTAAAGAAGGCTGTCATTATGAGGTCCCTAATCTAAGGCCTTACCGCAAGACGTTGAATGGTTATTTCGTCCGCCAAGGGGAAGACGTTCCATACATGATCTTTCCCAAGCCGTGGATTAACAATAAGTGTGTCAAAAAGCCCGGTCTCGAAATCTTCTCCGATTGTGAGATCCAGAAATCCGAAAGGGAACAAACTCCCATGTCTCCCCGTGAATGGTGGGGAAGGAAGGTGACTATAGAGTCCGAGACAGAAATCACCATGGGGGAAGAACTGATAGATTTAGCCTCCATGTTCGAAGAGCTTGCCGTAATGAATGAATGCCAAGTCAACGCCTTCCATGACACCGTCATCATGAACGAGACTATCAGTGAGATCCCGCCAAGCTCCGAGCCGATCAACAATTGGTATTCAACGAAAGGGCCCGTGGTATCCGAAGAATTCTTAGTCCAAGAAATGGGTTGCATACCCCGCACAGCAACAAAGGAAGAGCGGCTCACACTTACTTTCGAGTCCGAGAGTGTCTCTAATACCCTCACCCAAAAGGATTTGGAGGCCATAGCCGAGCGTGTGTTTCCTTTCTTTGCTAATGAAAAATTTGATATTTCTGAGTACCCTGAGATTGCAAACATCATGAATGATGAATTAACAAATAATGAACTTAATGAACAAGTTAATAACGATTCAAATTATGATGAAATAGACCACGAAAACATAACATACTTAAATGAACTTGCTCAACAAGTCCGTAGTCGTGGTGAGAATGGTCCAAAGGCTGACGAAGAATTGCATGTTGTTAATCTGGGTACCGAAGAAGAGCCAAAAGAAACTAAGATTGGAATCTTCTTCAAAGGGGACGACAGAGACAGATTGACTACATTACTACGGGAGTTCGTGGATGTGTTCTCATGGTCATACAAAGACATGCCGGGTTTGGACAGAAAGGTAGCGGAGCACAGGATTCCGATCAGAGAAGATGCCAAGCCAGTAAAGCAGAAGCTCAGAAAGATCAAGCCAGAATGGTCTCTGCAAGTCAAAGACGAGATTGAGAAGCTCCTCAGTGTGGGTTTCATCAAGGTTATCGAGTATCCGACATGGTTAGCCAACATCGTGACAGTCAGAAAGACAAACGGCAAGGTTCGAGTTTACGTGGACTTCCGGGATTTGAACAAAGCTTCCCTAAAGGATGATTTTCCACTCCCCAACATCGACATGCTAGTCGACTCCACTGATGCCTACGAGGTTCGCTCATTCATGGATGGGTTCGCTGGGTACAATCAGATTCTCATGGCCGAGGAAGATCAACATAAGACAGCTTTCACAACACCGTGAGGTACCTTTTGCTACACAGTCATGCCATTTGGGTTAAGAAATGCTGGGGCTTCCTACCAAAGAGCCGTGACAGACTTGTTCCACGATATGATTCACAAAGAAATCGAGGTCTATGTGGACGACATGATCATTCACTCCAAAAGGACCGATGGTCAACATTTAATCGATCTCCGCAAGTTCTTCGAAAGGCTTCGTCAACACAAGATGAGGCTCAACCCTGCAAAATGCACATTCGGGGTTATCCGAGGCAAAGTCCTTGGTTACATGGTCACTGAAAGGGGAATTGAAGTAGACCCCTCCAAAATCAAGGCAATCATTGACATGCCTCCTCCAAAGACGCAGAAAGATATCAAAGGTTTCATGGGCAGACTGCAGTACATCAGTCGGTTTGTGCACCAACTCAGTTCCATGTGCGAGCCAATCTTCAAGCTACTCAATAAGAATGTGGCTCTAGAATGGACCGACGCGTGCCAAGAAGCTTTCGACCAAATGAAGCATTACTTGACATGCCCTCCTGTTCTAGTTCCGCTCCACAAGGAGAAGCCTCTTTTGCTCTATCTCACTGTCAATGATGAGGCCCTAGGGGCTATGTTAGCACAAGAGCAACGAGAGTCCACAAAGGAGAATGCCATCTATTTTGTCAGTCGCCGATTCCAAGGAGGCGAAAAGAACTACTCTGTCCTAGAGAAGTCATGTGCAGCATTGGTTTGGGTCACTCAAAAGCTCAAACACTACATGGAAACTTTTCCGATCAAGCTAGTAGCAAAGGTGGACCCGCTCCGCTACATCTTCGAGAAGCCTTTCATGTCAACAAGAATAGCCAAATGGTACTTCATGCTCGCCGGCTACGATATCACTTACGTCACACTAAAATCCATCAGGGGAAAGTGTTCAGTGACCAGCTTGCCGAATTCCCGTGTGACGAAGTGAAGGGGGAAGACGTACAGTTCCCCGATGAGCATTTAATTTGTACTGCAACCGAGGAAATTAAGTGGCAACTTTTTTTCGATGGCGCCGCCAATAAACACGGATTTGGTATAGGAATATTGCTTGTTGATCCAAAAGACATCTACACTCCCATTGCCATCCGTCTGGAATTCGAAGCTACCAACAACATTGCCGAGTACGAAGCATGTATAGTAGGGCTCGAAGCAGCTCTCGAAAGAAACATCACGGAACTAGAAGTATTCGGCGACTCTTTGCTCCTTATCAATCAGCAATCGGGTAAATGGCGAACCCAAGACCCGACTCTCCAACAGTATGGTCAGCACCTTGAAGAATTGGTTGAACAATTCCAAGAGATCACTTTCAACTACCTGCCAAGGGATAAAAATCGCTTCGCCGATGCACTGGCCACCATAGTGTAGATACCCCGGGTGGGAACACCACGGCCTTAGGCTCGAGCGCGTGATATTATCCTAGGATGTCTAACTTGATTTTAGATTGTTTTAGAGTCGCCACCTATGTTTTGAGGAACATAAGAAAAACCTATTGATTGTAGCCTAAGTTTTGGTTACGAAAACAGAGATTCTTTGTTTTGAGGTCCGGGGGTTAGATTACGAGATGGGAAGTACCAAAACACCCATCTCGCCCAACTTAATTTGGTCTTGCTTGATCAAAATCTACATAAATAAAAATGTTCTTCTTCTTCTTATTCTTTAAGTCATAAAAAGGGGGGTTTAAAATATGATTTGGAATGTAGGAGATAACTCCTTAACCAACCTCAATGAGATGAGGTGATCATTAGAGTCATGTCCCAAAATGATTTGGGTGATTGGACATTTGATTAAAGTAAAAGAGAGAGGAGATGAGGTAGAAAAGAAAGGAAAAGATGGACTTTTACCTACAATTTGAAGAACTTCAAATGTTGCTTGATTTGATTCTTGGAGAACCTTTAGAAAGTGACTCTCTTTGTCTAGTTTTTTTATGCTTTTTTTCCAATGATTTTTTGATCAATTTTCGATCCTTGAAAATGGAGGTAAAGAGAGGTTTTTATAGGTGAAAGAGGGGTGTTTTTGGTGCCAAAACTCAGTCACCAAGAAATCCTTCCCGGGCAAAATCCTGTAAATTGAGCAAGGGAGGGAATCCTGGCCAGAAATCTGTAACTGACGCCCAGAGGCGCGCGCTTCCTGCTTTGGGGGCGGGAGGCGCGCGCGCCTGGCTCCTAGTGTCGGAGGCGCGCGACTCAGAGAAGGCAATTTTGACAGAATGGACTAGAAAGTCAGCCCTGTCATTCAGTTTAGTCCCTGGACTTAACGAAGTCAGTCAGGAACTTAACGGAAGTGACAGAAACTAACGAGAAACACTTAAAATGGGGAGAAACACAAAATCAAATGTGCAATCGGGGTGAGCGGTCCAAGGCGGGGTGTCTACAGAGCCCCTCGGCGACGTGGATCGCAAAGCAAAACGCGTCGACGAAAGTTTAAAAACACCCGCCGAGGACATCACCAAAAAAGGCAAAGACTCGATGAAAGCAGGAATTTGAAATTGCGAGAGATAGTGGTGCGCTCCCTGTGTGAGCGGCTTTTGTTGATAGAGGGGGTGGCATGATCCGTTAGGTGAACCTGCCGGCTGAATGTTTTGAATGAGGCCGTTAGTGAACCTTCTGATGAATCCGTTAGTGAATCCCTTGGATGAGTTCGTTGGTGAACCCTTGTTGACGAATCCGTTGGTGAATCCGTTTGATGAATCCGTTAGTGAATCCCTTGGATGAGTCCGTTGGTGAACCTTTGTTGACGAATCCGTTAGTGAATCCGTTTGATGAAATATTGCTTTGAAGTCTCGTGCCATTTGGAGTCACACTTGACTTTTGAATTGTGGGGTACGGGCACAGTTGACTGCGACCAGAAAAATGTTCCTGCTGGGGATGAAATGTTGAGATTGACTCTTGAGGGGGCGTGGCACCCGTGACAGAACTTAGGGAGTTCGGAATCCGTGGGGAAACTTTGATACGATGCAGGATTCTTGCATGGGAGACTGCTTCTGAACCTGCCTGCTGATGGGAAGAGCGCGCGTCCGAGCCTCGTTATGGGACGCGCGCGCCTCAGATGAGTATGTCAGGAGGCGCGCGCCTGGCGCATAAGTTCAGCACATTTAAACAGGCTGTTCGCTGTTTTCGGCCATTTTTCAAAAATTTGAAGAACCCTCCAAATTCCAAGCCCAATTTTCGTAGAGAAATCACCCCAAAACACTTTCTTGCTGCTCTAGGATCAATTCCGTCAAAGAAACGATGTCGGATCGTCAGCAATCACCTCCGTTTGAGATGCCACAGGGCGAGGAGCCCGAAATTGGGGTTGAAGCTATGGACCCGAGCTTGCTTACTTTCCGGCCTCATACCCATATTTCTCACTTCGTGACTTCGGGTTTGGTAAGAATGCCTCACCTTTCTTGTCGATTTCGGGCTTCATGAAGTTCTGTTTTCTTTACCCGAGATATTGCTGCAGCAGCTTTATTGATCATTCTTCGCATGATGTTTGTTGTTGCTGATTTGTTGTAAGAAACATGTTGGGATGTCCATTTTCACGTTCACACACTTGCTTGTACATTGTTCTGCCGTTGAAATCTTTGTGTTGAGTTCATCCGTTTTTTCTAGCAGTCATGCTGATGAAATTTTTGCTGTTCCCCTTTTTTTTTTTTTTTTTTTTTCAGGAGTGGACCCGTTTGACGGAGATTCGCGGTGGGGCTCATGGGCCCATCTCTATATGGAAGAGGTTGCCCGAGAATGTTCGGGCCCGAGTCACAGGGACTCATTTTGGTCTTTTTGTCACTAGCCTCCCAGCTTTGAAGAATGACCCTGATGTGGTTCAGGCATTGAGGGAGAGATGGTGGGATACCACCCATACCTTCCATTTACCCATGGGCGAGGTGACTATGACGCCTACTGATTTCACAGCTTTGACGGGCTTGCCGTTCATGGGGGTGCCTGTCCCTTTTGGTTTGAGAGGGGCTGCTCGGACTCCGGACGAGTTACTGGCCTTGGTTGACTGTCGGTTCGAGGTTAAGAATTCTCGAGTGACATGGGGGAGAATCCGGGCTTATTTCAGCATCCTGATGGCTGAGGCTCGGGGTGTTACTGCTGATCGGGTTGATGCTGTGGCCCGTTGCTTCATTTGGTACTTGTTATCCCACACTCTGTTTGCCAATGGGGGATCTTCGGCCTCTTTGGCTCTGCTTGACTTGTTAGTGGACTTGGACCAGATCGGCCAGTATAACTGGGGTGCAGCGGGCTTGGCTGCTTGTTACCACGGCATGGATTTGACCAGCCGCTCGACCACCAGCTCTGTTACGGGCTTCAGCTTGCTGTGGGAGGTATACCGCTTACTGTCCCTTTTATATTCTCCTTGCCTTAGTCATAACTGCCTTTTTCGTTGACTGTCATTAACTTTGTTTCTGCCTCTTGTCTACAGCTTTGGGCTTTTGCTATCCTAAATCTGAGGGATTTCAAGATTGCCAAGGAAGGCCAGCCCCAGTATCCGGACTGCGCACGGTGGGCGTATAAGGAGAGGAATGTGAAGACTGGCACGAATCCCATTAGTCTTACTTCGGCCCGACGGCACTTGGACACCCTGAGGCCTGAGTCTGTTGCCTTTTCTTTGTATCCGTGGAGATCAGTTCAGCACTGGTTTGAGCACACTCTTATTCCTACCCGTTCTCGGCTATTGATGAGTTCGGGTGAGTGCATGGCTCTGTACTTGGGAGACAGAGTATTTTGGCAGCATGGTACCCAGGTGACAGACTTTTACACCCCTCCTCGTCCTGCAGTTCCAGACGTTCCTCCTTTATGCCCTCGTAACTGGAGGTCACTTTCAGAGGCTGATCGTGCGGCATATATGGTAGGGGTTGATGCCGTCCCTTATATTCACTTGGATCAGGATTATGGCCTCTTCAGGGAGAACAACTTGATGCAGGGCTTTATGTTCGCTGATCCGAGGAGATCACAGGCTGCTCCTTCGACCTCCTCTCGGTTTTACACTACCGGTGCCGGGTATTGTTTTGATCCTCCTTTGCCTCCTCCTTATTACACTTATTCAAACTTCGGGGTCTTTGAGGAGCAGAGGGAGATTGTTCCCGAGGATATGTCACCGGAGAGAGAGCCTCCTGCTCAGGCTGCCGTGGTATGTTTTTCTGACCATCTTTACATTTTCTCAGTTCCAGTCTTGTTTTTCTGTTCTTTGTATTGATGTAATTTCCTTTCCCCGTTCTTTGTTGTAACAGGTACCCGTAGCTGCTTATAGGCACTTGGGTAGGCAGAACAAAGGGATGAGGCGGAGGCTCCGTCAGCTGGAGGAGAGGGTGCTGGAGCTGTGCAGGGATATTGCTGCCATGACTAGAGATGCTGCTGGTGCTGTCTCTGGTGCTGCGAGAGGAGCTGCCCGAGGTGCTCGGGGCATGGGACGAGGCTGCAGGGATGCTGCACTGGACATTGATGAGGCTGTCTCTTCGGCGAGGCAGTCGCTGAGCAGGAGTCTGAGCCATAGTAGGAGTCTGAGCCGAGAGGGTAGCCAGAGCCGGGGCGGCGCCAGTTCATTGGGGAGAGCTGCTAAGAGGACCCGTCCTGATGTTGTGATTGAGACATCTGAGTCTGATGATGATGATGATGATGATGATGATGAGGATGATGATGACGATGAGGAGACCGAGAGCGGTAGCAGGGGGTGAGCACAGTGTTGGTGATGACGTGCCTGAGCTGTTGTGGCTGAGAGGATGAGGGATTGAAACACTTTTGCTTTTGCCTGTAATAACATTTAACATGTATTTACAATCCTATCTATTTTACTACTCGTTTTTATGTTCTATTAGCGACTCGATCTTAGATGTCGACTCTTTACAAACAAATGTGTGCCCAAAGGGTGCTTGTTGTCGATGCTTTGAACTCCTTTTTATTGCTGGGATTTGATTTTGCTGCAGGCTGGATATGTTGAAGTGCTTGGGTTCTGTTCTGAACTGACAAGGGCTGTTTCTGTCTAAACTGCTGTCAAAGGCGCGCGCGTCGGGCCTTGCTTTTGGGAGGCGCGCACGTTGTGAATCCATGGTCGGAGGCGCGCGTTTCTGGCCTGCTGAATTACAGCCCCTTTCTTTTCTGATCAGAATGTTCCAACAGCTATAAATTTGAACCATTTTTCGACCAGAATGGCCACACAGCATTCTTTTGCAGACACTTTCTCCCCCTAAACCACAAAATTCTTGTTATAATGGCCCCAATGACTTTCTCCTTTGAAGTTAAGGTTTCCGTCCCCGAGGGTGAGAAGTCCGTTCCAGTGGTGAACGCCGTTCCAGCTGTGGGGTGCGTCTCGATGGTGGAGAAGCGTCCGAGCGTTTTTGATCGTTTGGGAAGGCCCAATGACAATGTTGTTGACCCCGTGAGACCGGTGGTTCATGTGCGGGACTATAGACCTCGTTATTTTCCCAAGAAGAAGAAAGGTAAGGGAAATTCCTCATATGTGTGGAAGCGTCCCATGGTTGTCCCCGCTAAGGTTCCGCTTGATAAGGGTAAAGGGAAAGCCGTTGATGAAGCTCCGTCCCGTCCTAGCGTTTTCTCCCGTCTTGGCGGTCCCAAGAATGTTCCGTCCCCATCCAAGAAGACTAAAGTACATAACAAGAAGCAATGGGTTCCCAAACCTAAGAAAGATTAGATTTTTCTTTGTACCCCAAGAGATTGCAATTTAGACCACTTTGTTTTAGGATTTAATATTTTGATGTCTTTTGTTGCTCAATAAATCCGTTGTAATGGTTTGAATAATTCATTGAATGAATAAAAATTGCATTTTGTTATTTGAAGTGAATTGGGTATTTTTGATATGTTTTAGACCGCACCCGAAGGTTGCCTACGTTCCTCCAGTTGGGAGGCTCAGGTCTTCGTAGTTCAAACAAACAAAGACCATTTTTTTTTTTTTTTTGTCCACCCTTTTTTCGCCTAGACCGCCCTTGCGGGTTTTCAATCTAGCGGGCTTCTTTTTTGCACGTGCTCTAATTTTTGCCTAGGCCGCCCTTGCGGGTTTTCAACCTAGCGAGCGATTTTTTTTTTTTTTTTTTTTTTTTTTTTTTAATGGTCTTTGTTTATTAAGCGTAGAACCTCTTGAGCTTGTCGAGGTTGACCTCCTTTGGCAGCTGGTCACCATCTAAATCCACGAGCCGGACTGCACCACCGCTTAGTAGTGACTAATGACGAGCATGTCAATGTAATAGAGATAGGAGAACTTGAGGGGACCACCCATTCAATCGCAATTGTGAATGGGGGCCCCAATGTTATGAATAAAATTGACAATTCTTGTTATATAGTGACTTATGATGAGGTAATGAGGGAAGTACTAGAGAATAGGAAAAAGAAGCAAGATGGGAACGTCAATATGCTAACTCGATCCGGTCGAGTCATAGCAAGCAACCCTTCCACTTCCGTACCGAGCTCCTCTTCTCAAAGGCCGAAAGCTCACAACACTCCCGAAGATCCTCTACTTGTCCAACTCAAGAAAACTCAAGCCAACATCTCTATTTGGGACCTCATTGCATCCTCGAAGAAACACCGAGATCTCGTCATCCGCAATCTCGATGATACATCAGTTTCTCCCGATACTACTCCCGAGGACCTCACGGCAATGATTGGTCACATTCATTTTAGCAATGTCATCACCTTTGCCGATATGGACCTTCCACCGTTTGGTTCCGACCACAACGAAGCTATTTACCTCAAGGTACGAGCAAGGGGGAGTCCCGTCTCAAGAGTCTTAGTGGACGGTGGTTCCACACTCAATCTCATGCCTGGTAGGATCATGGGCATACTGGGGCTTAAAGATTCTGATTTGAGGCCTTCTACTCAAGTAATCCGAGGTTATGACAGCACCGCCCGTACAGTCATGGGTATGATCGAAATTGACATTGAGTTTGGGAGCATGGTCATGTCCGTTCCATTCCAAGTGCTTGATATCCCTGCCTCGTTCAACTTACTGTTAGGTCGACCATGGATTCATAGTGCTAATGCCGTACCGTCAACTCTCCACCAATGTGTCAAGATCCGAAACGGTGATGAAACAGTGACCGTAATGGCTGAAAACATTACTATCCACAGAAAAGGTGAGCCCGTCCACCAAGTTCAGCACGGTCTACCAGACTCCACTCTCTCCGGCGTCTCAATCAACGCCATTGACAAAGAAGGGGGAAATGGATCATGGACCCCCAGCAATCACAAAGTACTCCGCATGATGAGGGATATGGACTACTTCCCTGGTTTAGGCTTAGGGAAATATCAGCAAGGAATCCTACATCCCGTGCAAGTCCCATTTGTCAAGAACACATTCGGTTTGGGGTACGAGCCTTCCAAAGAAGACTTGAAGCAAGAACAAGCAATCAAGAGCGAAAAGGCCCGAGCTCGTAAAGAAGGCCGTCGTTATGAGGTCCCTAATCTAAGGCCTTACCACAAGACGTTGAATGGTTATTTTGTCCGCCAAGGGGAAGACGTTCCATACATGATCTTTCCCGAACCATGGGTTAACAACAAGGGTGTCAAAAAGCTCGGCCTCGAAATCTTCTCCGATTGTGAAATCCAGAAATCCGAAAGAGAACCAACTCCTATGTCGCCCCGTGAATGGTGGGGAAGGAAGGTGACTATAGAGTCCGAGACAGAAATCACCGAGGGGGAAGAACTGACAGATTTAGCCTCCATGTTCGAAGAGCTTGCCGTAATGAATGAATGCCAAGTCAACGCCATCCATGACACCGTCATCATGAACGAGACTATCAGTGAGATCCCGCCAAGCTCTGAGCCGATCAACAATTGGTATTCAACAAAAGGGCCCGTGGTATCCGAGGAATTCTTAGTCCAAGAAATGGGTTGCATACCCCGCACAGCAACAAAGGAAGAGCAGCTTACACTTACTTTCGAGTCCGAGAGTGTCTCTAATACCCTCACCCAAGAGGATTTGGAGGCCATAGCCGAGCGTGTGTTTCCTTTCTTTGCTAATGAAAAATTTGATATTTCTGAGTACCCTGAGATTGCAAACATCATAAATGATGAATTAACTAATAATGAACTTAACGAACAAGTTAATAACGATTCAAATTATGATGAAATAGACCACGAAAACACAACATACTTAAATGAACTTGCTCAACAAGTCCGTAGTCGTGGCGAGAATGGTCCAAAGGCTGACGAAGAATTGCAGGTTGTTAATCTGGGTACCGAAGAAGAGCCAAAAGAAACCAAGATTGGAAGCTTCTTCAAGGGAGACGACAGAGACAGATTGAATGCATTACTACGAGAGTTCGTGGATGTGTTCGCATGGTCATACAAAGACATGCCGGGTTTAGACAGAAAGGTAGCGGAGCACAGGATTCCGATCAGAGAAGATGCCAGGCCAGTAAAGCAGAAGCTCAGGAAGATCAAGCCAGAATGGTCTCTGCAGGTCAAAGAAGAGATTGAGAAGCTCCTCAGCGTGGGTTTCATCAAGGTTATCGAGTATCCGACATGGTTAGCCAACATTGTGACAGTCAGGAAGGCGAACGGCAAGGTCCGAGTTTGTGTAGACTTCCGGGATTTAAATAAAGCTTCCCCAAAGGATGATTTTCCACTCCCTAATATCGACATGCTAGTCGACTCCACTGCTGCCTACGAGGTTCGCTCATTTGTGGATGGGTTCGCTGGGTACAATCAGATTCTCATGGCCGAGGAAGATCAATATAAGACAGCCTTCACAACACCGTGGGGTACCTTCTGCTACACAGTCATGCCGTTTGGGTTAAGAAACGCTGGGGCTTCCTACCAAAGAGCCGTGACAGACTTGTTCCACGATATGATTCACAAAGAAATCGAGGTCTATGTGGACGACATGATCATTCACTCCAAAGGGACCGATGGTCAACATTTGATCGATCTCCACAAGTTCTTCGAAAGGCTTCGTCAACACAAGATGAGGCTCAACCCTGCAAAGTGCACATTCGGGGTTATCCGAGGCAAAGTTCTTGGTTATATGGTCACTGAAAGGGGAATCGAAGTAGACCATCCAAAATCAAGGCAATCATTGACATGCCTCCTCCAAAGACACAGAAAGAGATTAAAGGTTTCATGGGCAGACTACAATACATCAGTCGGTTTGTGCACCAACTCACTTCCATGTGCGAGCCAATCTTCAAGTTACTCAAGAAGAATGTGGCTCTAGAATGGACCGACGCGTGCCAAGAAGCCTTCGATCAAGTGAAGCATTACTTAACGTGCCCTCCTGTTCTAGTTCCGCCGCACAAGGAGAAACCTCTGTTGCTTTACCTCACTGTCAATGATGAAGCCCTAGGGGCTATGTTAGCACAAGAGCAACAAGAGTCCACAAAGGAGAACGCCATTTATTTTGTCAGTCGCCGATTCCAAGGAGGCGAAAAGAACTACTCTGTCTTAGAGAAGTCATGTGCAGCATTGGTTTGGGTCACTCAAAAGCTCAAACACTATATGGAAGCTTTTCCGATCAAGCTAGTAGCAAAGGTGGACCCGCTCCGCTACATCTTCGAGAAGCCTTTCATGTCAACAAGAATAGCCAAATGGTACTTCATGATCGCCGGCTACGATATCACTTACGTCACACTAAAATCCGTCAGGGGTAAAGTGTTCAGTGACCAGCTTGCCGAATTCCCGTGTGACGAAGTGAAGGGGGAAGATGTACAGTTCCCCGACGAGCATTTAATTTGTACTGCAACCGAGGAAGACAAGTGGCAACTTTTTTCGATGGCGCCGCCAATAAACATGGTTTTGGTATAGGGGTATTGCTTGTCGATCCAAAAGACATCTACACTCCCATTGCCATACGCCTGGAATTCGAAGCTACCAACAACATTGCCGAGTACGAAGCATGCATAGCAGGGCTCGAAGCAGCTCTCGAAAGAAACGTCACGGAACTAGAAGTGTTCGGCGACTCTTTGCTCCTTATCAATCAGCAATCGGGTAAATGGCGAACCCAAGACCCAACTCTCCAACAGTATGGTCAGCACCTTGAAGAAATGGTTGAACAATTCCAAGAAATCACTTTCAACTACCTGCCAAGGGATAAGAATCGCTTCGCCGATGCACTGGCCACTATAGCTTCATTAGTTGAAATGCCCAAAGGAAAAATGGTGAAGCCTTTCAAAATTGCTCGAAGGAACAGTCCGGCATATTGCATGAGCATCGAGATCAACGAGGTTCAAACAAACTCTCCGTGGTATTCAGAAATCATGAACTTCCTCAAAGACGGCACTTATCCCGAGAACATCAATAAGAAGTCTCAAGCAGCTCTGCAAAGGTTAGCCTCTCGGTACGTACTGATTGGGGACCGAGTCTATAAAAGGCACCACGACGGGATCAATCTCTTATGCGCCAATGAGACCGAAGCTCAAGGGATAATGTGTGAAGTGCACGAAGGAGAATGTGGACCCCACATGAATGGGTTTATGCTAGTCAAGAAGATACTTCGCATTGGTTACTATTGGAGCACTATGGAACGAGACTGTATCGAGAAAGTCAAAAGGTGTGCCAAGTGCCAATTCCACGCTAATCTGCAACATGCTCCACCCTCACAACTTTACAACATGGTCACACCTTGGCCTTTCTCTTGTTGGGGGATAGACATCATCGGTAAAGTTCATCCTGCCAGGAGCAATGGGCAGTCATTCATCCTAGTAGCAGTCGACTACTTCACAAAGTGGGTCGAAGCACAAGCCTATCGAACCCTCAACGCCAAGAAAGTGGCCGAATTTGTAAAGATTAATATCATGTTCCGATACGGCGTGCCTCATGAAATCATTTCCGACAACGGCTCTCACTTTGAGAAGGAAATGGATGCACTTTTGGTAGAATACAAGATCACCAAGCACAAGTCATCTCCTTACCGGCCCCAAGCAAATGGCGCAGTCGAAGCAGCAAATAAGACCATCGAGACCATCGTCAAGAAAATGGCCTCAACAGGAAGGGATTGGCCCGAAAAGCTACCATTAGCATTGTGGGGCTACCGCACATCGATACGATCCGCAACAGGAGAAACTCCTTATGCATTGGTCTATGGTTCTGAAGCCGTACTCCCTATCGAACTTGAAGTCCCATCTCTACGGGTCCTCCTCGAGAATCAAGTCAACGAGGTCAACTGGATGCAGAGTCGATTCGAACAGCTAGCCTTACTCGACGAGAAAAGGTTAAGGGCACTCGAACGCACGAGGGCATATCAGCAAAGGATGGCAAGAGCTTTCAACAAAAAAGTGAAGCCTCGAAACATCAATGTGGGAGATTTGGTCTTAAGACAACATCCTCCTAATGCCATGAATCTCCTGGGGAAATGGGGACCCCGATGGATCGGTCCGTACGTGGTCAAAAAGATACTAAGCGGTGGTGCAGTCCGGCTCGTGGATTTAGATGGTGACCAGCTGCCAAAGGAGGTCAACCTCGACAAGCTCAAGAGGTTCTACGCTTAATAAACAAAGACCATTAAAAAAAAAAAAAAAAAAAAAAAATAAAATAAAAAATAAAATCGCTCGCTAGGTTGAAAACCCGCAAGGGCGGCCTAGGCAAAAATTAGAGCACGTGCAAAAAAAGAAGCCCGCTAGATTGAAAACCCGCAAGGGCGGTCTAGGCAAAAAACAGGGTGCACAAAAAAAAAAAAAAAAAAAAAAAAAAAAAAAAATGGTCTTTGTTTGTTTGAACTACGAAGACCTGAGCCTCCCAACTGGAGGAACGTAGGCAACCTTCGGGTGCGGTCTAAAACATATCAAAAATACCCAATTCACTTCAAATAACAAAATGCAATTTTTATTCATTCAATGAATTATTCAAACCATTACAACGGATTTATTGAGCAACAAAAGACATCAAAACATTAAATCCTAAAACAAAGTGGTCTAAATTGCAATCTCTTAGGGTACTAAGAAAAATCCAATTTTCTCTTAGCTTTCAAAGGACCGCCCGATCGTCTCTCAATCCTTTTCTTCTTGGGTAACGAAGGAGCACTAATACGCACCGAAACCTTCTGTGCTGCAGCACGTCTCCTAGAATAAAAGTCATCCAAAGGAGTACCGAAAGGGTCAGCGAGAATGTTACTCGAATCAACAGCAGCCTCTCTATATCTCAAAGTGCTGCTAGGCTCAAAACCCTGTCCCAACAACTCGGAACGAAGCACATCAACCCAAGTGATGCCACGGTAAAGGGTGCCAAATAAATAATCCAAGTAGCTCTCGGGAAGGAAGACACTCCCCCGATGCAGAGGAGCGAAAGCCCAACGATTGCGGTCATCTCCCCAAGCTGACTGAAGCTCACTCGAGAAGTCAGGACCCATGTAAGCAACTGGATGAAGCATTCCATCCCTCGGAAAAGGAATTGTCTGTTGGCGACCAAACTGTCGCAGAACCCGCTCTGGCTGGTAAAAGGAAGAATCTCTCAAACCGGGCACAACCACGTGCTGAAAACCAAGAGTCCATTCCACAAAAGGACGAAGACCCCAAGAAGGAGGACACCACTCAATATCGACGGTCACCCGAGAGGCAAAGAATTTCTTCCAATCCTCTTCAGATAAATCCCGGATCAACAACTTCCTCCTATGAACAGCAAAAGGAGACAAATCACCATCCGGAGAATAAATTCTGAAATGTTCTCAGAGCCATATGGTCAAGAGCAAAGGGCTTCCCCGACACATCTTGCCCGTCCTGTGTAACTCATCAAGACCATGCAACGTCTCCCCTACAATAAGAGGAATTACACTAAATCGCTGGTCCTTAGCTTGCAAAATAATCTCAGACAACTGCGCGTCCGCAGTCCCGAAAGGTGTAACAAACAGTACTTCGCTGAAGAGACAAACAGCCATGGCATTTCTTTTGAAAGATTGAACCACCGGGTCCTCCGAGTGCAAACTGAAGAACATCGGCAACTCAGTTATGTCAATCACGGTACCGTGCAACATCTTCCTCACATCCTCAACAGGGAGATTCAGTAACTCAACCCAAGAGTCGACGGCACCATAGTGATATTTGGGGACGGCAATCCGACCGGCCAAAGGCACGCCAAGGATGGCCCCGAAATCGTCAACAGTCGGCACCATTTCATTAGCTGAAAGGTTGAAAGTATGGCTGTCGCAATCCCAGAAAGCCACGGCAGCTCTCAACAAATCCCAATCCGGTTTCAACGTCCGCAAAGTAAAAAGAATTCGGAACCCGAAGTCTTTAATGAATGCCTTCTTGGGATGGGTCTTGAAAGAATACACAAAAGTGCCCAAGTCCTTTTCATACACACTAACGACCTTGGCGTCAAGGGCAAAAGAATTGGAAGCCATGGAAAATGTTGATCACAAGCAGATTTAATCAATAATATGATGTTCAAAAATGGCAGAAAGGAGCTGTGAGAATCAAGTGATCGAACAGAAGATGATATTATAGCTGTTGGAGGCTCTTTTGGTCAGCAAATGTCAAGCCCGGAATTCCGCCTCCCAGACGCGCGCGCCACCCGCCAGCAGAATGAAGCGCGCGCGCGTCCAAGCCTACATAGGAAGGCGCGCGCGCCTCCCAGGTCTAAATCGCTTGAAGAAAAGGGCCTTGTCAGAGATCTCCAGCCTAAATCAAGACACTGTCCCGATCCTCGGACACCCAGTTGGGCACACCTTTTCTGCTCCGCCCTTAAGGCATGTCAAAAATCGAAAGCAGGATAGAAACTCCCACTCATAAGTAGGATGTCCTCTTCAAAAATCCGAACTCCCTAAGTTCTGTCACGGGTGCCACGCCCCCCTCAAGAGTCAATCTCAACATTTCATCCCCAGCAGGAACATTTTTCTGGTCGCAGTCAACTGTGCCCGTACCCCACAATTCAAAAGTCAAGTGTGACTCCAAATGGCACGAGACTTCAAAGCAATATTTCATCAAACGGATTCACTAACGGATTCGTCAACAAGGGTTCACCAACGGACTCATACAAGGGATTCACTAACGGATTCAACAAACGGATTCACCAACGGATTCGTCAACAAGGGTTCACCAATGGACTCATCCAAAGGGTTCACCAACGGAATCATCCAAGGGATTCACTAACGGATTCATCAAACGGATTCACCAACGGATTCGTCAACAAGGGTTCACCAACGGACTCATCTAAGGGATTCACTAACGGATTCATCAAACGGATTCACCGACAGATTCATCAACAAGGGTTCACCACGGACTCATCAAGGGATTCACTAACGGATTCATCAAACGGATTCACTGACAGATTCGTCAACAAGGGTTCACCAACGGACTCATCCAAGGGATTCTCTAACGGATTCATCAAACGGATTCACCAACGGATTCGTCAACAAGGGTTCACCAACGGACTCATCCAAGGGATTCACCAACGGATTCGTCAACAAGGGTTCACCAACGAACTCATCCAAGGGTTCACTAACGGACTCATCAAACGGATTCACCAACGGATTCGTCAACAAGGGTTCACCAACGGACTCATCCAAGGGATTCACTAACGGATTCATCAAACGGATTCACCAACGGATTCGTCAACAAGGGTTCACCAACGGACTCATCCAAGGGATTCACTAACGGATTCATCAAACGGATTCACCAACGGATTCGTCAACAAGGGTTCACCAACGGACTCATCCAAGGGATTCACTAACGGATTCATCAAACGGATTCACCAACGGATTCGGTCAACAAGGGTTCACCAACGGACTCATCCAAGGGATTCACTAACGGATTCATCAAACGGATTCACCAACGGATTCGTCAACAAGGGTTCACCAACGGACTCATCCAAGGGATTCACTAACGGATTCATCAAACGGATTCACCAACGGATTCGTCAACAAGGGTTCACCAACGGACTCATCCAAGGGATTCACTAACGGATTCATCAAACGGATTTACCGACAGATTCGTCAACAAGGGTTCACCAACGGACTCATCCAAGGGATTCACTAACGGATTCATCAAACGGATTCACCAACGGATTCGTTAACAAGGGTTCACCAACGGACTCATCCAAGGGATTCACCAACGGATTCGTCAACAAGGGTTCACCAACGAACTCATCCAAGGGATTCACTAACGGATTCATCAGAAGGTTCACTAACGGCCTCATTCAAAACATTCAGCCGGCAAGGTTCACCTAACGGATCATGCCACCCCCTCTATCAACAAAAGCCGCTCACACAGGGAGTGCACCACTATCTCTCGCAATTTCAAATTCCTGCTTTCATCGAGTCTTTGCCTTTTTGGTGATGTCCTCGGCGGGCGTTTTTAACTTTCGTCGACGCGTTTTGCTTTGCAATCCACATCGCCGAGGGGCTCTGTAGACACCCCACCTTGGACCGCTCACCCCGATTGCACATTTGATTTTGTGTTTCTCCCCATTTTAAGTGTTTCTCGTTAGTTTCTGTCACTTCCGTTAAGTTCCTGACTGACTTCGTTAAGTCCAGGGACTAAACTGAATGACAGGGCTGACTTTCTAGTCCATTCTGTCAAAATTGCCTTCTCTGAGTCGCGCGCCTCCGACACTAGGATCCAGGCGCGCGCGCCTCCCGCCCCCAAAGC
The DNA here is from genome assembly GCA_026119855.1 of Campanula takesimana. Taxonomy (NCBI): domain Eukaryota; kingdom Viridiplantae; phylum Streptophyta; class Magnoliopsida; order Asterales; family Campanulaceae; genus Campanula; species Campanula takesimana. The sequence goes on along the minus strand of JAOWBW010000359.1, from coordinate 747,612 downwards.
AGGAAGCGCGCGCCTCTGGGCGTCAGTTACAGATTTCTGGCCAGGATTCCCACCCTTGCTCAATTTACAGGATTTTTCCCGGAAGGATTTCTTGGTGACTGAGTTTTGGCACCAAAAACACCCTCTTTTCACCTATAAAAACCTCTCTTTACCTCCATTTTCAAGGATGGAAAATTGATCAAAAAATCATTGGAAAAAAAGCATCAAAAACTAGACAAAGAGAGTCACTTTCTAAAGGTTCTCCAAGAATCAAATCAAGCAACATTTGAAGTTCTTCAAATTGTAGGTAAAAGTCCATCTTTTCCTTTCTTTTCTACCTCATCTCCTCTCTCTTTTACTTTAATCAAATGTGCAATCACCCAAATCATTTTGGGACATGACTCTAATGATCACCTCATCTCATTGAGGTTGGTTAAGGAGTTATCTCCTACATTCCAAATCATATTTTAAACCCCCCTTTTTATGACTTAAGAAGAAGAAGAAGAAGAACATTTTCATTTATGTAGATTTTGATCAAGCAAGACCAACTTAAGTTGGGCGAGATGGGTGTTTCGGTACTTCCCATCTCGTAATCTAACCCCCGGACCTCAAAACAAAGAATCTCTGTTTTCGTAACCAAAACTTAGGCTACAATCAATAGGTTTTTCTTATGTTCCTCAAAACATAGGTGGCGACTCTAAAACAATCTAAAATCAAGTTAGACATCCTAGGATAATACCACGCGCTCGATCCTAAGGCCTTGGTGTTCCCACCCGGGGTATCTACAGTAAGAAACTTTGTTAAACCCAGCTGCAGTTTCCGGCCAGAAAACCGACCGGGCGCCGGCCCGTAAGGCCCCAAGCGCCCGCTTACTTCCCTTTTCTTGACCTTTTGTTCTGTCGTCTATGGGTGCCCGCCCGCCTCCTTTTAGGCGCCTACCCGCCCGCTGTTTTCAGGAATCATCTCTTGTTTGACTTAGGTTTGGATTGTATTCTTGGTGTAGACCTTGGGTGCCACTCTAGTTATGTTAAGTAGACATTGTGGGTTACTCTAGTGTTTGAAATGGTTCCGTTGTGAACAATTGTGTTATGGAATTGGTCTAAGTATTGTTGGAGAATGCTTGGGCATCTTGTGACGTGTTCATGGTTACTCTAATCAAATTGATTTTAGGATAAAAACTTGGTTTAGGTTTTAGGTGATATCTTATAGTACCTAGAGGGTTATTAGGGAATACCAAAGTGTTGGGTGGTCCGTTTGTGATCATGTATGAATAGGTGTAACCTTTTTGGTTCGTTTGGAGTGTTAAGAATTGGTTCGTTTATGAACGGATGTAAAGATTGATACGGTGATTGGGTACCTGCGGTTTTGATTTGCCTTAAGGTGTATTTGTTCGAATGGATGATTGAGTTCTTGGTCATAGTAATCTTTACTAGTAGACGTTTAGGTTCATCTTAGTAATAGTCATTATACTATTTGTGAGCGACCGTTTGGGTTGTACTCTTTATGAGTAACTTGTGAGTATCATCTTTAGGATGTGTTTGGTATGCGCCTTATCATGGAATCATCATGTTTTTATGGTCAATGTTGTTGGGCTCTCTATGAGCAATCTCGTTTATCGTTGTTGGACTCTTTATGAGAAACTTCTTGTATTCGTTATTGTTGATCTCTTCATGAGTAACTGTTTGCATCTTTTGTGATGAGCTTGGCTTGGTTCCCTACTTTGGAATCATTGCCCCCGTTGTTGTTTCAAGTGAGTATTTATTACTATGTGCTTGTTTAAAGTCCAGCTGGTTATTTGTGTTCGAGTCAGGCAATGGATAATGTTATAATGGCACGAGCCAAGGCCTGTATAGCATCGCCCATTGGTCCTTATTTTCCTCTTCCAGATTGGCCTTGGTTGGGATGAGCTAGCTTCCTTCGGAAGTAGTCTAGCTAACTTTTTGGGTTTTGACTTTGTGTCATCTCCCCTGTCCTTTGTGACATGTTACATTGTTATGGTTCCGGTACCGGGGTTGTGATCTTCAGTTGTTTATGCTACTACGAAGATTGATTGATTGATTGATTGGTCGGTTCTGACCGGGGTTTTCTCTTCAGCTATTATGCTGCTATGAAAATGGTTTGATTGGTTGATTGGTTGAAGCTGCGCAGTGATTGTTCTATTGGTTTGGTGAAACCTTGGCTCAGTATCCTTTGTAACGTGTTTATTTCAGTCTTGTGTGCTGCATGATGATTTAGTCGTTATTTCCAACTGGTATGGGACAGTTGGCGATAGGGAGCTTTCTCATTTGTTGTTATGTGATTTACTTGTTCAGTTATATCGTTGATTTGCATGATATTATGCCATGTAGCTGCATTAGTAACTTACTGAGATTTTATCTCACCCCGTTTCTTTTATCTTTGTTGTTTTCCTTAACCCCCCCCTCCCAGGGAATCAAGTGGGAGCGTTATGAGGTCCGTTGTAGTGGGAAATCTTCTGAGCAGGATGACCTTCTTTGGGGTAGTTGATCTTCGGAGTTCTTATGTATCATTGTAGCGGGATTTGTGGTCGTTTAGTGTTATGTAGCTATTATTATCTTTTGGGTATCATATTATTATAAGTGTTCTTGCTTCCGCGTTGTATTTAGTCTCCGAGTTATAATCTCGTTGAGGTGTCGTGTGATGGTTTTGGTTTTATAGTCGAATTCACGTGGCCGGTTTGGTATTTTGCATTTCGGAGATGTATATTAAGTAAATTTTATGATTATGGATTTTTGAATTTTCTGGGGCGTGACAAATTCAGATTGGGGTACTTACACCCAGACGCGCGCGCCACCCGTCACCAGTGCGCAAGGCGCGTGCGTTCCCCACCTGCAAAGGGAGGCGCACGCTTCCCAAGCCAGGGTCATTTCAGAAAAGCGTTGTCAGGAAAGCTATGCAAGAAATTTCCGCCCAAATCAAGATGCAGTTCCAATCCTTTAGCACCCAGTTGGGCACACGTTAAATTGGTCCGCCTTTAAGGCATGTCGTAAAAACTGATATAGGATAGAAACTCTCACTCAAAAGTAGGGTGTCCTTTATTTTCTCAAAAGATCAGTTTTGACAATTCATCCCCAGCAGAAAGCACTCCACAGTCAACTGTGCCTGTACCCCACCAAAAGTCAAAGCCAAACAGTCAACATCAAAATGCGACTCACGGCAACAACTTGGTCCTGGGTGAGCCACAAAAATCACCACCTCCTCATCAAGCAAAATCTACATCCATTCAAACAGACGGTCATCTGAGTCCCGCAGTCAAGCAAACGGTCCTCTGGGTCCCGCACTCAAGCAAACGGTCCTCTGGGTCCCGCATTCAAGCAGACGGTCATCCGGGTCCCGCACTCAAGCAAACGGTCCTCCAGCTCCCGCACTCAAGCAAACGGTCCTCTGGGTCCTGCACTCAAGCAAACGGTCCCCCGGGTCCCGCATTCCAGCAAACGGTCCCCCGGGTCCCGCATTCCAGCAAACGGACCCCTAGGTCCCGCTGTCATCCACGGTGGGCCGTTTCATATCACCGATACTTTTATTATCAACCAAGCCGCTCACACAGGGAGCACATCTCTATCCCTTGCAATTTCAAATTCCTGCTTTTATCGAGTCTTTTCTCTTTTTCTTGGTGATGTCCTAGGCGGATGTCTTTCTTTCGTCGGCACGTTTGCTTCGTAATCCACACCGCCGAGGGGCTCTGTAGACACCCCGCCTTGGACCGCTCACCCCGATTGCACACTTGACTTTGTGTTTCTCCCTCTTTTAAGTGTTTTCTGTTAGTTTTTGTTACTTCGGTTAAGTTCCAAGCGGGCTCCGTTAAGTCCAGGGGCCAAACTGAATAACAGTTCTAACCTTCTAGTCCATTATGTCAAAAACTGCTTTTTAGAGTCGCGCGCCTCCGCCCCTTGAGGCCAGACGCGCGCGCCTTCCGCCGCCTAGGTGGGATGCGCGCACTTCTGGGGTGTGTCAGTTACAGATTCTGCCCAAGAATCTCTCCCTTGCTCATTATACATGATTTTGCCCAAGATTTCTTGGAGACTCCTTTTGGCTCCAAAAACTCCCCTTTTACAACTATAAACACCCCCCAATCCATCATTGAAAAGAGCTCTCAACTTTGAAAACTCTTCTTTAAACAAAACTCTAGGCAATTTACAAAAGGTATTCTCTCCAAGTATTCAACCTCTTCTTCAAGACTTTTTCAAGAGGTTCTCTTTGAATGATATTATAGGTAAAATGTCTTAACTTTATTCTTTACTTCTTCTTCTTCTTCTTCTTCTTCTTCTTCTTCTAATTCTTCTTCTTCTTCAATCAAATGTGCAATCACCCCAAAACCATTTGGGATATGACACCAATGACCCTTTCATTACATTGAATTGGCCTAGGAGTTATCTCCCTACATTCTATACTACAAAACCCCTTTTTTTATCATTATTAAAATAGGAAGAACACATTTATCTTTAAAGTGAATTATGGACAAACAAGACCGACATTGCTCGGGCAAAATGGGTGTTTAAGTACTTCCCATTTCGTAACCTAACCCCCGAACCCCTCATCCCAAAGAATCTCTGTTTTCGTAAATCAAATTTAGGCTATCTTAGGTTTTTCTTATGTTCCTCTAAAACATAGGTGGCGACTCTTAAAACACAATTAGACATCCTAGGGTAATTCGCGCGCTCTAGCCAAGCCGTGGTTCCCCCCGGGGTATCTACAACTATATCAGGGACAAACATTATACTTGATAATAACATGTCTAAATAAATGAAATTGGTAAATTATGTCTCAAGTTAATGCACACACTAGTCCAAGATATAGATTTCTAATCTATTCCAATAAATATAAAACATTACAAATGGAAAGATAGAAACAACAGTTAAACACATTCAAATGATATATGAGTTTTAGTATTGGAATGTGTTTAAACAAAGTTTAAACTCAATGCATGAAAGTATGAAACAGTTCAAATATGATGCATATGATTTTAAACAAAACATTCATTGTTCTACAAACAAGGAGTTTGAGTGAACAAGGTTTGAAACAATAGTGATGCATTGTTCTCATTAATACTTGAAATATAGGAGTTACAGATTACAAGTATTCAACAGAACAAAGACAAAAAGGTGCTAAAACAAGTAAGCACAATCACTAACACCAAAAAGGTTTCTAACAACAAAAGTTTCTAATCAACTTACAAACAAAGAAAACTAAGGATTAGGAGGCGCGTCGTCTTCCTTCAATCCATCTTCAATTTCTTTTACAGACCTAGCAATCTGTTTTGAAAGTTGAGAAGACCGGTTGACTGCAGCAAACGTATCAGATACTCCATCTCTGATATAGCGCAAATGTCCACCATTGATAGTCTGATACTTATCAATGGAGCGTTGAGTAATCGCCTGCTGTTGAGAAAAGTTTTCAGCCAACACTTGTAAGTTCGTTTCAACAGCAGTTTGAGCGGTGAGAATATCAGCAAAGGTTCGCTCAGTGTGCCTATCTGCGCTGGAGTGAGCGGCGCTGAAATGAGTAACTATTAATTCCTTCAAAACATCGATCTTTGAAAGCAGGGAACCAAAGTCAATAGGCGCGCCAGATTCTGCGCTCATAGCAGGCGTGGGAGTGGCAGGCGCGCTGAGTGTTGTGGCGTCAAAAGTGGTAATTCCTAGGATTTCAAGCTCATCCTTAACTTCCTTCAGTATGTCCACCACTTTTAACAATTTCTGGCTATCTCCAGCCACCATCTCAAACAATTTCCTAATATCCGATGAAACGCCTAACTCTACTTCCTTTATAGCATTAATGAAGTCTTGGCCATCAGTGAGTTTGATGCCAGCGTCGATTCTATCGTGAAGGGAAGCAAGAGTACCTTTAAATAACTCATTCATCTGATCAATAGCGTTGTTCCATTGTTGAGGAGTGAGGAAATGTTTGTCCTTGATATCATTGCGAATTTCCTTGACATCATCGCTTATGGGCACCATCTCCCCCTTAATGGCAGCAATCTCATTAGCTTGACTTGTTATCATTGAAGTATGAATCTCCAATTGCGATTCAATATGAGCTTGGCCTTGCTGGAGTTGCTGGAAGAGTGAAATAACAAGACTCATATCCGGATTCTGAGGAGGAGGAGGCGCAGGAGTGGAACGGGGCGCTGGAGCAGGGCGCGGGGATGAAGGAGTGAAATCAGCACTTGATTCACCAAATGCATCCAAAAATCTTTCATGAATAATTGAGTCCATGGAAGTAGTTGGAACTGCGGTAGGAGGAGAAGGCGCAGGAGCTGGAGGTGCAGGAGTGGTTCTGAACCATAGACTAATGCATACGGAAGCTGATCGTATTGATGTGCGGTAGCCCCACAATGCTAAAGGTAGCTTCTCGGGCCAATCCCTTCCTATTGAGGCCATTTTCTTGACGATGGTCTTGATGGTTTTATTTGCTGCTTCGACCGCGCCATTTGCTTGGGGACGGTAAGGAGATGACTTGTGCTTGGTGATCTTGTATTCTACTAAAAGTGCATCCATTTCCTTCTCAAAGTGAGAGCCGTTGTCGGAAATGATTTCATGAGGCACGCCGTATCGGCACATGATATTGATCTTTACAAATCCGGCCACTTTCTTGGCGTTGAGGGTCCGATAGGCTTGTGCTTCGACCCACTTTGTGAAGTAGTCGACGGCCACTAGGACGAATGACTGCCCATTGCTTCCGGTAGGATGGACTTTACCGATGATGTCTATCCCCCAACAAGAGAAAGGCCAAGGTGTGACCATGTTGTAAAGTTGCGAGGGTGGAGCGTGTTGCAGATTAGCATGGAATTGGCACTTGGCACACCTTTTGACTTTTTCGATACAGTCTCGTTCCATAGTGCTCCAATTGTAACCAATGCGGAGTATCTTCTTGACTAGCATAAACCCATTCATGTGGGGTCCACACTCTCCTTCGTGCACTTCACACATTATCTCTTGAGCTTCGGCCTCATTGGCGCATAAGAGATTGATCCCGTCGTGGTGCCTTTTGTAGACCCGGTCCCCAATCAGTACGTACCGAGAGGTTAGCCTTTGCAGGGCCGCTTGAGATTTCTTATTGCTATTCTCGGGATAAGTGCCATCTCTGAGGAAATTCATGATATCCGAATACCACGGAGAGTTTGTTTGAACCTCATTGATCTCGATATTCATGCAGTATGCCGGACTGTTCCTTCGGGCAATTTTGAAAGGCTTCACCATTTTCCCTTTAGGCATTTCGACTAATGAAGCTATGGTGGCCAGTGCATCGGCGAAGCGATTTTTATCCCTTGGCAGGTAGTTAAAAGTGATCTCTTGGAATTGTTCAACCAATTCTTCAAGGTGCTGACCATACTGTTGGAGAGTTGGGTCTTGGGTTCGCCATTTACCCGATTGCTGATTGATAAGGAGCAAAGAGTCGCCGAATACTTCCAGTTCCGTGACGTTTCTTTCGAGAGCTGCTTCGAGCTCTGCTACGCATGCTTCGTACTCGGCAATGTTGTTAGTAGCTTCGAATTCTAGACGGATGGCAATGGGAGTGTAGATGTCTTTTGGATCGACAAGCAATATTCCTATACCAAAACTGTGTTTATTGGCGGCGCCATCGAAAAAAAGTTGCCACTTATTTTCCTCGGTTGCAGTACAAATTAAATTCTCGTCGGGGAACTGTACGTCTTCCCCCTTCACTTCGTCACATGGGAATTCAGCAAGCTGGTCACTGAACACTTTCCCCCTGACGGATTTTAGTGTGACGTAAGTGATATCATAGCCGGCGAGCATGAAGTACCATTTGGCTATTCTTGTTGACACGAAAGGCTTCTCGAAGATGTAGCGGAGCGGGTCCACCTTTGCTACTAGCTTGATCGGAAAAGCTTCCATATAGTGTTTGAGCTTTTGAGTGACCCAAACCAATGCTGCACATGACTTTTCTAAGACAGAGTAGTTCTTTTCGCCTCCTTGGAATCGGCGACTGACAAAATAAATGGCATTCTCTTTTGTGGACTCTCGTTGCTCTTGTGCTAACATAGCCCCTAGGGCTTCATCATTGACAGTGAGATAGAGCAAAAGAGGCTTCTCCTTGTGCGGCGGAACTAGGACAGGAGGGCACGTCAAGTAATGCTTCAATTGGTCGAAGGCTTCTTGGCACGCGTCGGTCCATTCTAGAGCCACATTCTTCTTGAGTAGCTTGAAGATTGGTTCGCACATGGAAGTGAGTTGGTGCACAAACCGACTGATGTATTGCAGTCTGCCCATGAAACCTTTAATCTCTTTCTGCGTCTTTGGAGGAGGCATGTCAATGATTGCCTTGATTTTGGAGGGGTCTACTTCAATTCCCCTTTCAGTGACCATATAACCAAGGACTTTGCCTCGGATAACCCCGAACGCGCACTTTGCAGGGTTGAGCCTCATCTTGTGTTGACGAAGCCTTTTGAAGAACTTGCGGAGATTGATTAAATGTTGACCATCGGTCCCTTTGGAGTGAATGATCATGTCGTCCACATAGACCTCAATTTCTTTGTGAATCATATCGTGGAACAAGTCTGTCACGGCTCTTTGGTAGGAAGCCCCAGCATTTCTTAACCCAAATGGCATGACTGTGTAGCAAAAGGTACCCCACGGTGTTGTGAAGGCTGTCTTATGTTGATCTTCCTCTGCCATGAGAATCTGATTGTACCCAGCGAACCTATCCACGAATGAGGAACCTCGTAGGCAGCAGTGGAGTTGACCAGCATGTCGATGTTAGGGAGTGGAAAATCATCCTTTGGGGAAGCTTTGTTCAAATCCCGGAAGTCCACACAAACTCGAACCTTGCCGTTTGCCTTCCTGACTGTCACGATGTTGGCTAACCATGTTGGATACTCTATAACCTTGATGAAACCCACACTGAGGAGCTTCTTGATCTCTTCTTTGACTTGCAGAGACCATTCTGGCTTGATCTTTCTGAGCTTCTGCTTTACTGGCTTGGCATCTTCTCTGATCGGAATTCTGTGCTCCGCTACCTTTCTGTCCAAACCCGACATGTCTTTGTATGACCATGCGAACACATCCACGAACTCCCGTAGTAGTGCAGTCAATCTGTCTCTGTCGTCCCCCTTGAAGAAGCTTCCGATCTTAGTTTCTCTCACCATTTCGGATCTTGACACATTGATGGAGAGTTGACGGGACGGCATTAGAACTGTGAATCCATGGTCGACCCAAAAGCAAGTTGAACGAGGCCGGGATGTCAAGCACTTGGAATGGAATGGACATGACCATGCTCCCAAACTCAATGTCTATTTCGATCATGCCCATGATTGTACGGGCGGTGCTGTCATAGCCTCGAATTACTTGAGTAGAAGGCTTCAAATCGGAATCTTTAAGCCCCAGTATGCCCATGATTCTGCTAGGCATGAGGTTGAGTGCGGAACCACCGTCCACTAAGACTCTCGAGATGGGTCTCCCCCTTGCTCGTACCTTGAGGTAAATAGCCTCGTTGTGGTTGGAACCAAATGGTGGAAGGTCCATATCGGCAAAAGTGATGACGTTGCCAAAATAAATGTGACCGATCATTGCTGTGAGGTCCTCGGGAGTAGTATCGGGAGAAACTGATGTATCATCGAGATTGCGGATGACAAGATCTCGGTGTTTCTTTGAGGATGCAATGAGGTCCCAAATAGAGATGTTGGCTTGAGTTTTCTTGAGTTGGACAAGTAGAGGATCTTCGGGAGTGTCGCGAGCTTGCGGCCTTTGAGAAGAGGAGCTTGGTGCGGAAGTGGAAGGGTTGCTTGCTATGACTCGACCGGATCGAGTTAGCATGTTGACGTTCCCATCTTGCTTCTTTTTCCTATTCTCTAGTACTTCCCTCATTACCTCATCGTAAGTTACAACATAGCAAGAATTGTCAAGGTTATTCATAACATAGGGGCCCCCATTCACAATTGGGATTGAATGGGTGGTCCCCTCGAGTTTTCCTATCTCTATTACATTGACATGTTCGCAATTAGCCACTACAAATTCTTTCTTGTCTATGAGATCTTGAATGACATTGCGGAGAACGAAGCAATCCTCGGTGGTGTGGCCACTATATTGGTGGTAGCCACAATATTTGTGGTGAGCATGATTGGGGTGGACCGTCTTGGGTTGGTACCCTTGTACGGGTGTGACTTGACCCTTTGATTTGAGGACTTCGAACACTTCGGTTTGAGTCATGCCTTGGAGAGGCGTGTAGACACGGTCATTTCGAGACTTCTTCCCTTGGGGTGGAGGAACCTTTTTGTAATTCCCCTTGTCGATAGTGACGGCGTTGACCGAGGCCTCTTTTATGGAGTTGGAAGCGGCCTTGTATCGGTAAGTAGGAGTGGCCTTCTTAATCTCCTTGAGCAAGTCATCCATGCGTACCCCCGCCTCATACATTTGGGAGAAGTCGGAGTAGCAAGCCCCACTTAGGTGGGTGCGGAGATCAATCTTGAGACACTTGAGAAAGATGTCCATTTGCTCTTTTGTGTTCGGCCTCTCAACAATTTCAGAGAGTTTGTCATTCCATCTCCTTGTGAAGTCAATGAAGGACTCGTTGTCTCGTTGAGTAGTGTTCTCTAGCTCTTTCCTTGTGGGCCAGTGAGTGGTGTTGCCTTGGTATTGGTTCTTGAAGGCAAGCATGGCGGAGTCCCAATCAAGACGGACAGTGAGCGGGAGAGTAGCATACCAATCTTTTGCCGCCCTCTCGAGAGTAAGAGGAAAGCATTGAGCCATCACCTTGGGGGAGACCTTCTTTGGAACCATTGCCCAAATATAAGTCTCAATGTGAGCCATAGGACAAGAGTTTCCCTTGAATTTTCTTATGTCGGGCATCTTGAACTTATCAGGAAGAGCGGCCATAGTACTCATGAGGATGGATGATTGATAAAGGCTTGTGTCGGAGCCTTTCCCCACGTTGAGCCCATTGAACTTTTGGTCGATGTAGGCCATGATAGAATCCACCATTTTGGGCTCATTATTCTCGGAACTCGGCTCCCCCATTTTCTTGGCGCGGGTGTTGACATAAGGACTTCTGAACAAACCCTCTGTCCATTCGGATTCGTCATCATTATTCTTGTTCTTCCCCTTGGCAAGATTGGTGAGCTTTTCTTTCATTAGCTCCATCTCGGCCTCGTGGGCCTCCCTTTGGCTGTCGAGGTGGGATTGCCAAATGTCGTCTTTGCTTTGTGCCTCCTTATTAAGGGTGGAGACTTGCTCTTGGAGGAGTTGGACCATGGTTGAAAGCTGTTCGAGAGACATGGTGTTGCTGCTGCCGGTCATGGTTGCTGTTGGAGCTGTTGGAGTAATCTCTTCACGGACTAACCGATTTGCCGAATCCCGGTAGACTCTGTAAGTACCAATTGAACCTATATTGAAGAAGAGGCCCTTGTCAGTCTTGAGTAACACTTGCGGTCCACGAAGAGGCTTAGAACACACAGTTGGGCACACGACTCGAACCACATAAGAAAAGACTCTTTTTTTTTATTATTTTATAAGTCGGAGGGAATAGATCCCTTTTGGGGTTTCTACGAAAATAATGGAATCGTCACACTAGTATATAGACCATCTCGCGGTCCCATATACTCATCGGATTCCATCGCATTTGTGAATCCTACATGTATCGGGATTAAACTAAATTAATGTAGTAAAGCATACATGCGGGGACGGATTTTTATTTTCGTCCAAAATAACCACTTTTGGGGACGGATTTTTATTGCGTCCGTTTCAACGAATTGGCATGTATGATTTGAAGACATTAGTTTAGGGAAATCTCGGTACATGGAAACCGACTTGAGTCACGGAGTGTTAGACCCTAACTAGAATTGTGTGGTTTGTGCTCGGCTTGAATATGAGGCTCAAAGGTCACCCCCGGCATGTAGTCTTGAACTACGCCACGGGCTGAGGTTTACCGCTTCTAAAGAGCCAAGGTCGAGTGGAGCTTGAAACTTTCTAGGACGGGCCTCGACGGGTTTGGGGTTGGACTTGTGCGACTCGATAGTGAGCAGTTCATAGGAATATGTGCATGTAGTGTGAGGTCTATCACGTGACAAAATTTTTTTTATTTTTTTTATTTTTTGAAAAGAAAGAAAAACAAAAAACAATACACATAAGCACATAAATTATAACTCCCGAATCACCCGTGTGACCGGTAAATAAAACATAAAAATAAACAGTCCGAGGTTCAATTCTGTTCTGATGCAGGCAACTGTGCCCACACCCCACTGTTCTGCTCAGTCACTGAAACATGTTTCTGTTCTGGGAACCAACCCAGAAGCGTGCGCCTCTGAGTATTGATGTGGGACGCGCGCGCATGGCGCAATGCTATTAGGAGGCGCGCGCTTCTGCTCACACCTGTCAAAATGTCTGATTTTGGACTCAGGGGATTGCCCTGGTCCTATGTTCATATTGTAACCCCTGCAGAAATGATTAGTGCAGAATAGCAGAAGAAGAAGATGAAGAACATGAAGAAGTGGGCGATTCTGGTCCTTGATGCGGGATGCGCGCGCCTTAGGCTGAAGAGGCCAGAAGTGCGCGCCTCGCCCATCAGGAATCAGAATGCCCAGAAAAGATGTAGATTTTGATCAGAATGCAAGTTTAACCCTCAAAACTCCCCAGTGGAGTCGCCACTGTAGATACCCCGGGGGAAACCACGGCTTTAGGCTAGAGCGCGGTGAGTTATCCTAGGATGTCTAACTTGTTTTAGATTGTTTAGAGTCGCCACCTATGTTTTGAGGAACATAAGAAAAATCTATTAATAATAGCCTATGTTTGATTACAAAAACAGAGATTCTTTGTTTTGAGGTTCGGGGGTTAGATTACGAGATGGGAAGTACCGAAACACCCATCTCGCCCAACTAAAGTTGGTCTTGCTTGATCAAAATCTACATGAATAATAATGTTCTTCTTCTTCTTCTTTAAATATTAAAAGGGGGTTTTAAAATGGAGTTTGGGATGTAGGAGATAACTCCTTAACCAACCTCAATGAGATGAGGTGATCATTAGAGTCATGTCCCAAAATGATTTCGGTGATTGCACATTTGATTAGAGTAAAAGAGAGAGAGGAGATGAAGTAGAAAAGAAATGAAAAGATGGACTTTTACCTACAATTTGAAGACCTTCAAATATTTATTGATGAGATCCTTGGAGAAACATTAGAAAGTGCTTTTTGGTATAGTTTTTGTAAGTTCAATTTTTCGGTCCCTTGAAAATGGAGGTAAAGGGAGGTTTTTATAGGTGAAAGAGGGGTGTTTTTGGTGCCAAAACTCAGTCACCAAGAAATCCTTCCCGGGAAAAATCCTGTAAATTGAGCAAGGGAGGGAATCCTGGCCAGAAATCTGTAACTGACGCCCAGAGGCGCGCGCTTCCTGCTTTGGGGGCGGGAGGCGCGCGCGCCTGGCTCCTCCTGTCGGAGGCGCGCGACTCAGAGAAGGCAATTTTGACAGAATGGACTAGAAAGTCAGCCCTGTTTTTCAGTTTAGTCCCTGGACTTAACGAAGTCAGTCAGGAACTTAATGGAAGTGACAGAAACTAACGAGAAACACTTAAAATGGGGAGAAACACAAGATCAAATGTGCAATCGGGGTGAGCGGTCCAAGGCGGGGTGTCTACACTATCAATTGTGCACGCTGCATAATCTGCATCTAAATAACCTACAAGTTTAAAATTCGAATATTTGGTGTACCAAAGTCCAAGGTTAACAGTGTCGGAGAGATATTTTATAATACGTTTCACAGCAATTAAGTGCGCTTCTCTAGGGTCAGATTGATAACGAGCGCAAACACATACACTAAACATAATATCAAGACTACTAGCAGTAAGATAAAGGAGTGAGACAATCATACCTCGATAGAGAGTTTGATCAACCTTTTTACATTTTAAATATTTGTCGAGTTTGTTGCCGGTAGCCATTGGAGTGTCGTATGCTTTACCATTCTCTAGTCCAAACTTTTTTATTAGATCCCTTGTATACTTGGCTTGGTTGATAAATATGCCTTCATTCATTTGCTTGATTTGAAGTCCGAGGAAGAATGAAAGTTCTCCCATCATGCTCATTTCAAACTTGCTCTTCATTAGTTTCTCAAAGCGCTTGCACAATAATTCATTAGTAGAACCAAATATAATATCATCAACATAAATTTGAACAAGTAATTTATGACCATTATGTTTGGCAATGAAAAGAGTTGTATAGATTTTACCGCGCGTGAAGCCTTTCTCAATGAGAAACTTGGATAGTGTATTATACCATGCTCTTGGTGCTTGTTTGAGCCCATACAAAGCTTTCTGGAGTTTGTACACATGATTTGGAAATTGTGAATCTTCAAACCCAGGTGGTTGAGCTACGTAGACTTGTGTAGATACCCCGAGAAAGCCCCACTACTTGGCTAGAGCGGTGGAAGGATCCTAGGATGTCTAACTTGTTTTAATTTGTAGAGTCGCCACCTATGTTTTTAAAGGAACATAAGAAAAACCAAGAAATAACCTAATTTATGTACAAAACCAGAGATTCGGGAAGAGAAGGGTTCAGGGGTTAGGTGACGGAGTGGGAAGTACTTAAACACCCACTCCGCCCCGCTTACGCGGGTCTTGCTACTTTTGGTGTTCTATTGCTAAATGTCCTTCAATTTATTAATATAAAAGTTCTAATAATTACAATGAAAAGAAAGGGGAAATTGCAAAGAGAAATAAAAGAGAATTGTTTTATTATATTAATGCTAGAGATTACATGTCAAACTATTCTAACAATTACATTAATATAAAATGGGGAAATTAAAGTAGAGTTGGAATGTAGGGAGATAACCTTAACCAACTTTAATGTAATAAAGTGATTAGTTGGTCATGTCCCATTGATGGGGATTGCATACATTGACTAAGACAAGTAAAAGAAAAGAAGAAGAATAAAGTACCTTTAGAAAGGAAGAACTTCAAACTTGAACTTGGAGATGGAGTTGTTGTAAAAAAATTGTTGTGTAGGAATTTGTGTAGAGTTTTGTCGCTAAAACTCTTGTTGGGAGAATTTGTGTATGATGTAGTTGTGAAGAAAGTCCGAGTCCAAAAACTTGTGTATAGTTTTTGTAGGGAAGATGAAGTTGGGTCTTTTCTAAGGTAGAAATGTGAGGTTTTTATAGGTAAAATTAGGAGGGAAAGGTTGGAGGGAAAATGATCAATCCATGTGAGATGGAATTGGCCAATAGAAAATAAGATAAATAAAATAAATAAAAGAAAATCAAATAATAAAAAAAAAAAAAAATGTTTTTAAGAAATGGCTAGAATAATGGGATTGGAGGTTACAAAACTAGAGGGGAAGAACTTGGATGTAAAAAGAGATTTTTGTGATCAAGAAAAAGGAGGGAAATAAGGTGCAATCCGTTACTGCCATAATGGGAGGTGCGCGGGTCCCGATTTAGGGGCGAGACGCGCGCGCAGCCCGATAACACTTTCGGAAGCGCCCGCGGGTGGAAAACACAAACTGACAGAAATGACTCTAAAGTTAATTCTGTTATGCAGTTTAGTCCAAAACTAACGGGATCAGTTAGGAACTTAACCGAAGTAACAGAAACTAACAAAAATAAGTTAAATAAAAATACTATGTATGCAATCGGGGTGAGAGATCCAAGGCGGGGTGTCTACAGAGCCCCTCGGCGACGTGGATTGCAAAGCAAAACATGTCGACGAAAGTAAAAATACCCACCGAGGACATCGACAAGAAAAAGACAAAGACTCTTGAAATTGAAGAAAGAATGTGTGAGTGACTTTTGCTGATGAAGGGGTGCGGTGATAGAAATCGGCCCACCGTGGCCAATGCTTAGAGTCCGTATAGAGGACTGGCTGACTCCGTATAGAGGACCCATTTTCCAAGTTGAAGTACATTAGGGGATTTGGCTGAATCCGTTAGGGGACCTATCTACCGAGTTGAAGTCCGTTAGGGGACTTGGCTGAATCCGTTAGGGGACCATCTGCCGAGTTGAAGTCCGTTAGGGGACTTGGCTGAATCCGTTAGGGGACCCATCTGCCGAGTTGAAGTCCGTTAGGGGACTTGGCTGAATCCGTTAGGGGACCCATCTGCCGAGCTGAAGTCCGTTAGGGGACTTGGCTGAATCCGTTAGGGGACCCATCTGCCGAGCTAAAGTCCGTTAGGGGACTTGAGATGAAAGTGAATTTGTAGACTTTGCTTGATAAAGAAGTGGTGATTCCGGTGGTTCACCGCGGACCAAATTGCTGTTTTGAAGCCGTATGCTGCTTGGAGTTGCAGTTGACTTTCGTGGGGTGAGGGCACAGTTGACTTGTCGCGACCCCGAACCCCGCGGGCCCGAGACCGCGAGCTGGACGTCGACTTAAAACCAAAACTGTGAAATACCGAAGTTAAAAATTCCATTTGATACCAAAAGGTGATGATCCAAAGTTTTACAAATCCAAGTTTGATAATAACCAAATACAACTATCATAAACTTCCACAAGTTTATGCCCAACAGAATATAAATGTACAATTCTTAATGACGTCATTGTTTGGTACAACTATCCCAAAAGGTTACACATTTATATAATGTAAACCAACCTATAACAACTTTCCCCAAAAGAATGTATCCACACTCGATGTCCTCTTTCTCGTGATCAGCGAGACTAATCCTTAGCACCTGGGGGGGGTTAAGGAAAAACAAAGATAAAAGAAAGGGGGTGAGATAAATCTCAATAAGTTACTAATGCAACTACATGACATGCTATGATGCAATATACAATAATAAATCATAGCTAGCACATAGCATTTATCACATAACAGATAGCAGCGGGAATAAACACATAACAAAGGATATTAGCCAAGGTTTCCAAACCGATACATCCAAATAAAGGATCGTTGCGCAGCTTCAATAGTCAACCAATCACATCTTCATAATAGCATGAAAGCTGAAGAGAAATCCCCGGTACCGGAACAATAACCATAAGAGTGTCACAAAGGACAAGAGCCATGCCACAAAGTCATGCTCGGTAGCTAGATACATTCACAAAGGAAGCTAACTTATCTCTTTCAAGGCCAATCTGGAAAAGGGGTATAGTAAGGGCAAACAATGGTCAACATTATAATGGACTTGGCTTTGCCATTATAATCTCTCCCATCGCCCGATGCAATAAATATGCCAGCTGGGCTTCCAAATAAATGCTAAGTAATAATATATTAGCATGAATAAACATCTTACGATTCCAAAGTAGGGAATCATACCAAGAAGTCACCAGGAAAGTGAAATGTACCAACAACGCACAATTAAAGTGTTCCAATAATCTCAATTAACACTTAATTAATTTCCAACACAAACTTAATCACAAAGGACCCAATTCTATCACTAGAGTGTACTAAAATGTTCACTAAGGTCAACTAGAAGGACACCCAAGATTTAGACCAAAACGCATTCTTCAATCACACAAATTAACAAATGAAAACTTTCAGGGGTTCTGTGCGGCCGCCCACTCGAGTCTGTGCGGTCGCCCAAAAAGCCATCAAACAAGAACAAAACCTTTCAGATAGATGTGCGGTCGCCCTACCATTTTTGGGCGGTCGTCCAATCCTCTGGTCTGTCGGAATTCGGGAGGGAAGAACTGGGTTCTTCCATTTTTCAACCCAAACCAAAACTCAACCAAAATCCAACACTCTTAACTAGCATATTAATGAACTAAAACAACTTATAGGTCAAAAGGACTCATATAACAACATTTAACAACCAAAATCAAGATTCAAACCCAACATTCATAAAATCACCATTTTTTACCAAAACTCAAATAAATTCCAAATAAATTCGAAACTCAACCAAACTTCAAATATAACAACTCAAGCATTATATAAGCATGATATCAACATTTTAGCATAAAAATGGGGGAAAAGCAACTTACTTGAGATTTCTCAAAGATGATGGATTTCAAATATTTTTGGCTTCCTACGATCCTATCGACGATCTAAACACATTTCGTATAGAGAGTAATGAGAGAAGATGAGAGGAAGATAGGTAAAATGAAGAGAGAAGGGAAAGAGAAATTTACCTTTTTTTCAAGAAGAGAGAGAGAGAGAGTAACTGGGAAATGAATTTGTGAGGGAGAAGGAGAAGAAGGAAGGAGGTGAAGTTAAAATCGAAGTTACACTTAGGCCCCCTTCCCCATCTACTAACACAATACTTACACTCCCTTCTAACAATTAAGACCCAACAATACTGCACTAACACAAATGACCCAAATAAAATGCTAGGCATAATTATTATAACACATAAAATGCACACATAAATATTTAAATAAATAATAATTTAAATAAATAAATAAGCAAATAAATAAATAATAATTATTTACTACTAATAAAATAGAGCCTAGATTTCGGGTCGTGACATGACTGCGGACCACTTTCTGCTGGGGATGAAATACCTGAATTGCCCATGCTTTTGACTTTGTGTTGGTACCTGTTATGTGTATGCTTGGCAGGTATACGTGCTTGTGCGATGAAATGTATGACTGATGTGAAGTAGAAATTGTGAGAGAAATTGTGCTTGTAGTGTGAAATGTGATTTGAAAAGCAGAGATTGCTTGAGAGAGATATTTTGCAAAGATGGAGAAATTGCGTGTGATGTGATTTGAAAGGAGCTTTGATGAATGATGTTCATACCTCCACTTACCATGGCCGCTTGATTTGGGATGGGTTTCTGATGCCGTGGCTTTAATGAAGGATGTTGACGCTTTTGATGAAGATGAGTTGCTTGTACTTTGATGGAGTGTCGGTGAGATGACATTCTGGATGATGGGTTGGTCGTGCCAAAGGCTGCCTACGTATCCCTTGAAGGGAATCAGACCAGCGTAGTTCAAGGATGATGGAGAATATTGGGGAAGAAGCTAGGAGCAAAATAAAGCACATACTTTTTACACAAGCAAGAAAAAGAAAAAAGAAAAAATCTTTTTGTCGTTTTTTTTTAGTTCGTGGGTGAACCATTTTAACCATTGTGTGTTTGTGAAGCCAACCCAAGATCAAGTCATGTTTGGTTGAAGTCTGGATTGCCTCGCTTTGAATTATGTCGTTGTCGCCGTTGTGCCCAACGAAGATTGATGTCTAGCCCCAAGAGATTTTCTGATTATGGGGCTCCAATAGACTTTTGATGTCGAGATACCAAGGGGTTGCTGATTGTGAAGCCCCTAGGGAACCTTTGATGCCATATTTGGAGTGACTTGCATAGCCCCAAGATAAATCAGCTTTTGGTCCACTCAAATGAATCGCCTTTTGTTGTTGACGTGAGCAAGCCCCAAGCTTCGAGAGATTGCTAAGCCCCAAATGTCATAGACTTGTTGCTTGCGGGCTTGGAGATGGTGGAAGACCTTTCGATGTAAAGCCCCAAATTATCTTGGAATCGGCTCGGCATTGAGAGCGGATGTACCGTCGGGTAGAGATCTCCTTCTTACACTTATTGGGGAGATGAATGGCCTCATTGTGGTCGGTACCCAAATGGCGGAGGGCTTATGTCAAAAGATGCAGTAATGCCTTGGTGTCGTCGAGATCGCGGACGGTAAGGTCTTGGTGTGATAAGGTCCCAAATGGATATGCTTGCTTGAGTCTTCTTGAGTTGAACTAAAGATGGATATTCGGATGCAACTAGTGCTTGAGGCGCAAGAGCCACACTTTTTTGCTTTTGATCTTGGAGAAGGGGGTGCTGAATTGCAGAAACATTGGGATTGGCCATGGCATTTCCCGCTATAACCCTGTTTTGATAGAGTTTAGCATTTTGAATCTTTTCCTTTTCTCTAAGAGTTTCTTCATAACCTCGTCGTAAGTCACAACATAATATTCATCAAATTCATTCATAACATCGGAGCCCTCCTTTCAAACCAGAAGACCTTTGACGTGAAGTACTAAGAGACCCTTGAAGCTTGATCGCTTTCATGGAGCCGTAAGACTACTCCCCAAATTGTATTGCTCGGGTATCATCCCCAAAAAGATTGCCAATTGCGAAGCCCCAATATTGTCCTTTGCTTGGATTACTGTAATGTTGTAACCCAAAAGATTGTAGATTGCGAAGCACCTTGAGATCTTTGGTGCCAAAATAGTTGAGGATGCTTCCAATGTTGCATATGACTTTTCTAGGGCATTGTTGGGAGGCGACGTGAATTTCTTCTTGCTGAGGGAGAGTTTCAAACTCGAGTGTAGCCCCTAGAGTGCCACTATTGATTGCAAGTAGGGCAAGAAAGGCATATCCTTGATTGGAGGAACGGGCATGAGCACACATGACAAGAAGGATTTTCGTCATTCCTTGAGAGAGTTTTAGGATAGTCTCATACATCTTTCTTGAGCGTTGCCCCTGGGGCTCATTATGTCGCGACCCTGAACCCCGCGGGCCCGGGACCGCGATCTGGACGTCGACTCTAAAACCAAAAGTATGAAATACTGAAGTTAAAAATTCCATTGATACCAAAAGGTGATGATCCAAAGTTTTACAAAGCCAAGTTTGATAAAAACCAATTACAACTATCATAAACTTCCACAAGTTTATGCCTAACAAAATACAAATATACAATTCTTAATGACGTCAATGTTTGGTACAACTATCCCAAAATGGTTACACATTTACATAATGTAAACAAACCTATAACAACCTTCCCCAAAAGAATGGATCCACACTCGACGTCCTCTTTCTCGTGATCAGCGAGACTAATCCTTAGCACCTGGGGGGTTAAGGAAAAACAAAGATAAAAAGAAAGGGGGTGAGATAAATCTCAATAAGTTACTAATGCAACTACATGACATGCTATGATGCAAGAAGCAATAAGCAATAATAAATATCACATAGCACATAGCATTTATCACATAACATATAGCAGCGGAAATAAACACATAACAAAGGATATAGCCAAGGTTTTCCAAACCGGAACATCCAAATAAAGGATCGCTGCGCAGCTTCAATAATCAACAATTCATCATCTTCATAATAGCATGAAATCCGAAGAGAAAACCCCGGTACCGGAACCAATAACCAAATGGAGTGTCACAAGGGACGGGAGACATGCCACAAAGTCATGCTCCAAGAAGCTAAAATGCACACAACGGAGCTAGCTCTTCTCACATCCAAGGCCAATCTGGAGGAGGGTAATAATGGGGCAAAACAATGGTCAACATCACAATGGACTTGGCCGTGCCATCATAATGTTTCGCATCGCCCAAACACACACAAAATACCAGCTGGACTTTCACGTAAAGGCTAAGTAATGAAATACTAGCACGATAAACAATCATTGATTCCAAGGTAGGGAATCATACCAAGAAGTCACCAAGAAAGTGAAATGTACCCACAACGCACAATCAAAGTGTTCCAATAATCTCTATTAACACTTAATAAATTTCAAACACAAACTTGGTCACAAAGGACTCGATTCTATCACTAGAGTGTACTACAATGACCACTAAGGTCAACTAGAAGGACACCCAAGACTTAGACCAAAACGCGTTCTTCATTCACACAAATTAACAAAATGTAAACTTTCAGAGATCTGTGCGGCCGCCCAAAAAGGTATGTGCGGTCGCCCAAAAAGGCCATTAAACAAGAACAAAAGCTTTCAGATAGATGTGCGGTCGCCCAGACATTTTTGTGCGGCCGCCCAATCTTCTGAACTGCTGGAAATCGGGAAGAACAACAGGGTTCTTCCATTTTCAAACCCAAAACACATTTCAATCAAAATCCAACATTCCAACTAGTGTACTAATGTACCAACACAACTAATAAGTCTAAAAAGACTCATACAACCACATTTAACAACCAAAATCAAGAATCAAACCCAACATTCAAGATTTCACCATTTTTTATCAAAACCCAAAATAAATTCCCAATAAATTCCAAACTCAATCAAACTTCAAATATAACACATCAAACATCATATAAACGTGATATGAACATTTTAGCATCAAAATGGGGGAAAAGTAACTTACTTGAAAATAATGAAAGTTGACGGAATTCAAATCTTTTCGATTCTACGCGATCCTATCGACGATCTAAACAAGGTTCATGTTTTAAGAAATGAGAGAGTATGAGAGGAAGAAGGTTTAAATGAAGAGAGAAGAGACAAAGAAAAACTTACCACACAATGAGAGAGAGAGAGAGAGTTTGCTGGAGAGAGGGATGGAGAGAGTGAGGGAGAAGGTGAGGGAGGTGAGGGGAATAGGGAGGGAGTAGGGGAATTATTTTAAAAAGTTACATCTAGGCCCCTCCCTTTCTACTAACACAAATGCCACACTCCCTACTAATAATTAAGACCCAACAATACCACACTAACCCAAATGACTCAAATAAAAGCTAGGCAATTATTATAACACATAAATTGCACACATAATTATTTAAATAAATAATAATTTAAATAAATAAATAAGCAAATAATTAAATAAAAATCATTTAATTAATAATAAAATAGAGCCTAAATTTCGGGTCGTGACATTCACTCCCCTTTAAAGAAAATTCGACCCGAATTTTAACGAGACTCACCTTAAACAAAAAGCCACGGAAATTTCCTCGGTAACACGTGAGACGGATCATGAACATACTTCCGAAGCATAGAAACGTGGAACACGTTGTGCAACCAGTTTAAGGATGACGGTAACGCAAGACGATACGCTAGAAGTCCAACCTTTCCCAAAATCTCAAACGGTCCAATAAACCTCGGAGCCAATTTGCCTTTCTTCCCAAATCTACGAATACCCACCTTTGGAGATACTTTCAAGAATACCAAATCACCTGTCTGAAAACTAAGATCTCGCCTTCGGTTATCTGCATAGCTCTTATGTCGATTCTGGGCTGTTTTCAATCTATCCCGGATAACTCTAACTTTCCCAACCGAATCCCGAAGCAAATCAATACCCACAATCTTCGCTTCACCAACCTCATCCCAACAAATAGGCGATCTACATTTCCTCCCATACAAGGCCTCAAACGGAGCCATCTCGATACTAGCCTGATAACTGTTGTTGTACGAGAATTCCACTAACGGTAGGTGCGAATCCCAAGAATCGGAAAAGTCTATCGAACACGCTCGCAACATATCCTCCAGAATCTGAATAGTCCTCTCGGATTGACCGTCTGTCTGAGGATGAAAAGCTGTACTGAATCGCAAATCTGTACCCAAAGTTTCCTGAAACGCCTTCCAGAATCTAGAAGTAAACCTCGGGTCTCGATCTGACACAATGCTAACCGGAACTCCATGCAATCTAACAATCTCATCAATATAAAGGGTCGCAATCCTCTCCATCGAATATCTGATGTCAATAGGCAAGAAATGGGCACTCTTGGTCAATCTATCCACTATTACCCAAACACTGTCATACTTCCTACGGGTACGAGGTAGTCCCGTGACGAAATCCATAGTCACATGTTCCCATTTCCACTCGGGAATCTCTAACAGCTGAAGCAATCCCGCGGGTCTCTGATGCTCGGCTTTGACCTACTGACACGTTAAACACCTCGATACATACTCCGCTATTTCCCTTTTCATATTAATCCACCAAAATTGTTGCTTCAAGTCTTGATACATCTTCGTACTACCCGGATGAATAGTATACCTCGATTTGTGACCCTCATCAAGAACTCTCTATTTAATTCCATCGACATCCGGAACACACAAACGACCACGGAAAGTCAACACTCCACTCGAGCTAATAGAAAAATCCTCGAAGTTCTTTTCCTTCAATTTACCCATTACCTTCACTAACTCGGGATCTTCTTTCTGAGCTTCCTTTATCCTCTGAATTAGGGTCGGAGATACCCTAATATTCGCAAAAATAGCCCCATGTCTCGATTCACGAGGAGACCAATCTCGAACATCCTCAAGCATTTTCCATTCTCGAACCATCATCGAAGCCACATAAGATTTCCTACTAATCGCATCAGCTACCACATTCGCCTTCCCCGGATGATAAGAAATCGTGCAATCATAATCCTTCAACAATTCCATCCATCGGCGCTGTCTATTATTCAACTCTTTCTGGGAGAAAAGGTACTTCAAACTCTTGTGATCGGTAAAAATTTCAAACTTTGCTCCATAAAGATAGTGCTTCCATTTGTGCAACGCAAAGACTATCGCCGCCAACTCCATATCATGAGTCGGGTAATTCTGTTCACTAGGGGTCAACTTCCTCGAAGCATACGCAATTACTTTCCCATTCTGCATCAACACACAACCCAAACCCTCTTTTGAAGCATCAATATAAATCACTAGGCCATCGCTCCCATTAGGCAAAGTCAAGATCGGTGCGGTAGTCAACCTCTTCTTCAATTCCTCGAAACTCTTGTCACATTTCTCGGTCCACACAAACGGAACATTCTTTCGGGTCAACTGAGTCATCGGAGTAGCGATCCTCGAAAACCCTTCAATAAACCTTCTGTAATAACCGGCTAAACCAAGAAAGCTTCTAATCTCTGTCACTGATTCGGGTCTCTTCCAATCCACTATTGCTTCAATCTTTGAAGGATCCACCGAAATACCGTCTTTAGAAATCACATGACCCAGAAATGACACCTTCTCGAGCCAAAATTCGCATTTGCTAAACTTCGCAAATAATTTCTCCCTCGCAAGAACGGATAAAACTGTCCTCAAATGTTGTTCATGCTCCTCTCGAGATTTCGAATAAACAAGAATGTCGTCGATGAAGACTACCACGAACGAATCAAGATAAGGATGGAAAACTCGGTTCATCAAATCCATAAACACGGCCGGCGCGTTCGTCAACCCAAACGGTATAACCAAGAACTCATAATGACCATAACGAGTGCGAAAGGCAGTCTTCGGAATATCCTCCGATCGAACCTTCAACTGATGGTACCCACTCCTCAAATCAAGTTTAGAGAAAACCACGGACCCTTGAAGCTGATCAAATAAATCATCAATATGGGGTAGAGGGTATTTATTCTTCACCGTAACCTGATTCAACTTCCGGTAATCGATGAACAATCTCAAGGAACCATCCTTCTTCCGCACAAATAAAACCGGTGCTCCCCACGGGGAAACACTAGGGCGGATAAACCCTCGATCAAGCAACTCTTGCAATTGAACCTTTAATTCTTTCAACTCTGCGGGAGCTAACCTATAAGGTGCTTTCAAAATTGGAGCCGTACCCGGCAAAAGATCTATACAAAACTCAATCTCACGATCGGGAGGCATATCATACTCGGTAGAGAAAACATCGGGAAATTCCCGAACTACCCGAACACTATCAAAACTAGGGGATTCCTTCCTAGTATCAAGGACACTAGCCAAATACCCCTCACAACCACTATGCAATAATTTTCTCGCTTTCATACAAGAAATTAAGCGAACCCTTCTACTCAGAGGACTAGCCTCAAACACAAATTTAGGCACATCGGGAATAGAAAAAGTAACAGTTTTCTTACGGCAATCAACAGAAGCATGAAACTTGCTCAACCAGTCCATACCCAAAATGACATCAAAGTCTTGGATAGGAAGAACTACCAAATTCGCACAAAGGACACGACCACAAATAACCACATCACAAGCACGAAAGACTCGATCAGAAATCAAGCATTCTCCTATAGGGGTCGACACCTCTAGCACGTACGGTAAAGACTCGAATGCAGCATTTAACATGGAAGCAAATTGCACAGAAATGTATGAATGAGATGATCCTGGATCTACCAACGCTCGTGCGCTCACATTAGACACAGAAACAATACCTCCAATAACAGAAGGATCATCGGTCGCTTGTTGTTGATTCATGGCATAAACCTTCCCTTGAACTTTGGGCTTCCCTGCGGCATCCCTTTTCTGACACTGATTAGTACCAACTCCTGACCCGGATGCTTGTCCTCTACCTCTCGGGCAATCTTTTACAAAGTGACCCATTTGACCACAATTGGTGCACCTTCCTTGCTTCTTCCAACAACGGTCTTCAGAATGACCTTCCTTTTGACAATACGAACAAAGCCTCCTAATTTGGCTCCCTTGGTTCCCGGAAGTGGTACCCGGGTTCCTTGGGATCGGTTGCCCTCGGAACTGAGATTGTCCCCCAAAGTTACCTCGATTATCAATTCTTGGTTGTGACTTGCTCTGCGCTCCTTGCTTACTCGGGTTAGCTACCTCGGTCTTCCTTTTATGTTCCCCAATATCTTGCTCTATCAAATAGGCTCGGTCCACCGCATCTTGGAATGTCACAATCCGTTGAGCAATAAGTTGAGTACGGATGGAGGTCTTCAATCCCCGAATGAATCTCATAGCCTTTTGTTCCTCGGTCCTCACCAAATAGTTGCAATACCGGGCTAATTCTATGAACTTAGCCGAGTATTGTGCTATAGACAACACACCTTGCTCTAGGTTGAGTAGCTCGATCTCCTTTCGGTTTTGATCAACAACCGGAATGAAATGCTCCTTGAATTTGCGCACGAACAACTCCCACGCATACACTGTGTGAGTATCATCCCAAGTAGCTTTAACGCCCTTCCACCAATGCTCGGCGGCCCCCACTAGCTTATAAGCCGCGAACCGGACCTTGTCCTCATCCGTGCACCCAAATACCTCATAAATCTTCTCCATCGACTCAATCCACAACTCAGCTTTCCTTACATCGGGTTCCCCATTGAATTCAACCGGTTTCAGTTTGAGAAATTGTTCCAATCCATAGCGGGGTGGTGCTTGTTCTACCCTCGGACCTTGATCATGTATGGCCTTCATGGCCGCCTCAAACATGCCTTGAAACATGGCACGGGCTTCTTCCCTTGTATCATTCTGATTTGCATTACCGGTACTACCTTCACCACTCCTTCTACGAACCATTGCAAACAAGTACCTGCATAAAACATCAACCGTTAATCACTCCGCACACTACTACCCACCTAGGTCATACTAGTCCACCTAGACTTATACTTAGAGCTAATGCCATAGCTCTGATACCAACTGTCGCGACCCCGAACCCCGCGGGCCCGGGACCGCGATCTGGACGTCGACTCTAAAACCAAAAGTATGAAATACTGAAGTTAAAAATTCCATTGATACCAAAAAGTGATGATCCAAAGTTTTACAAAGCCAAGTTTGATAAAAACCAATTACAACTATCATAAACTTCCACAAGTTTATGCCCAACAAAATACAAATATACAATTCTTAATGACGTCAATGTTTGGTACAACTATCCCAAAATGGTTACACATTTACATAATGTAAACCAACCTATAACAACCTTCCAAAAGAATGGATCCACACTCGACGTCCTCTTTCTCGTGATCAGCGAGACTAATCCTTAGCGTCTGGGGGGGGTTAAGGAAAAACAAAGATAAAAAGAAAGGGGGTGAGATAAATCTCAATAAGTTACTAATGCAACTACATGACATGCTATGATGCAAGAAGCAATAAGCAATAATAAATATCACATAGCACATAGCATTTATCACATAACAGATAGCAGCGGAAATAAACACATAACAAAGGATATAGCCAGGGTTTTCCAAACCGGAACATCCAAATAAAGGATCGCTGCTTAGCTTCAATAATCAATAATTCATCATCTTCATAATAGCATGAAAGCCGAAGAGAAAACCCCGGTACCGGAACCAATAACCAAATGGAGTGTCACAAGGGACGGGAGACATGCCACAAAGTCATGCTCCAAGAAGCTAAAATGCACACAAAGGAGCTAGCTCTTCTCACATCCAAGGCCAATCTGGAGGAGGGTAATAATGGGGCAAAACAATGGTCAACATCACAATGGACTTGGCCGTGCCATCATAATGTTTCGCATCGCCCAAACACACACAAAATACCAGCTGGACTTTCACGTAAAGGTTAAGTAATGAAATACTAGCACGATAAACAATCATTGATTCCAAGGTAGGGAATCATACCAAGAAGTCACCAAGAAAGTGAAATGTACCCACAACGCACAATCAAAGTGTTCCAATAATCTCTATTAACACTTAATAAATTTCAAACACAAACTTGGTCACAAAGGACTCGATTCTATCACTAGAGTGTACTACAATGACCACTAAGGTCAACTAGAAGGACACCCAAGACTTAGACCAAAACGCGTTCTTCATTCACACAAATTAACAAAATGTAAACTTTCAGAGATCTGTGCGGCCGCCCAAAAAGGTATGTGCGGTCGCCCAAAAAGGCCAGTAAACAAGAACAAAAGCTTTCAGATAGATGTGCGGTCGCCCAGACATTTTTGTGCGGCTGCCCAATCTTCTGAACTGCTGGAAATCAGGAAGAACAACAGGGTTCTTCCATTTTCAAACCCAAAACACATTTCAATCAAAATCCAACATTCCAACTAGTGTACTAATGTACCAACACAACTAATAAGTCTAAAAAGACTCATACAACCACATTTAACAACCAAAATCAAGAATCAAACCCAACATTCAAGATTTCACCATTTTTGATCAAAACCCAAAATAAATTCCCAATAAATTCCAAACTCAATCAAACTTTAAATATAACACATCAAACATCATATAAACGTGATATGAACATTTTAGCATCAAAATGGGGGAAAAGTAACTTACTTGAAAATAATGAAAGTTGACGGAATTCAAATCTTTTCGATTCTACGCGATCCTATCGACGATCTAAACAAGGTTCATGTTTTAAGAAATGAGAGATTATGAGAGGAAGAAGGTTTAAATGAAGAGAGAAGAGACAAAGAAAAACTTACCACACAATGAGAGAGAGAGAGAGAGAGTTTGCTGGAGAGAGTGAGGGAGAAGGTGAGGGAGGTGAGGGGAGTAGGGAGGGAGTAGGGGAATTATTTTAAAAAGTTACATCTAGGCCCCTCCCTTTCTACTAACACAAATGCCACACTCGCTACTAATAATTAAGACCCAACAATACCACACTAACCCAAATGACTCAAATAAAAGCTAGGCAATTATTATAACACATAAATTGCACACATAATTATTTAAATAAATAATAATTTAAATAAATAAATAAGTAAATAATTAAATAAAAATCATTTAATTACTAATAAAATAGAGCCTAGATTTCGGGTCGTGACACATTAAATGTCGGGAGTAGCAAAAGAAGCTCTTGTTCTTAAGTCACATAGCCCCTAGGGCATCATCATTTGTGGAGCAAATCAAGAGACTCGTCCTCGTGTAGGGGCACAAGCATAAGAGGACATGGCAAGAGCTACTCCATTTCTCGGGATCCTTTCTGATATACTGTAGGGGCACATGCTTGGAGAAGCTTGAAAACTGGGTCACACGTTGTTGCCATTTGCTGCCCAAACAAATTGACTCACTGGGAACTATTTGTGCAACCTTGTACCCCTCAATGATGGGCTCGTTCTCAGATGGACCTTGGATACCATGGGGCTTCTTTCTCATGAACCCAATAAATGCACTTTGTCGGAGAGAACTCTTTCTTCAATAACCCAAACAACCTTTGATCGTGCCATGTGTTGTCAAATATTTTGCAATTCCCAAAGTTGATTCGGTGGGGGAACTGGCTTGCTGAGGAGATTCAATGTAGAACTTGTTCAGTTGTCTTCTTTAGAGGCCGGGGATCTCCATTTCTCTTTCCCTTCTCTCTCTCACTCTCTCATTTTTCTTTTATGACGCACCCTGTTTTTTGCCTAGACCGCCCTTTCGGGTTTTCAATCTAGCAGGCATTTCTTTTGCGTCTTCATTTTGACTCGATTAATGAGGAAGTGTGCATTGAATCTAGCTGAGGATGAGAGACATGTGATTTTGCGGTGGAGACCTTTTGTCACTAATGATGAGTGACATTGACTTGACTTGGGAAATGGTCCCTAGTATTGACATGTATTTTTATTTATTGAATGACTCACGAAGGCAAGTAAGTCATTAAGAGAGAAAAGAAGGAAAGCCCCAATTCGATTGCAAGAAATTGGGAGCGTCGCTGAAAGAGAAGAAGCTCTTAGACTCGACAAGAAACGTGAAATGATTTCAAATCTAGGAAAGTCGTTCAATCTTGAGGTGATTAATTCATTGGCAAATGACTCGTACAAAGATGTCTTAACAAGTTCAAAGATGAAGGCCAACCACCATAATGCACTAGGGCTAAAAATATCTTCTTTCATGCATGAGACCGGACCCGTAGGTTGCCTACGTTCCTCCAGTGTAGAGGCTCAGGTCACCGTAGTTATTGTGGATACTCCATTCTTCGTGATGGAATTGTTGCTTCGTCGTGATGGTTGTCGATGTAGCTTCGTCCTTTTTTGGTGGATTGATGTTGATCTTGTACTTCTTTGATTGAGGGGGATTTTTTTTTTTTTTTTTTTTTTGTGCTCTAAGTTTTGCCTAGGTTGTTTTGAAGAGTCAACCTAGCGAGCATTTTTTTTTTTTAAATCCCCCTTGGAAACTTTGCTTGATTTCTCCATGGTTGTTTTGCTTCTTGGCTTTGCCGTTGATGTTGTCGCCTTTGTCACGATGTTTAGCCCCTAGGTGTTCAAGTGATGGCATTCGTTCTAAAACTCGTTTAGACATCTTTTCATCATTTTGCCAAGAATTAAATTGAACAACTTTGAAGAGTGTATGAGGACAAGAATGACTTTTTATTTGATAATTGACTCAAAATTTAACATGGGACGAGAGAAAAATTTAATGCACACATTAGAGGACTTTGACTCTTTTTTTTTATTCCTATTACTAGGTAGAGAAAGAGAAACGGATATTGTTGTCATTGTCCTTTTTGTTGTAGTCCTCCTTGTAACATGATCTCTTGTTGAAGCCCCATTTCAAAACTAAGCCTCTTCTTTGATGAGTTGCTCTTCACCCATGGTAAATTCACCATTGTCGATCAAATCTTGGATGATGTTTTGGAGAGAGAAGAACCCCTCGGTAGTGTGGCCGCTATGCTTGTGGTAGTCACAATACTTGTGATGGGCATGGTTGGGACGCATCGTCTTGGGTTTGTACCCTTCTAAAGCCTTGATCTTTCCACTTGCCACCAAAGTTTCAAATGCTTCGGCTTGGGTTACTCCTAGGAGAGGAGTGAAAACTCGGTTGTCGGCGGTACTTTTGTGGCTTTTGAGGGACGGGCCACTTGAGCATGTTTTACCGTTGACCTTTGCCTTGTTGTCGGTGAGCTCTTGCAAGTGGGCCTTGAGTTCGGAAACCTCTTCTTTGTGAATTCTCCTCTCGAGATCAAAACGGGCTTGCCACAAATCGTCTTTGCGTCGGGCATCCTTGACAAGTCTATCCATTTGTTCCCCCATGGCTCTTATGATGTTGAAAAGCCTTTCGTCGGACACGGAAATGTTCTCACCCTTGATGTTGTTGTCGTGGGAAGCCATTGGACCTATTGAAAGAGCACGGTTGATCTTAGGATGGCCCCACAAACACTTTTTAAATAAAATAAATTAACCCACAAACAGGAAAAGACTCAACCACATAAAGAAAAATGATTTTTTTATTTACGAAAGTCGGAAGGACGTAGTCCTTTTTGGAGTTTCTGGAAAAATAGTGGAATCATCACACTAGTAAATAGACCTTCTCGCGGTCCCATATACTCATCGGATTCCACCACGCTTGTGATACCTACATGTGACGGGATTAAACTAAATTAATGTCATAAAGCATACATGTGGGGACGGAGTTTTATTTTGTCCATAATAACCACTTAGGGACGGAGTTTTATTTCGTCCCTAATAACCACTTGTTTCTTTTGGAAACGGCATGTATGATTTGATGACATTAGTTTAGGGAAATCTCGACACAAGAAAACCGACTTAGTCACGGAGTGTTAGAACCTAGATTAGAATTGTGTTGGCTTCTGCTCGGTTGGTGAGAGGCTTAAGGTCACCCCCGGCATGTAGTCATGAACTACGCCACGGGTTGAGGTTTACCACTTCGAAAGAGTCAAGGTCGGGTGGAGCTTGAAACTTCCTAGGACGGGCCTCGACGGGTTTGGGGTTATGAACTTGTGTGACTCGATTGTGAGCAATTCATAGGAATATGTGAATGTAGTGTGAGGTCAAGCCAAGTGACAAAATATATATTTTTTTTTCAAAGAAAGAAAAGAAAATCAAATAAGCACATAATTACAACTTTCGAATCACCCGTGTGACCGATAAAATAAATAGAAAATTAGAAACTGTTTTGTGCAGGCCCGGTGCCCACACACTTTCAAAATTGTCCACTCTGTTCACTGTTCTGTTTCTGTTTCTGGAAAATGGCCCAGAAGCGCGCGCCTTGGGCTATAAGGATGAGAGGCGCGCGCCCTAGACAGAGAGGCGGATGCGCCCGATTCTGGGCAGTACCTGCAAACTTCATAGGTTCAAGGGATTGCCTTGACCCTAAATAAAATTCTTTCCCCTACAGAAACTTGTTAGCACAGAAACATGAAATGGAAGGACATGGTGGAAGGAGGGCGATTCTGGTAATTGGGGTCGGACGCGCGCGCGTTAGGCCAAGAAGGCCAGAGGCGCGCGCTTCCAACCCTTTTTACCAGAATGCCCAGAAAACAGAATAAAGAACACCAAAAGATGAAAACGCAAGTTTAACCCTCTAAATTATCCCCAGCAGAGTCGCCACTGTAGATACCCCGGGAGAGCCCACTACTTGGCTAGAGCGATGGAAGGATCCTA
Source organism: Campanula takesimana (assembly GCA_026119855.1). NCBI lineage: Eukaryota > Viridiplantae > Streptophyta > Magnoliopsida > Asterales > Campanulaceae > Campanula > Campanula takesimana. Next base: position 715,089 of record JAOWBW010000359.1, on the reverse strand, counting down.
GGATGTCTAACTTGTTTTAATTTGTAGAGTCGCCACCTATGTTTTTAAAGGAACATAAGAAAAACCTAGAAATAGCCTAATTTATGTACAAAACCAGAGATTCCGGAAGAAAAGGGTTCGGGGGTTAGGTGACGGAGTGGGAAGTACTTAAACACCCACTACCTCCCCCTCCCCCCCCCCCGCTTACGCGGGTCTTGCTACTTTTGGTGTTCTAATGCTAAATGTCATTCAATTTATTAATATAAAAGTGCTAATAATTACAATGAAAAGAAAGGAGAAATTGCAAAGAGAAATAAAAAAGAATTGTTTTATTATATTAATGCTAAAGATTACATCTCAAACTATTCTAACAATTACATTAATATAAAATGGGGAATTGTTGGAATGTAGGGAGATAACCTTAACCAACTTTAATGTAATAAAGTGATTAGTTGGTCATGTCCCATTGATGGGGATTGCATACATTGACTAAGACAAGTAAAAGAAAAGAAGAAGAATAAAGTACCTTTAGAAAGGAAGAACTTCAAACTTGAACTTGGAGATGGAGTTGTTGTAAAGAAATTGTTGTGTATGGATTTGTGTAGAGTTTTTTTGCTAAAACTCTTATTGGGAGAATTTGTGTATAATGTAGTTGTGAAGAAAGTTCGAGTCCAAAAACTTGTGTATAGTTTTTGTAGGGAAGATGGAGTTGGGTCTTTTCTAAGGTAGAAATGAGAGGTTTTTATAGGTAAAATTAGGAGGGAAATGTTGGAGGGAAAATGATCAATCCATGTGAGATGGAATTGACCAATAGAAAATAAGATAAAATAAAATAATAAATGAAATAAATAAAAGAAAATCAAATAATAATAAAAAGAAATATTTTGTTTTTAAGAAATGGCTAGAATAATGAGATTGGAGGTTACAAAACTAGGGGGGATGAACTTGGATGTAAAAACAGATTTTTGTGATCAAGAAAAAGGAGGGAAATAAGGTGCAATCCATTACTGTCATAATGGGAGGCGCGCGGGTCCCGATTTAGGGGCGAGATGCGCACGCAGCCCGATAACACTTCCGGAAGCGCCCGCGGGTGGAAAACACAAGCTGACAGAAATGACACTAAAGTTAATTCTGTTATGCAGTTTAGTCCAAAACTAACGAGATCAGTTAGGAACTTAACTGAAGTAACAGAAATTAACAAATATAAGTTAAATAAAAATACTATGTATGCAATCGGGGTGAGAGGTCCAAGGCGGGGTGTCTATAACTTGTTCTTGGAGTTCACCATTTAGAAACGCGCTCTTTACATCCATTTGATATAACTTGAAGTTCTTATGAGCAGCGTAAGCTAGGAAAATTCTGATAGCTTTAAGTCTTGCTACGGGCGTGAAAGTTTCATCGTAATAAATTCCTTCTTCTTGCCTATAGCCTTGTGCAACCAACCTTGCTTTGTTTCTTGTGATGGTTCCATTCTCATCCATCTTGTTTCCGAACACCCATTTCATACCAACCACTCCTTGATCATGAGGTCTTGGAACAAGAGTCCAAACCTTACATCGTTCAAAATGATTGAGTTCTTCTTGCATTGCAACAACCCAATTAGGATCTTGGAGCGCTTCATCAGCCTTCTTTTGTTCAATTTGATCAAAGTTTGTAGCTCTCCTTGTACGAACTCCAACATGTAGATCACCAATGATATTAGCAATTGGGTGACCTCTAACTTCACGAATTTCAGGAGGTAAGTTAGGTTGAGTTGTAGTAACTTGAAGGTCTTCAATTGGTACATCTTCACTAGATTCAAAATCATCAAAGTTAGAGGGTTGGACTGGTGTAGAATTGAAACTGGGAGTAACGTCAGGAGCAGCTGAATATTGTGGCGCAGGAGTGGGAGCATCAGGCGCATGATTCATATGAGGTGCAACTGAAGCTTCACTCGGAGAGCTATAATCAAAACTTGGCGCAACTGATGTAGATGGATTTCCTTGAGTTGATGCATTCTGATCTAGTGTAGGCGCATCATGAATAGGAGCACCTGTCTCAATAGACTCAACAGAATCATCAGAAACATTTGGAGCCAAATGTGTCTCAAGGAGAGAATGTTCATCAAATGTAACATGTACATATTCAACTATCACTAATGTAGATCTATTAAAAACACGAAAAGATTTAGAATGTTTGGCATACCCAACAAAAATACCTTCGTCGGCTTTGGCATCGAATTTACCTCTATGTTAGTTTCTGTTGTAGATGATATAAAATTTGCAAACAAAGATCTTAAAGAATGCAATGTTGGGAGTTTTACCGCGCCATAGCTCATAGGGAGTCTTGTTGTGAAGTTTGTTGATGAGGGAATGATTTTGAGTAAAACATGCAGTGTTGACAGCTTCTTCCCAAAAGTACTTAGGCAATTTGGCTTCAGCTATCATCATTTTTCCCACTTCAATCAACGTTCTATTCTTTCTTTCCACAATGCCATTTTATTGAGGAACTCTAGCTGTTGAAAAGTTATGATCTATTCCATGATCATCACAGTATCGAGCAACACCGTTGTTCTTGAATTCTGTTCCATTGTCGGATCGAACACTAATGATGTATTATTCTTTTTGTGTTTGGAGCAGTTTGAATAAGGTGTTTAGAATGTCATAACAATTGTCTTTAGTAATCATCATTCCCACCCATGTGTATCTTGAGTAATCATCCACCACAACTAGAGTATAGTTGTTTCCTCTAATACTTGCAGTGGTAACTGGTCTAAATAAATCAATGTGCAGCAGTTGCAAACATCAAGTAGTTGAGGGATTTGTCTTGCTAGAGAAAGACTGCTTTGGTTGTTTGCCAAGTTGACACGCGGCGCACTTTTTGTCATGATGATCAGCAACCTTAGGAAGTACTTTGACAAGATTATTCCTGCTGAGTTTAGATAAATACTTGAAGTTCAAGTGACTTAAGCGCTTGTGCCACAGCCAACTATTTTCGCTCACACTTTTAGCTACAAAACAAAGATTAGTACTAGAGTTCAGACTTTGGAAATCAATAATATAAATATTTGTCTTACGATATCTCGTGAGTAATGTAGCTCCGGTTTTGCCATTCTTGATAAGACATTTCGTTGAAGTAAAATGGCATTTTAATCATTTGTCGCATATTTGAGATATGGATAATAGATTGTGCTTGAGTCCTTCAACAAGAGAGACTCTTTCAATGCACACTTTGTCTTTATTGAGCTTTCCATATGCTACAACTTGTCCTTTGTTATTATTACCAAATGTTACTGAGGGACCTCTTTCTTCATGAACATCTTCATGTAAGGATTCATCACCAGTCATGTATCTAGAACAACCACTGTCGAGAATCCATTCATACGTTTTAGCTTTTGAAGATCCAGCCATGAAGCAAAGAACCTGAAATATAGACATTTAAAGCAGGTCCCCTTTATTCCTTTCGGGTCCTAGACTTAGCAACTCTTGACAACCCACTCTTGCTTGACCTTAGGATTTTTACGTCCTTTGGCATTGGGAGTGAATCGCAAAAGGCATTCCACGGCCTTATGTCATGAACAATCACAAATGGAACAATGATGAAAGCCACCAATCACGTGAGTTTTCACAAACTCTTTACTTTTCTTTGGGATAGCTTTCTTCTTTGGGTCAAATGAACTAGCCTTAACAAACTCCTTCTTTCCTGTTTGATGACCTGCAGATTTCTTAATGGGTTTGTTCAAAGTTTTCATATCAGGAACATCCTTTGAAAAATCATCGGAGTCATAATCATCAATTTCAACATCATCTTGTGCAACCAAACAAACGAGTCCATCATCAGAATCTTCATCGCTCTCTTTGGAGTCTGTTTCAATCCAAGTGTTATGCTCATTTGCTTGTGACGGGTGAATTTGGGAGTATGGCTGCTCTTCTTCTTCATGTACTCAAATTTAGGAATTGGGCAGCTTAATGCGAAGTGTCCGGGTTTCCTGCAATTAAAACAAACAAGGTCTTATTTTCTTTTTGAATCACTGCTCCTTGTGAACTTTGGAGGAGCTCTGCTGGTTGATCCTTGATGTTTACTGGTTGATCCAGGTTTTGAGAATTTTTTAAACTTCTGGAATCTCTTCATAAATAAAGCGAAGTCTTCATCATCCATGTCTAATAGCTCAGAAGTAGAAATTTTGGGGTCGGAACTTTTCTCAACCTGTACTGGCGCCCGCGCTTCTTCTCTTTGCGCCACCATTGCAATGGACTTTGATTTTCCTTCTGTTTCACTAATTCGCTGAAGTTTGAGCTCATAAACTTTAAGATTTGCATAAAGGTTCCTTAAAGTCCAATCATCTAAAGTTCCAGCGTCTTCAAGAGCGCTAGATTTGTGCAAGTATCTTGATCCAAAAGCGGCAAGGAAATTAACATTTAATTCCTTATTGGAGAACTTCTTTCCAAGTAAAATACAAAGATTGACAATTTCACAATATCGTTCATAAGTCTGTCTAAGAGTTTCACCGGGGCGTTGAGAGAAATTTTTGAATCTCTTTTGCACTTCGTATCTCTTGTTCTCTTTGCAAATGGTATCTCCTTCTATATGCTCTTCAATAGCATCCCATAGCTCATTAGCAGTAGAACAATTCATGATTTGTTGTTTCATAGTCGTGCTTAGAGTGCTGAGGAGAATGTTTCTTGCTTTCCCATCACTTCCAACTCTTCTTATTTCTTCCTTAGTCCATTCTTCCTTTGGTTTCTGAATAGTAGGTTGAGCAGCGTTGGTGCGTGGATTTGGATTCGCCTTCATCGGGATATAAGGACCATAAACTACGGTGTCATGGAGCCTTTCATCGATTGAGTTGAGATGGGTCAATATGATGAATTTCCACACGTCAAAATGATCTTCATCAAAGACTGGAACGTGAGTGTAGTTTTCAGTTGCCATAGGTTTTGAGTTTGCCATTTCGAATTGGCACCCAAGCTGTTAAGCTTGAAAAACAAAAACAAGTTTTATAAAGGTGTTTTCTCTGATACCACTTGTTGGTCCCAAAGGGGAAACAAGGGTATAAAAATAGCTAGAGAGGAGGGTGAATAGCTGTTTTGAAATTCTTTTCGTACCCTTGATAAACTCAATTGCAAATGCGCACTTTATCAAAAAAGCGTTATGAAATGCGCCTAAGTGAGTGAGTGAAATGCACAGCGGAATTTAGTAATGTAAATAGGCGCAAAGTATGATAAAGGGGGCGCACACACACTCTAAGTATTTTGGCTCAAAGTGAGTGAAAGAGGGAACTAAGGCAAATGATATAACAAACACAACACAATTCAATCCAATCAATCTACAATGATTAAACAAGCAAATAGTGAGATAAGATATAAACTTGAAAGTAAATGACAAGATATAAATACGCGCTATTTGGAGAGGTTCGATCAAGGAAAGATCTACGTCCTCTACCAAGATGGTTAGTCTTGGATTTCTAATGGAGATCTTATATAAAGAGTGAGTATTACAAATTACAACTTTTGAGCTCAATACTAACTCAAGATCTATTTCTATGAAAGAACAAATCCTAGACAAAACCGGTGTATCTCATTGAGAAAGATCTAAGTGATCAAACTCAAAGAGGTGCGTGTGTGTTTTTAGAATCAAGGCTCTTTAGATCTTTATGATTTAGAGCACAATAAAACTAAAGTGTTTTTGCTTGAGGATCTGGGCTAAGGATGAAGGTATGAAGATGTTCTTGATAATTCTGGGAAATCAAAGGGCAATCTTTAAATCTTCAACGAATGTTTGAGAGAGAAATTTAGAATATCTTAGCAACTTCAAATGTTTGAAGTTATGAGGTATTTATAGGTGAGCTCCAAAAACTAGCCGTTGGAAATCCCTTGTGGATAAGATAAAGGACAAATGTGCTGGAGCTCGTTGAGTGGAGCATGTGTCCTTTTATAGCCGTTAGACACATAACACAAATATGACCGTTGTGGACAGGTGTCCTTAGATGCGGGTGCATACGTGTTATTTAACCACCGTTGGATCATTGGCGTAGTTTGAATTTTTTCAAGTATCCATGTATTCAATAAATCACCAAGTGTTAAATCATTCACAATGGGGCGCATAGGCTCGTTGAGACATTTTGGGCACATGACACATGCGCGCGTCATAGGAGGCGCAGAGGCGCATGAGCTAAGAGGCGCGTAGGCGCATGCTCGGCTCAAACTGAACAAAGTGATTTTCTTTAAAGTTACAATCCTTGCCCTATTCCTAAGCCTATTCTATTCAAATGGACTACCTAAAAAATAAAGTATAAATACTTCTTACATATGGGTCTAAAGTCCATGAAATAAAACTTAGGTGATGGATCAATCAAATCTAATCAATCCTATTATATTGAAACTGAGATATAAGTGGGCATACCCAACATACTCCCTCGGTCCCATAATGATAATAATAATAAAGGAATTTTTTTTATTTTGATTGGATTAATATATATCAAAGAAGGTAAGGGTTTAAAGGGATAATTATGTCAACACACTTGTTAATTTTCTCAAAATTAGAGACATGTACTGAATTAGTATAAAATGTAGTGGTAATAGCCTATCCCCTTTTATATTGAACTCTAATTTTAACTTTTTAGCTCTTTTCATGCTTTCAAATAAAAAACGGGTAAATTGCAATTTGGTAACCTGTGTTTGTATTACTTTTGCAATTTGGTTCCCGTGTTTGTATTTCTTGCAATCAAATTCCTATGTTTATCATTTTGTTACAAATTGATATACTCCCTCTGTCCCAGACTAAGGTTCTTACTTTCCTTTTTGGTTTGTCCCAGACTAAGGTTCTTAGTTGCTTTATTACCTAAAATGGACCATGGGACTCACTTGTCATTCTTACAACAAAAACTCCCTACCCATTTTATCTCTCCTACTTTCTCTTACTTTTTCATACTCACAACATTTACTTTTTCTTAATCCCCGTGTAAAGTCAAACTAAGAACCTTAGTCCGGGATGGAGGGAGTAAAAAACTAACAAAATTGTTAGATTTTTAACGGAAAAACAGTCATATGCATATAAAATGACCTTTTAAGTGTATAATTATCATTTCTCAAGTGTATGCGTTAATGGCTGGAAGGGTTGAAGGGAATTGCTCATTTTAGAAGGACAAAAGTGAGGGATTTGGTATTTATTGTGTGGGAGTTAATTCCTCCATTAATGGAGGAATGGTGAGGTTGTTGTCGTTTAATGAAAAAGGTGACGATGGACCACCTTTATTTACACATAATACACACGTGCCTTGCACCCCATGCGCTTGCAATAATAGTTATACCCTTAAAAATCATGTGATATGCACATGACTATTTTTTCATTAAAAAAATAAAATTTCATTAGTTTTTATATCAATTTGCAACAAAATGATTATCACAGGAATCGGGTTGCATCATTTACAAACACTGGAACCAAATTACAAAAGTGATACAAACACACGTTACCAAATTGCAATTACCCCATAAAAAACACTTTTGTGTTATTCTATCATTATATTTCAGAAACAAAAAGTACGTTTCTATCACTATCTCAACAAATTAATTTTCACATTTTAAAATAGGAATCTTTCGGATAAACTAAAAATTGGTGTTGGAGAATTGGGGGGATGTCCGCATCCACTAGCCCATACTAGCAGTCATCAACATGGAGAAATAATTCAACAGATGAAATAATAATATGAAAGAACAAATAACACCGATGTTTGATAACCCAGTTCATCAACACATGACTACATCTGGGGGCACTTAGCCAGGATATCATTATAATAATATATGTAAAGATTACAACTTTAGTACATGCGCTCACATATATTTAGCATGGCTACTCTCCAATAATAATCTCTCACATATACATTATTACTCTCCCTAATAATACACAAACACGGTCATGGACGGGTTGTAGAATCTCCCCCATGGCTCTCCTAGGCCCCCGGCCCCCTCCTAGACACTATTTTGTGCTCTCTCTTTTAATATCCTAAATTTCTCCTACACAAAGTAAAGTACTCAATATATTGGTGGCTGTCTTTTGGGTATGCATATTATAAACTACTTCTATTACCTAGATTTGATTGATCCCATAACCTTATTTTACTTTTTTATGGACTTTAGGATTTATTGTAAGAAGTTTTGTAACTTCATTAGTTAAGTCCATTTCTAGTTTAGTTAGGCTTAGAAGATCAGCCCCTCAAATTTTGAAGAAATGCTGCTGCTATCATAGTTGTGAAAAAGCTAAGTCTGCCTACCTCAATCTAGCTGCTGATGATTATACTGCTGCTTATGGAGCGACCGCAGGTAGCGACCGCATCGATCTTGCGAACTCAAGTCATAAGTTACCGCAGAGCAGCTACCGCACAACCAAGTCATGACCAAGAGAAGACAAGTTTGATTCAGAACGTTGCAAAATTCAAAATTGAATTTGGTCGTTATGTCTGGTACAAGTTAGTACATCTTGACCACTAACTTCTTCAACTAGAAGACGACAAAGATATGAGCTCCAATCATAATGCTCCTACTCATCATCTTCCAAACTTGTCCTCCAAGAATTCAAACAACTATCTCTCATTCAAGGCTATAAATAGTCATTACTTTCTTCATTAAAAGTGTGCTGAGATTCAAAGAGAGAAATTGCTGTTGAAATTCTTGGTGATTGAAGATCATACTCAAGATTTCCAGAATCATTTGAATCTTCAAGATTTCGCCTTCAAATCTTCAAAGTTCTCCAGCAACCTTCAAGCACATCAAATCTCAAGCCCAGCAACACTTAAAGATTCATTAAGCTCTGAATCATAAAGATTACATAGTGTTGGTAGTGGTGCCCTAGGCACGTTTAATAAACGTTGTAATTGTTATCATTTATTTCATATCAATAAAGAGATGTTTTGATTATTATTGTTGTTCATGTTTACATATAATAATCCCCGTCCCTAGTACTTGTTAAGCACTAGTATAAAGGCTAAATGATCATGGGATGATCATGTTAGATTTATGGGTACTTGTTTGGAACAAGGTACTGGACATGACCCGCTGTGTGAGATTTATGTCATGGTCTATGTCATACATATATCTCATATTAGTTATGTCATTTGAATCCTTAGACATGAAGTTATTATAGTCTTCCACTTGATGAATATTGTGTTTGACATATTCAAACGCTACCTTAACACAGTAGTTATAAAGGGTATGATTGGCATAATCGGATTCCCGTTGGGAAGAATAATAAGCTAAATGGATTTGTCCCTCCACGGAGAGATGTCAAGCTTGGGCCTCTCGTAGGAATGATGTTGATGAAATGTTCGGCCGGACTCAAATGAATTGATTGGATCAATGTCATTTGGATTATCAACATATTCGGAATCGAGAAAGTATTGAACGAAACAAGTTGACTCTTTGACCATGACTTGTGTTCAATGACATCGTGGACAAAGGGATTGTGACATATTCTAAAGGAATGCGAACTTGTATCTAGGTATACTATTTGGGTAGGTATGACGGTTTGCTAGAACCTAATCATATCTTATGGAATCATGTTTGAGCCCATTGCCAACTTAGTATAATCCTAGAGGGTCACACACAATAGAACGAATCTTAAATAAAAGGACTATATTGGAATTTAGGGTCGAAGGACCTCCAAGGAATTTCTGGAAAAGTTCTGGGCCTCCTGGTCAACCAAGCGGGCGCTTGGGTTGCACCAGGCGGGCGCCTGTTCAATCCGGAAAGGGACTGGAGTTTCTGCCCAAACAGGCGGGCGCCTGGGTGGTACCAGGCGAGCGCCTGGTGCTGCCGATTGGAAATTTCCTAATTCGATTAGGAATGGTTCTTGGCACAAGTTACCTATTTGGAATAGGTCTTAATTGTGTATAAAACCCCAATTCGGCCAGACCATATTAATAAGTGCCTTTTGTGAGTCTCAAAGAGTTTGAGAGAGAGTTTATTTTGTTCTAAGATATCCTTGATTGAGGAACAAAATAATTCACAAAATAAATTCCATATAGTTCTTTATTATATTGTGAAAGTGTGTTTCATAATATTGGTCTAGCAACCAAGATCAAAGAAGCTCCTTTGATATTCGTTCGAAGTGTGGATACCGCTAGAGGGTGAAAATCATCATCTTCAAAGTTCGTGTTCAAGCTTTGTGATCGTGATCAAGTCTTCAAATCTCCACCAAAGACCAAGAGAAAATTTGATAGCCATCAAGGGTTAGTTATTCCTCTATTCATCTCGTTGTATTTGATTTAATCATATGAACGGATCCATAGCTTTGGGTTTCTTAAAATTTTAATTGCTATATTCCGCTGCGCATGTTACTTGGAAACCCAACAGTGGTATCAGAGCTCCGTTCATGTTGATTAATTCAATACTTGGATCATGTTATGTGTATGTAAATTGTTTATGTGCCTTGCATGATTTGAATATTGGAATATATGTTGTTTATGTGTTTTGTGATTTTATGTGGTTTATTGTTTTGCAACTTTAATCGCACGATTCAATCGCAATAAATAAAATATGGTGGATTCAGAATTGTTGATTATTAATTTTTGATTGGATCAAAGTTTTAATAATCGGGGAAAAACGATTTTGAGACAAAATTTTCGAATTTCAAAATTCTGTACATTCTGATCAGTTTGGGCGACCGCACAAAATCACTTGGGCGGCCGCACATGTTTGAGCGACCGCACAGTGAGTTTTGGGCGGCCGCACATAAGGATCAGATTGTCTGATTTTTGGTTGAAATCAGAATTTGGAATTTTCGAGAGGTTCAACAAAACCAGTAACAGAACCAATCCAGACCTGCTGATCTGGAATGGGTTTTGGGTAGTTGGTTTGTGTGTGGATTTTGGGGTTTGATTTTCCTATTTGTTTTAGTCTTGTGATTCTAAGATTGGTTCAAGGTTTGGATGTCTAATCTGCGTTCATCGAGATTGTGTTTCCCAAACTTGATCGCAATCAAAGTTTCAAAGATAAAACGAAGTTAGAATTATGAAGAGTTCATAATTGCTAAAATTGAGAAACAAAGTTCTTGATTCAATGATTGGAGATCCATGTGGAATTGTGAATGCAATTGGCCTACGTTCATCGAGACCATCTATTGCTTAGTTTCGGCCACATGGACTACTTTCTTGGTTTCTTGAATTAGTGTGGGATTGTGGTTGCCTAATGGCTTAGTTCGACCGCGCTTCTTGTTGTCTTGATTTGGAGATAATAACCAAAGTTGAAATAGTCTCATCCTCATAATTATAGAGAAACTAATGACACATAAATATCATGCTTAAATTAATGGAGATTAATTTAGTGTCTGAACTTGATGTGTAACATGTTTATATTATGTGCTCATAAATGTGTTATATGCTATATGTGATGAACCTTCAAAGAAAGTTTTAAGTCTTTTATTGTCATGCCATGATTAAAACACTTGTTAGTACATGAGCGATTTTAATGTAGATTCGCCCTAGCGAGGTGCATTAAATTTATTTATGTATGAGCAAGATAGATAATGTGGGCACGCCCTAGCGGGACACATTAACTATGCGTTTAAAATGGTTAGACTTAATTGGGCGTCAAAACAGTTTTGGGCCTAGGCAAAGATGAGGTTTAACATGCTTTTTGAAATTGGATTTCTTAAAGAATCTCATAAAAGGAACTAAGAGTCATATGAGATATGATTGACAAGAGTTGTCTACCTAATTAATTTGATTTTGTGTAATCCGCCTTAGCGGACTTGAAATTAAATTAAAGTTGGATCTTAACCCATTTAAATTATATTATACATTGGATGTATATGAAGGTTATATAATTTAGTGGGAGTATTTTGTTTGAAAATACATTATTTATCTCTTTAATGAAAATCGGTACTTATTAAATTTTGAAAATTTTGCATATTTGTAGATAATGACTAATAACACTCAATCAATGTCGTTGCGATCGATCCTTGAGAAGGATAAGCTCGAAGAGAATGGTACCAACTTTATGGATTGGATCCGTAGCATAAGAATCGTTCTTAGGCAAGAAGATAAGTTGTACATTCTCGATGGGCCTCTCCCTACTGAACCACCGCCTACTGCCCCTAGGGTAGAAAGAGACAATTACAAGAAACATCGTAATGATTCTAGAGATGTAAGTTGTCTCATGCTTGCTGCTATGTGCTCAAAACTCTAACAAAGTTTGGAACATTTGGAAGCCTATGAGATAGGCGTGGAGTTGAGAACCATGTTTCAAGAGCAAGATAGGCAAGAGAGGTACAAGACCATTGTTGCATTCACTACTAGTAAAATGAATGAAGGGCAACAAGTGAGTCCTCACTTTCTTAAAATGAAAGGTTATGTAGAGCACCTTGAGAAACTTGGCTATCCAATCCCATTGGAGCTAGCCACGGATCTCATTCTTAATTCATTGCCTAAAAGTTATAATCAGTTTGTAATGAATTATAACATGCATGGAATGGATAAGAATCTCTCTGAGTTGCATGGGATGCTCAAAACTGCAGAGATGAAAATTGTGGAGAAAGGTTCTCCCATGCTCTTGGTTCATGATGGGAAGAAGCCTGGTGCCAAAGGCAAGGGTAAGGCAAAAGTTGTCAAACCCAAGATAAGCAAGGCAAAGGTTGCCAAGGCTTCTGAGGCAAAACCCGATACACAAAAGGATGCAATTTGTTTCCATTGTCAAGAAATTGGTCATTGGAAACGTAATTGCAAGGATTTCTTGGAAGAGCAAAAGAAGAAGAAGAGCAGCAAGGCTGCGTCGACTTCAGGTATCTATATGATAGATATTCTCCTTTCTATCACTGATTCTTGGGTATTGGATACCGGATGTGGTTCTCACATTTGTCTAAATGTGCAGGGACTAAAGAATAGGAGACTGCTTAAAGAAGGTGAAGTAGATCTACGCGTGGGGAATGGAGCAAGAGTTGCTGCATTAGCCGTAGGGACTTATGAAGTCACTTTACCTTCCGGATTAATTCTTGTTTTGAACAATTGTTATTATGTTCCGGATTTAAGCAGAAATATTATTTCAATTTCTTGTTTGGATAATGAAGGTTTTAAGTTTCTTATTGAGAATAAGAAATTTTCTATTTATTTAAATGATGTGCTTTATGGTATTGCTAATTCATTTAATGGCCTTTATATCTTGGATGTCAAGAATGAAAATAATGTCTATCATATAAATAAGAGATCTAAACCTAATGATGTAAATCATACTTATTTGTGGCATTGCCGTCTTGGTCATATTAATGAGAAGCGTATCTCAAAACTCCATGGGGACGGACTTTTGGGTTCATGTGACTTAGAGTCATATGATACTTGTGAGTCGTGTCTTCTTGGAAAAATGACTAAGACACCTTTTACCAAGTTGGGTGAAAGGGCAAGCGACTTATTGGGGTTGATACATTCCGATGTATGCGGACCATTAAGTAGCAATGCTAGGGGAGGATTTCAATACTTCATAACCTTCACTGATGATTATAGTAGATTTGGGTATGTTTACCTAATGAAACATAAAAGTGAAGCATTTGAGATATTTAGAATATTTCAAAATGAAGTAGAAAAACAACTTGGCAAAAGTATAAAGGCACTTCGATCAGATCGAGGTGGTGAATACTTAAGTCAAGAATTTGACGATCATCTAAAGAATTGTGGAATAGTTTCACAATTGACTCCGCCCGGAACACCACAATGGAATGGTGTGTCTGAGAGGAGAAATCGGACTTTGTTAGACATGGTTCGATCAATGATGAGTCAAGTTGATCTTCCAATATCCTTTTGGGGTTACGCCCTAGAAACCGCTGCTTTCACACTAAATCAAGTTCCAACAAAATCGGTTCCAAAGACTCCATATGAGATGTGGAGTGGAAAGAAACCTAGTTTATCTTTCATGAGGATTTGGGGTTGCGAAGTTTATGTCAAGAGACTTATCTCTGACAAACTAGCACACAAATCTGATAAATGTATTTTCGTGGGATATCCTAAGGAAACTAAAGGATATTACTTTTACAACCGTGAGGACAACAAAGTGTTTGTTGCCCGAACTGGTGTCTTTCTAGAGAAAGAGTTTCTCTTCAAAGAAATCAATGGGAGTAAAATAAATCTTGAAGAAATTCGAGACCCAGAAAATAATATTGAACCAATAGTGGAACAAGAACAAGAACCACAAGGAGTTGTGGAACCTGTTCAAAATACACAAGCATCTCGCAGATCTAGTAGGTTACGATCCGAGCCCGAGAGATATGGATTTCTCGTAACGGATAGTAATGAGGTAGAAATCATTGAGAATGATGAACCGTCAACCTACCAAGAGGCGATGTCTTCTCCTGATTCGGACAAGTGGCTTGGAGCCATGGAATCCGAACTGCAATCCATGCAAGACAATCAAGTTTGGAATTTGATTGATGCGCCCGAAGGTGTAAAAACCATTGGATGCAAATGGGTCTTCAAGAAGAAGACTGACATGGATGGGAAGGTGCATACTTACAAAGCTAGGCTTGTAGCGAAGGGTTATAGGCAAGTTCATGGTATTGACTATGATGAGACCTTTTCACCCGTAGCAATGATCAAGTCTATAAGAATTTTGCTTGCCATTGCCGCATATCATGACTATGAAATATGGCAGATGGACGTCAAAACCGCTTTCCTGAATGGAAAACTCCAAGAGGATGTGTATATGACACAACCAGAAGGTTTTGAACAAGATTCTAAGGTATGCAAATTGCAAAGATCCATCTATGGATTGAAGCAAGCTTCAAGGAGTTGGAATCTCCGTTTTGATGAATCGGTCAAAGAGTTTGGTTTCATCAAGAACGAAGATGAGCCTTGTGTATACAAGAAGATTAGTGGGAGCATAGTGCTATTCCTTATTTTATATGTGGATGACATATTGCTCATTGGAAACGACATTCCTACACTTCAGTCTGTGAAGACTTGGTTAGGAAAGTGCTTCGCAATGAAAGATATGGGTGAAGCCGCATATATACTTGGCATTAAGATCTATAGAGATAGATCAAGGAGGCTACTTGGTTTAAGCCAAAGTACATACATTGACAAGGTCATTAGAAGATTCCGTATGGAAAATTCTAAGAGAGGCACCTTGCCCGTGTTACATGGAATTTCTCTAAGCAAGACTCAATGTCCTAAGACAAAAGATGAGCGTGAGAAAATGAATGATGTTCCATATGCTTCGGCAATTGGGTCCATCATGTATGCCATGATTTGTACTAGGCCGGATGTGTCTTATGCTTTGAGCATGACAAGTAGATACCAATCCGACCCTGGCGAAAATCACTGGATAGCTGTAAAAGCGATTCTTAAGTACTTAAGAAGAACTAAAGACTCGTTTTTGGTCTATGGAGGAATGGAAGATGATCTCGTTGTAAATGCTTACACGGATGCAAGCTTCCAAACCGACAAAGATGATAGCCGATCGCAATCGGGTTTTGTGTTTATGTTAAATGGTGGAGCTGTAAGCTGGAAGAGTTCCAAGCAAAGTACAACCGCTGATTCTACAACAGAAGCTGAGTATATTGCTGCATCGGATGCTGCAAAGGAAGCTGTTTGGATTAAGAAGTTCATAACTGAACTTGAAGTGGTTCCTAGTATTGCTAATCCAATAGACCTTTATTGAGATAATAATGGTGCTATTGCTCAAGCAAAGGAACCAAGAGCACATCAGAAATCCAAACACATACTTAGGCATTTTCATATCATTCGAGAGATCGTTGATAGGGGAGACGTAAATATATGCAAAGTACCTACTGATGACAATGTTGCGGACCCGCTAACAAAGGGACTTCCACAAGCTAAACATGATGGTCATGTTAGGTCCATGGGTATTAGATACATGGGAGATTGGGCCTAGGGCAAGTGGGAGATTGTTGGTAGTGGTGCCCTAGGCACGTTTAATAAACGTTGTAATTGTTATCATTTATTTCATATCAATAAAGAGATGTTTTGATTATTATTGTTGTTCATGTTTACATATAATAATCCCCGTCCCTAGTACTTGTTAAGCACTAGTATAAAGGCTAAATGATCATGGGATGATCATGTTAGATTTATGGGTACTTGTTTGGAACAAGGTACTGGACTTGACCCGCTGTGTGAGATTTATGTCATGGTCTATGTCATACATATATCTCATATTAGTTATGTCATTTGAATCCTTAGACATGAAGTTATTATAGTCTTCCACTTGATGAATATTGTGTTTGACATATTCAAACGCTACCTTAACACGGTAGTTATAAAGGGTATGATTGGCATAATCGGATTCCCGTTGGGAAGAATAATAAGCTAAATGGATTTGTCCCTCCACGGAGAGATGTCAAGCTTGGGCCTCTCGTAGGGATGATGTTGATGAAATGTTCGGCCGAACTCAAATGAATTGATTGGATCAATGTCATTTGGATTATCAACATATTCGGAATCGAGAAAGTATTGAACGAAACAAGTTGACTCTTTGACCATGACTTGTGTTCAATGACATCGTGGACAAAGGGATTGTGACATATTCTAAAGGAATGCGAACTTGTATCTAGTTATACTATTTGGGTAGGTATGACGGTTTGCTAGAACCTAATCATATCTTATGGAATCATGTTTGAGCCCATTGCCAACTTAGTATAATCCTAGAGGGTCACACACAATAGAACGAATCTTAAATAAAAGGACTATATTGGAATTTAGGGTCGAAGGACCTCCAAGGAATTTCTGGAAAAGTTCTGGGCCTCCTGGTCAACCAAGCGGGCGCTTGGGTTGCACCAGGCGGGCGCCTGTTCAATCCGGAAAGGGACTGGAGTTTCTGCCCAAACAGGCGGGCGCCTGGGTGGTACCAGGCGAGCGCCTGGTGCTGCCGATTGGAAATTTCCTAATTCGATTAGGAATGGTTCTTGGCACAAGTTACCTATTCGGAATAGGTCTTAATTGGGTATAAAACCCCAATTCGGCCAGACCATATTAATAAGTGCCTTTTGTGAGTCTCAAAGAGTTTAAGAGAGAGTTTATTTTGTTCTAAGATATCCTTGATTGAGGAACAAAATAATTCACAAAATAAATTCCATATAGTTCTTTATTATATTGTGAAAGTGTGTTTCATAATATTGGTCTAGCAACCAAGATCAAAGAATCTCCTTTGATATTCGTTCGAAGTGTGGATACCGCTAGAGGGTGAAAATCATCATCTTCAAAGTTCGTGTTCAAGCTTTGTGATCGTGATCAAGTCTTCAAATGTCCACCAAAGACCAAGAGAAAATTTGATAGCCATCAAGGGTTAGTTATTCCTCTATTCATCTTGTTGTATTTGATTTAATCATATGAACGGATCCATGGCTTTGGGTTTCTTAAAATTTTAATTGCTATATTCCGCTGCGCATGTTACTTGGAAACCCAACACATAGAGCTATTGATTCTTACACACACACACCCCGATTGATCAATCACATAGATTGCATCATTAGGGATACACTGGTCTAAGTCTAGGATTTGTTTTTCATATAAAGTAGGTGTTGATTCAATACTTCATCTCTGTAATCTGTACTCAAGAGAATCAATATATCCCTCCATTCAAAATCCAAGACTTACCATCTTGGTAAATGACGTAGATATTTTAACAGATCGAACCTTTCCAAATCATTGTGTCATTTACTTACTGCAATTTACATTCTGCAAATTTAATTTCAGTAACTGTTCTTATCGTTCATATTAATCTTGTTTGTCATTTAGTGTGTTGATCTTTACAGCTACTCAAATTATTGTGAATTGTGTTTGTTTCTTGCCTACTGCCTTAATTACTACTTCTGACTACTTATCTGTTTACCAAAACTCTCAGACACAAGCTTTCTTTTTCAACCTGCCTTGTCTGTTCCCTTGCCGACCACTGATTGTTTACCGTAATCCTGCTGACCGCAAGTTAGCTTACCGCAGATAGAATCTTTCAGTTCATTCATTCTCCTATCTCTTGGCTGCCGCATATTGCCTACCGAAATATCAGCTGCCACAAAATTTACCTACCTAGTCGTTTTAACTTCAAAACCAACTCTACTTCATTTTTATCGAAAAACTTTCGTTGTGCATTTTACTTTGAACTAGTGATTTTTCATTGACCGCAAAATTCATAAGTAAGCATAAGGTTGAATTTTGAAAAAGGGTTGATAATTTTAAATAGGATATTCACCCCCCCCCCCTCTAGCCTCTTTTCATACCCTTATTGTGTCTTTGGGACCAAAACGTGGTATCAGAGCAAACACCTTCATAAAACTTTCGTTTTTCAAGCTTAACAGCTTAGGTGCCGATTCAATATGGCAAGGCAGAAAGCTATGGCAACGGTTACCTACACTCACGTTCCAACGTTTGACGAAGACAACTTTGACGTATGGAAACACAGCATTCTAACTCACTTCTACTCTATGGACGAGCAACTTGGTGATTGTCTTACCATTGGACCATACTTCCCAATGAAAGCTAATCCGGATCCAGAAACCAATGGTGTCACACCGTCAATCAAGAAACCAAAAGTTGAATGGACCGATGAAGAAAAGAGATTGGTTGGAATGGATGTGAAAGCAAAGAGCATACTATTGAGTACTTTGAGTACATCTCAGCGTCGACAAATCATGGAATGTGAGACCGCTAAAGATCTTTGGGATGCAATTGAAGATTACATCGAATGAGATCAAGCTTGCAAAGAGAGCAAAAGGTTTGCTATTCAAATAAGATTTAACAACTTTACTAAGATCCCCGGTGAATCACTTAGAGCCACTTATGACCGTTACTGTGAAATTGTGAGTACTTATACCGCTCTTGGAAAGAAGCTTACCAAGAAAGAAATCAGTGTGAATTTCCTAGCCGCTCTTGGTTCTCAATATCTTCACAAAGGAAACACTCTTGAAGATACTAAGCTTCTAGATGATATGTCACTCAGAAGCCTCTATGCCAACCTCAAAGTCTTTGATAACAAGCTCCACAACATTGAAGAAATGGAAGGAAAAACAAAGAACTTATCTTTGGTCGCTCAAAAGGAAGAAATGATCGAGGAAAAAGAAGATCCAAAAATATTCACATCAGAGTTACTTGATATGGATGATGATGACTTTGCTATATTCGTGAAAAGATTTCAAAAGTTCAGAAAGTCAGCAAGACCCAGATCGTCAAGCAAAGCTCCAGCAAGGTTTTCAAGGAGCAGCTCTACAAAGAAGAAAGTGAACTTCAACTTCTCCAAGAAGAAAGAAGATCTTGTTTGTTTTAATTGCAGGAAACCAGGTCATTTTCCATCAGAATGCCCAATTGACAAATATGAGTACATGAAGAAGAAAAGTAACTTCACTCCAAGGTATTCAAAGCAAAAGGGAATGGTCGCTGAAGAGGACTCTACCACAAAAGAGTTAGCTACCTGGATAGAGTCAGATTCTGATGAAAGCGATGAGGATTCTGAAGAAGGTCACATTTGTTTGGTCGTTCATTCCGATGATGAAAATGATAATAAAAGTCATCTCTCACCAAATGCAAAACTTAAACGGATAAGTTATACGGCTGATGAACTTGCTGAAAAGGGATTCCTAACTCTAGTTCAAAAGAATGGCAATCTTCTATTTTCAAGATGTGATGTAAGTGCAGCAAAGAAAGCTCTACAAAATCCCAAAGTGAAGGAAGCTCTACCTACCACTCCTCAGGTCAAGTTTGACATTTCCCCCGACGAACAAGAAAAGATGTTTATGAAAGCTGAACAGGTAATTAGTAAGTTTTCTAGCATGAAGGAAGCGTTAGCACTTTCAACTGAAGAAATTTCCCAGCTTAAGATGGAGAAATCTCTACTAAGATTTGAACTCACCCTCATTAAGGAGCAGATCAAGAGCATGACTCCTCTTACTGATCAAAACCATTTCTTAGAAGAACAAAATGCCATATTTAAAGTTAAAAACGTAGAATTGGTTGCTGAGATAAATGATCTCAAAAGGATCACTAATGAGTGGACCAATTCTCGTGGCACTATGGAACAAATACTAGAATCCCAAAAGTCTAGTGGTGATAAGGAAGGCTTGGGATTCTAAACTAGTGACAACTTTAAATGTGCATCTTGTTGTGAAAGAGATGAGAAATTTACCCAGCAAACTTTGGAAAGGTCAAAGGCTAAACATCATGTTTTAAAGGGTGAAGGACAAGAACCAAAGAAGAAACTAGTGTTCAACTATGTCTACCCTAAGAAACAAACTGGCAAGGCACTTAAGTTGAAAGGTATTGCCATGGATGAACCTATTACTGCGGCAAGCTCTAGCAAGGTAGCTGAGTCTTCCTACCGCACTAACTTGCCGCGAGGTCAGGCGACCGCACCGAGGGAGCTGGCGACCGCATGGAAGCCGACGACCGCACGTGGTGGCAAGGCAGCAAAGTTCAAGAGGATGAACTTTGTAAGGGAGACCTCATCCATACCAGTAAATGATGTTGTGCAGAAGACTTCAACGAAGTTTGTTAACCCTCAGTTGAGTAGCTTCCACCATTGTTCTGTGTGTGATGATTATGGTCACAAGGCTGCTGAATGTCTTTTAAGATTCACACCGAATCCCAGAAGGCTAAAAACCCCTTCTGTGAGGCAAGTGTGGGTTGTCAAAAGATGCTAATCTTTAGGACCCAAAATAATAAAGGGGACCTCGATCTTAAATGTTTATTTTGTAGATCCTCTGCCTCATGGCCGGTCACTCCAATGAAGCTACAAGTTTATGGTATCTAGACAGTGGATGCTCAGGGCATATGACTGGAGATATCAATCTATTGGAAAGTATCCGTAATGAAAAAGGTCCAGCAGTTACTTTTGGAGACAACAGCAAAGGAAAAACCATCGGTTATGGAGTCATCAGAAAAGGAAAAATAACAATCCAAGGTGTATCTCTAGTTACTGGTCTGAAATACAATCTTCTCACAATCTCACAATTTTGCGACAAAGGATTGCAATGCCACTTCACTTCAATTCATTGTCTTATCAAGGATGGCAACTCCGGCGTCACTTTGCTCAAAGGGATTCGTAAGAAAAATGTTTACATTGTTGATTTCAATTCTTCTTGTATCTCTTCTAATCTCTGTTTTGTAGCAAAGAATGTTAGTAAAAATAGTTGGCTTTGGCATGAACGACTCAGTCACTTGAACTTCAAGTATCTCTCCAAGATTGGTAGAGATAATCTGGTTCGTGGTCTACCCAAGGTAGCTGATCACCACGATGAAAAGTGTCTTTCTCCAGCAAGACGACTCCATCAACTTCAAGATGTTTGCAACTACTTCATATGGATTTATTTGGACTTGTCACTACCGTAAGTATTGGAGGAAATAGAAATACTCTAGTTGTGGTAGACGATTACTCAAGATATACGTAGGTCGAAATGATGATTTCAAAAGACGACTGTTATGACATTTTGACCGCGCTCTTCAGGCAGCTCCAAACTCAAAAAGAAGACGACATCGTTAGTGTTCGATCTAATAATGGAACAGAATTAAAAAACAACGGCGTCACTCAATACTGTGACGACCATGGTATTGACCACAACTTCTCAGCTGCTGGAGTTCCTCAACAAAACGGTGTTGTGGAAAGGAAGAACAAAAAGTTGATAGAGGTAGGAAAAACGATGATTGCTGAAGCTAAGCTACCTCAATATTTTTGGGCTGAAGCTATCAACACAGCTTGCTTCACTCAAAACAGATCTCTCATCAACAAGACCTACAACAAAACACCTTATGAACTTTGGAGAGGAAGAACCCCCAACATTGCCTACTTCAAGATTTTCGATTGCAAATGTTACATTCTCTACAACGGTAAAGAACATCGAGGTAAATTTGCTCCTAAGGCCGATGAAGGTATATTTGTTGGGTATGCTAAACACCCTAAAGCTTTTCGTGTATTTAATAAAACCACTCTTAAGATAGTTGAATCTGTCCATGTTACTTTTGATGAACAAGTCGACCACAAAATCAGCCAACTCAAGGAAATCCATCTACCTCAACAGCACCTCCACCTACCTCACATGAAGCTCCTGATGCTACCACATCAGCAGCAAGTCCAAGTGGAGAAAATGCTGAAGCACCTATTAATATTGAAGAACCAATCCCTTAACTTACCTATGATTGGGATGGCACAAATGATGTACCACTAGAATATCTACAGCAACCATCAACTCAACTAGACCTACCTCATAAAGTACGCAAGGTTAGAGATCACCCAATTCAGAATATCATTGGTGACCTACATTCTGGTGTTAGAACAAGAAGATCAAATTATGATGCACTTGCCGCATTCATATCTCAAGTTGAACCCAAGAAAGTTGATGAAGCACTCCAAGACTCAAGTTGGGTTGTTACCATGCAAGAAGAGCTCAGCCAATTTGAAAGATGTAAAGTTTGGACCTTAGTTCCAAGGCCAAAGGATCATGGAGTAATTGGTACTAAGTGGGTGTTTAGAAACAAGATGGATGAGAATGGTAACATCACCAGAAACAAAGCTAGGTTGGTGGCACAAGGTTATACACAAGAAGAAGGCCTTGATTATGATGAAACTTTTTCCCCCATTGCACGACATGAAGCTATAAGGATATTTTTAGCATATGCCTCTTACAAAAGATTCAAGCTTTATCAAATGGATGTGAAGAGTGCATTTCTCAACGGTGAACTTCAAGAAACTGTTTATGTTGCTCAACCGCTCGGATTTGAAGATCTCAAATTTCAACATCATGTCTACAAACTTCAAAAGGATTTGTATGGACTCAAACTGGCCCCACGAGCATGGTATGATACTCTATCTAAATTTCTTCTAGAGAAAGGTTTTAAGCGTGGTAAGATCGACACAACTTTATTCATTGCTAAATATCATGATCATACTTTACTTGTTCAAATATATGTCGATGATATTATTTTTTGTTCTACTAACGAATTGTTGTGTAAGCGATTTGAGAAACTCATGAAAAGCAAATTTGAGATGAGCATGATGGGAGAATTGACATTCTTCCTTGGGCTACAAATTAAACAATGTGCTAAAGGCATCTTCCTCAACCAAGCAAAGTACACAAAAGATATCATCAAAAAATTTGGACTTGAAAATGCAAAGGCATACGACACTCCTATGGCTGCTGGTAACAAGCTAGATAAAGACTTGAAAGGTAAGAAGGTTGATCAAACCTTGTACCGAGGTATGATTGGCTCTCTTCTCTACTTAACTGCTAGTAGGCCAGATATCATGTTTAGTGTTTGTGTTTGTGCTCGTTATCAAGATGACCCTAGAGAAGCACATCTTATTACTGTAAAACGTATTATTCGATATTTATCTGGGACAATTAACCTTGGACTTTGGTATTCCAAAGATTCGAATTTTGATCTTATAGGTTACTCAGATGCAGATTATGCAGCATGTACCATTGTCAGGAAAAGCACAAGTGGGACTTGTCACTTTCTTGAAAATCGACTCGTTTCATGGGCAAGAAAGAAACAAGCATCAGTTTTTGTATCTACCACAGAGGCTGAATATATAATATATAGCTGCTGGAAGTTGCTGCTGCTAAGTGCTATGGATGAAACAACAATTGGTCGACTACAGAATCAAAGAAGAAAATTGTCCAATCTATTGTGATAATACATCTACCATTGCTGTGTCCAACAATCTTGTCATGCATTCAAAGACCAAACACATTGATATCAAATACCATTTTCTCAAGGATCATGTGGAGAAAGGCAACATCACCTAGAGCATGTGAGTACTGACAATCAAATTGCAGACATTCTCACCAAGGCTCTTGATTCCAAGAGATTTACTGCCCAAGCGAGCGAGCGCCTGCCCTCTATGCGGGCGAGCGCCCGGTCCACCAGCCTTCCTGACGCGAATTTCTTCCTTTGCTCCGATCGCTTGTTCCCGGTTGGTCCTCTATTCCAACAACAATAACTAAGGAAAAAGAATAAAATATGTAAAATATGTGGTAGAAAATGAAGAGAGAGAATGAGTGGGGTAAATAGTAGTGTTGGTTGAATAAATTGAGTGGTGGAAAATGAAGATTGAGAATGAGTGGTTGGGTAGAGTAAATATAAAATTATAAAAAGTAGGCTATTTTGGGAAGTGTCAAGTGAGCTGAGACAGACCAAAATGGAAATAAGTATCAAGTGAGCTAGGACGGAAGGAGTATTGAATAAGATGAAAAACAAAGGTTAAGATTAGTCCGATGCAATGTAAGTTTTTTTAAGTAATCCAACGATTGGTATTACTCAACATATAAATCTATGTATAGTATAGTATGCGGTATGGTAATTCTTTATCGGGATCTCAAACCACACTGTGATTTGGTACAATCTGATTTCTTCTGAAGAGCCAGATCACAAATCAAACCTAACTACGTAATTTATCACAAGAACGAACGAAAAAACTAATATGCTTGAAATAAGAACCAAACTCCTGAAAACTTAACTACGTAATTTACCAGTTTTTAGTTTTTGAAAACGAACAGAAACAATTATGCTTGAAATTAAAACTAAACCGCTCGATTCCATTTTTCTTTTACTTTGACGATGTCCAGTGCCAGGAGACGAGGAGAAAGATCGAACTTTAGCGCTCACCAAGGGTGAAGCTTAGCTCATTGTTGTCAATCCCATACCGGCGAAGGCAATGTTTTTGCTCACTGGAACGGTGTACCAGTACCGGAGTGCACCAGCGGATTTACCCCACTTTTACTTTCTTTTCTCAGTTTATAATGTATTAACATACTCCATCTTTCCCGGACCAATGGGCACAAATTTTCTTTTGGGCGTCCCATTTAAATGGGCACATTACTAATAAGTAAAAAATCTTTACTATTCCTCTCATTCATTCTCTCTCCTACTTACTTTTTACTCACAACATTTATATTTTCTCTCTCCTACTCACTTTTCATACTCACAACACTAACATTTTCCTTAATTCCTGTGCTAAAAAAATTTATGTGCCCATTGGTCTGAGACGGATGGTGTATTTGTAAAAAATATATTCCCCCCGTCCCAGTTTAAGGTTCTTACTTTCCTTTTTGTATGTCATAGTTTAAGGTTCTTAGCTGCTTTATTCCATAAATAGAAAAGAATGAATAGTGATTTGGAGGAGCTTGCCCTTAAAAAGTTTTTACCTAACTTACTTTCACCCACTTGCTTCATGAATAGTGTTTTTGGACATTTATATCATTCACTCTCTACTTTTGGTTGACTCATTTCCTTTGTTTTTGTATTAGTTTCTTAATAAGCGTGCATAGTCAAACTAAGAACATTAAACTGGGATGGAAAGAGTACCTATATTTATAACAAATTTCACAATTAAATAACATAATTTTCTAATCCCATAATTAAAAAAAAAAACATATTTTGCCGAGGGGTTTGTGCCCAAGCGGCATCTTGAGCATGTTTAAGTCTCTACGTCGTAGAGGTCTTGTGTTCGATACCCCCTGCTGGCTAAAATTGAGTTAGGTGGTTTACGATTTCAAAAAAAAGAAAGGGTAAATATAAAGTTACAAAACTTGGCTCACAAAATGTGGTGTCATGATTTTTATTGGTGCTTTTAATTAGAGTGTGCCGGGTTCACAACCGATGCACCAAATAAAATATCGTCACCTCATTTTGTGTACTTTTTTTGTGCCCCTAGCATTGCCAAAAAAAATAAATAAATAAACATATTTTATGTAAATTTGGTAAAATAATATTTATAATTAACAAATAAATTTTATTAAAATAATTGGCCTTTTTATTTTTGTAAAAATTATTATGTTGCGTTCCGCCGTGACATTGTGCACCGTGCACCGGTTTAGGCTGGGGATGGTACGATTCGGCTCAGAGCGGTACAAAAAATGGGACAATGCAAAACACGTTTCGCACTGGTTTTTTTACTGAAACGGTGTGTACCGACTGATAATTGAAACCGGGTTAACAACTACTCCCTCCGTCCCTGCCTAAGATTCTTAGTTTGAGTTTACACGGAGATTAAGAAAAAATAAATGTTGTGAGTATGAAAAAGTAAGGAAGAGAAAGTAAGAGAGATAAAGTGGGTAGGGAGTTTTTGTTGTGAGAATGACAAGTGGGTCTTATAGTCCATTTTAGGTAATAAAGCAACTAAAAACCTTAGGCTGGGACAGACCAAAAAGGAAAGTAAGAACCTTAAGCTGGGACGGAGGGAGTACTATAACTTAGCTTTACCAGTGCTTTGAAGACAACCGACCGATTCGATTAAGTTGTACTCCCTCCGTCCCAGCACAAGCTTCTGAGTTTGACTTTACGCGGAGATTAAGAAAAAATAAATGTTGTGAGTATGAAAAAGTAAGTAAGAGAAAGTAGGAGAGATAAAGTGGATAGGGGGTTTTTGTTGTGAGAATGACAAGTGGGTCTCATGGTCCATTTTAGGTAATAAAGCAATTAAGAACCTTGTGCTGGAACGGACTAAAAAGGAAAGTAAAAACCTTGTGTTTGGACGAGTAAACTGCTTTTCTGCCCCTCGTACTATGGCTCCAACATCAATTTGACACTCGTACTACTGAAACAACAAATGTATGATGCGTACTATAGTTTCATAAGCACAATTAACCAATTTACTATTCAGTTGTTAACTTTTTCTAACACACGTTATTTTTTCTAACGAGCATTAATTTATTTTAACGGATGTTAATAATTTATGTTAACAAAATTAACTTTTGTTATCTCCATCATCTTCCCAAACCCAACATCCACCCCACCCTTCGCAGCCGCCCACAACCACCTTCCATCACCACCGCATCACAACCATGACATATCACCACCACCACCTTCGCCTCCATTACCAACCCAACACCAAATTTGCAGCCACAACAATCACCATTAACATTGCCCTTCCAAGGTCAAAATTAAAATCCATCGCCATATTGATTCTCAAAATTTCATATTCAAAATCCAAAAAAAAAAAAAAAAAAAAATAGAAAAGAACAACCCAGATACAAAGTTAATTTTGTGATTTTTTATCACAAAAATTGTGATGATCGATCAGATTGTCGGAGAAGGTGAGGGGGCCGGAATCTGCAGATCAAGACCACTGGCGCTGAGTTGATTGACCGAAAAGGGTGGGAGAGAGAGGGAGCCGGCGATGACTACACCTGAGAGAGATATGAATCAGAGCCGTCGATAACTTCACCGTAAATGTCTAAGAGAGAGATACGAATCATAGAGATGGACGGAGAAGTCGCGGTGCCGGGATCCAGATCTGTGACAGCGGGGAGAGCTTGGCAGTGGACGGCGCCGACATTTGACGGAGAAGGACTGGCAGGACTTTGGAAGCGCCGGAGGTGATGGATCAGAGGGGGGCTGCCGGAGGTGATGGGTGGGGGTGGGTCGCCGGAGAGATTGGGGAGGGGGTCGCCGGGGAGGGGGTCGCCGTGAGAGATTGGAGGGGGAGAAAGTGAGGGGGGAGGGAGGGGAGGGTGGGTTTTGTTTGGGTCTTAGGGGTAGTTATGTCATTTAGGTAAATTAAAATTGTGTTAAATTATTAACATCCGTTAAAATAAATTAATGTTCGTTAAAAAAAAATGTGTGTTAGAAAAAATTAACAACTGAATAGTAAATTGGTTAATTTTGCTAATTAAACTATAGTACGCATCATACATTTGTTATTTCATTAGTAGGAGTGTCAAATTAATGTTGGGGCCATAGTACGAGAGGCAGAAAAGCAGTTTACTCGTGTTTGGACGGAGGGAGTACTATCTAATAGATAGACCAGGAGGAAGTCCCCGGTCGCGGAAAAACCAATTACTCTCATACCCTTCTTTTTATAGACCGAATCGCTTAACTGTACAAAAGTCGGTGGCAGCGATTTACTGTATTTCACTTGCTCAATTTCTTGTCCAAACAGCCTCGCGGACTACTAACTGAATAAACCGTTCAAGTCTCCCACCTCCTCCTTTCCTCATCTCTCTCACATACACAAACTCACAGTTGCAGAAACAAAAACTCCACAACAATGGGGTCCCTCCCGCCATTGCAAGACCTCACATTTCCCGCCTCCAAAACCACAATTGACCCAAACAATCTCCTCAATCTCTTCAAATCCCAACAAAAATACCTCAATTTCTTCTTCCAAAACCTAGACCTCTCCCAAGCTCTCAATTTCACCCAAACTCTCCTCAATTCCTCCGGCACCATATTCTTCTCCGGCGTCGGAAAATCCGGATTCGTCGCTCAGAAGATCTCCCAAACCCTAGTTTCCCTGGGCACCCGATCCACCTTTCTGTCCCCTGTCGACGCTCTCCATGGCGACATCGGCATTCTCTCCGGATCTGATATCTTGGTTCTGTTAAGTAAGAGCGGAAACACTGAGGAACTCTTGCGCCTTGTGCCTTGTGCTAGAGCGAAAGGGGTTTATTTGATCTCGGTGACGTCGGTGGAGGGGAATGCTTTGTTGGGTTTGTGTGATTTGAATGTGCATTTGCCGTTGGAGAGAGAGTTGTGTCCGTTTGATTTGGCTCCCGTGACTTCGACTGCGATTCAGATGGTTTTTGGGGATACCGTTGCGATTGCTATGATGGCTGCTAGGAATTTGACTAAAGAGGAGTATGCTGCCAATCATCCAGCTGGACGGATCGGCAAGAGTTTGACCTTTAAGGTACGACTCAATCAAATTTTCTATTCCTTGTGATTAGATGGGGTATGGATCTGGTCATTTTTTATTTTATTTTTCTCCATGATTGGTCTTTCTTCTTTTGATGGCTTGTGAAAGTGAATTCTTTGATTATTGATAAGCCAAGAGAGAATTCAAATAGATGTTATGTTTCTTTTATTTGAGAGTGCGTGGTTGAAAAGAGAGCGAGGGGGTGATCTCTAGTCTCTGGTGCACATAATTGATTGTTTTGTACTCGCATAAATTCAAACATACCTGAAAATGCTTATTTCCTTTTTCTTTTCACTATTGATGTTATGGATCTAGTTGTGGACTATACCCTAAAGAATCAGTTGTAAATTGTTGGACTCATTTGGTGTTGTTCAACTTCATGCTGAGGGTGGTTGGATTTCCATCAAGGACCAAGAAAGCTCGCCATAGTACTTTACTGTTTTTTTTTTTTTTCTTTTCTTTTCTTATGATTCACCACGAGCAATCGGTTAGAGTCCTGAAAAAAGTTTGCCTCAAGTGGGTAAGCGAATGTGATTGCTAATCTTTTGATGTCTATAATGCACTGGATGTGCCTTCAATTGCCTATTGGAGATTGTTGTCTCAGAATGGAGGTGTTTTCTAGATGCATTTGAGTTATGATAGCTTGAAGAAGCTGTAAATGCAATTGATTCTATTGCTCGTTATTTGAAGAGTAGCTCATTTTACAAATGGAATATACATTCTTGAACCAATACCCATCCTCAAGATGGCAAATGAGTCAATTGTATTATTATCCTCATTTGGAACATCAATGTTTATGTTGAATCCTTGATGCACAAATCATTGGTATGTACGAGAGATCAATTGAAGCTCATCTTCAGGTTCCACGGAACAATATTACAGAAACCTCAATTGGGTTATGAAGCAGTCCTAGTAATCTAGAAGTCGTCATTATGTTTCAAATTTCATGTTCCCTTTCTACGTCAGGTTCCTAGATTTTTTGCTGTCAATTATGTACATACTCCCTCCGTTCTAAGGAAGTTGCAACATTTTGCCATTTAGGGTATTTTACAAAAGTTGCAACTATCCAAAAATGGAAGCTTTTTATTACTTTTATAATCCTCCACTCATTCTCTCTCTTCCTCCCAACCACTCATTATTCTTCACTCATTCTCTTTCCACCCCCACTAATTCTCTCTCTTCCTCTCTACCTTTCATTCTTAATATAATATTATATCCTTAATTTCCCAACTCCAAAGTAAATGTTTCAACTTTTCTGGAACAGTGTATACATTAAGTCAAAATGTGATCCATACCACTAATTACATGGAGAGATATCTATGCTTATCCAAACATGATGCTATATCCCGTCTCATTCAACAGATTAGCTTTTGGATTGGAAATATGAAGCTATATGGTTAGCATGATGGTAGATAGATTATTATCCTTTTGTACTTATGCATACGAAAAACGATTTCTACCTCGGCATAAAAGGATGCGATTCTTTGTTCTTTTCAGATGAGTGCCTGAAAGAGTCTTGTAAGTCTGGAAATAAATGTGTTTGCAATTGGATTTCCGCTCCAGGACATTCTCATATCTACACCAAGTATACAATATCTTGAAAGAAGGAAAGAATGGTTTAACAAACTATTTACATTTGTTGTTGTTATTAATTTGGGTTTATCCTAGATTTGAAAAGTGAAAGATTCTCACATTTTAGAGGAAATAGACATTGGAGTGCCCACAACTATTTGTATTTCATAGTTTGATTGATTTCATTTAATTTGGTGAGATATCGTCTGATGCCCCAGATCTAGGTCCTAACATACGTACACCTAGTGCAAGTTTGTGGCAGTTTGTTTAACGTTCAGTAACTTGCCTTAGAGGAAGTGTGTTTTGGTCTAATTGAGTCAATGGGTGCTTGTATAATGTTCATATTATAGAGGAAGTTAAAATTTCTTTTTAATTGCAAGCTTACTTTTCAAAATGTGACTCTTTAAGTGGAACTTGCCTAAGAGGAGTAGGATTTGGTCTAATGGAGTTAGTAGGTGCTTGTTACGACGTGAGATTGGTATGAGGAACTTTGCGTGCATGGAAAAACTGGTATTTGTGAAAAAAATAATCAAATTGTACTTATGGACTGAATGCTTTATTACAGGTAAAGGATGTAATGAAGAAGCAAGAAGAACTACCAGTTTGCAAAGAAAAAGATCTGATAATGGATCAGCTAGTTGAGTTAACCAGCAAAGGATGTGGCTGCCTCCTTGTTATTGATGATGAATACCACCTGATAGGCACATTTACTGATGGTGATTTACGACGGACATTGAAAGCTAGTGGGGAAGGAATCTTCAAGCTGACCGTGGGGGAGATGTGCAACAGGTAAGAAATTTTATGCATCTTTTTTTTTTTTTTTTTTTTTTTGGGGGGGGGGGGGGGTATTTTACACTCCCTTCTTCCCGGAAAGATAGTCTCACTTTGACTTTAGTGGTCAACGTGATTAAACTTTGACCAATCATTGATGTCAATGTAATCATACTAATAATTCTACACACAGCAATATTGATACACTGTAAAAAAAGTACTATCAATCACAAGTTTAAAAAGTTCATTCGATAATTATATTGACATGAATGTTTGGTCAAAGTTGAACCACATTGACCATCAAAGTCAAAGTCAGATAATCTTTCCGGGACGGATGAACTATGTTATAAATCAATTTATGGAATTAATGCTTATTTCAGGAGCCCAAGGACAATAGGGTCTGAGAGAATGGCTGTAGAAGCAATGCAGAAGATGGAGTCTCCGCCATCCCCAGTTCAATTCTTGCCAGTCATCAATGATGAAAACGTGTTGATTGGCATTGTGACACTGCACGGACTGGTCTCATGCGGCCTGTGAATTAAGTTCTATTGGATAATCCTCCATATCACTCAATTTGTACGATAATATTATTTTCATTCATTAACTGATCGTCCAAATATGAATTGTTATTGTATTTGTTCTTTAGAAAAATCGGTTGTGTACACAAAATGAGAAAAATCTTATTTTAATAGAGTTAGTCATATTGATGTAAGTTATGTAACCAAGGCATGCAACATATGAAAGGATGTGCAAGTGTTGGAGAATCAATAAGATTGTTATCCTTCACTCTAGGTTTTCATTTTTTTACCCAATTTTGGGTGCATATTAATCTGTTTTCGAGTAAGACCACAATATGGCAAAGGTCACTCTATCAAGTTTTAGACCCAATGGATTCTCATGCCATAAAGTCAATACCTCTTGTTAAGTTTTAATAACCTATTGAATGTTTTGGATCAACAAGTTGTCTTGAACAGGTAAAGTAAAGGAAACAATCTCTCTCAAAATGTAAACTTTTGGTATAATAAGCCGTACGCAAAAATCCGGTACACCATGGATTTTGTGTTTGTGCATTTAGCAAATCTATACTATCTAAAAAGACGGTTTTCGCAATTTTTGACACATTAAGGAGTATTTTCGTAAAGGTGCCGGCTGGAAGTCATAACTACACGTGGCTTGCTTTTAACATGTGGACAATGGAAAATCCAACACGTATACTCTTGATCGTTTTTAGAAGTTTCTCTCCAGCATTTTCAAATTCAAAGAAGCCAAAAAATGCTTCAACCTTCTTCCTCTCTTTCCTTATCTCAAATTGATCTGAATTCTCTCTCCCCACAACTTTTACTCACTCGCCATCATCAACAATTCCCTCATCGCCGGCACTGCACGCATGGACCATCACCATTATCACCGGCAAAAATCCTCGCCCAACTCCGATCATCTCTCTCATCGCCGGACAGCAGCGACAATTAGAGAAATCCGTAAGCCCCAATTCGACCTTCATCTTACCCTGCTTCATATCGGCCTCTGCGATTCCCTCCCTCTCTGCCAGCGTTCATGTGGCCATCAGCAACACGCCGCCACCTCTTCTTCTCCAGAGAAAGATCTGGATGCTCTGGCCGTTTAAATTTTTACTCCACAGTAACAGGCCGCCACCTCTTCTTCTCTAGAGAAAGTTCTGGATGCTCCGGCCGTTTAAATTTTTACACCACATTTTATGGTTTTCGTGTGTGGTTCAATTGTGAGCAGAGTCGATTCTTGAGTTTGTGTTGATTATTGTGTGTGCAAATTATATTCTGGAAATGTTGATTTTTTTGTTGTTGTTTTGATGTTGCAGGTTATAGTTGTCGCGTATGGGTTGATGGTTTTAGAGGTGATGATGGTGACGACGGTGGGATAGGGGTGTTGGTGGCGGAGGTTGTATTTTTCGGGTTGTTGACGCAATTTGTAGTGGTCGTGGTGGATGTATTAAGGCGCGGTTCTCCACATGGGTATGCAAATTTTTATTCTTTTTTCTCATTCCCAATTTTTGTATTTTGGTTGTGAATATCCTTCGTTGGGTTTTGCCTTTAGTTTAAGAGGCAATTTGGGGCACTGTAGTTGTATGTTTCAAATTCCAATCTTTGCTATAATTTTGATTAAATCGATAGCTGAGGTTGAATCATGATGGGTTTTTCTTTCAGATTGAAAAGTATGAGGAGGGGGAAATCATTTTGTGAAGGTTTGCAGTATTGATGAATTTGTGATCAGTCCACCACCACAGGTATTCTTCATTACCATCTTTTCTTCATTAAATTTTTCTTAAAAGCAGACCTCAAGAAGCAAGTAATTGTATGATAAATATTTTGGTTGAACAAAAATTATGAGTAAGTCCTCTCATTTTTCCCTTTTAATGTAAGGCATCATTCTCCGCCCTACATTTAGTGCACGATTTGCATTGAAGTGTTGGAATAGTGATGGAAAAAATTCCACTGTGTAATAAAACCTTGCAAGTGTACAAGTGCCGAAGCAGCAGTATACAAAAGTAAGGGTCGAACCACAGAGACTCGTGGATAAACAAGTTGATTTAATTAGTGCAAAGAGTAACCAAGGGGGTTTTTATTTGATTTGATTAACTAAATTAACTACTTAAAACTGAAAATAAACTAAGGAATTAAAATCACAAAAGCAAGCAAGGATTGTACTCAAGAAAAACAAGCAGTTCACGGATTGGCGATCACAATTACACTCTCTTTATGCTATTTCGATGATGAAAGACTTAATCTTTATTTTAGGATTCATTCACTTATTTAAGAATTGGAACGGTTAGGTGGCCGGATTGCAATTCTATTATCCTATGTAAATTAATTCTTCCGCAAGGTCCAAATAAAACACAAAGAATTTATTAAGCTCTTAAGAATATGAAAACCTAGTTTGTCTCTTTTTCCGCAAGGTCCAAGATCCAAACTCTTCAACACAATAATGTCTATGTCTAACTCTCCACGCAAGTGCAAGAGATTAAACCCTAATAGTTAAAGAGCCAAAAATATATATCTATATAATTGAAACTCAAAAACGGAATTAAAATTATTATGTTAAACTAAACATTGATTATCATCTCATAGCACAAAGATCATGTAATTGATCACATCCAATCCGCAAACCAAGGAAATTAGCTACTCATACCCATAGCATAAATCACAAGATCATAAATAAAATTCATAAACCTAGATTAATACGCTTGAAGATGAAAGATCCAAAATCTTGATTACACTTGAAACCTTGAATAAAACCTAAAGAAAGCCTGAAAAAAAACTGAGTTCTGAAAACCTAAACTATTTATACATAAGAGAGGAGTCCAAAATAGGAGAGAAAACAATAAAATATTGGAAAATCAACAAATCCCGTAATTCCTGGCGAATAACCAAGCGAACGCCTGCTAGAGGGCAGGCGGGCGCTCGGTCTTATCAGAAACATCACGTCCTCCAAACTGGGAAATAAGTGGGCGCTTGGTTTGATGGCAAGCGCGCGCCTGGTGACATGTTAAGCGGGCGCCTACTCTTTATACAGGTGGGCGCCTGGCCACTTTTCTAGCTTTTCTTCTTTTCTTCACTCTTCGTCTTCGACTTTGACTGCTGACTGTTGACTTTGACTTTGATTTGACTTGGACTCTAGCAATGATGGTATTCAACACTCTAAACATCTAGGACTTTGCAATAAATTAAATAACACTAAAAAGTGTCTCAAAACAAATATATTCTCACAAAGTTCCTCAAATACAAAAAGATCAAAAATTACATTAAACAATTCTAAATTACATCCACAAGTCAATAAAAATAGTACGAAAATGTAGAGATAATGTATATGAAAACCGATCCATCAAATTCCCCCACGCTTAGACCATTACTCGTCCCAGAGTAATATTCATAACCCCACATCTAAGCACCGGTCTATTAGCGTAGCATGGAGGAAAATGACTCCTAAACTCCTCTACATCTCCCAACAACCGCATCAAGAACACAAAAAAAATCACTCGGAGTGTAAGGAACTCCGCTTCCTTATATCTCCCAATACAAACAAATACAAATAAACTTGGCCCTAATTGATATCAACACCAATTAATAACAAATGAAAGCACATATCCAACTAGGGCCCACTCAAAAAGCTAGGGGGAACTAAAACGACATATTTTTCCCCCACGCTCATCTTTCACTACGTCTTCCCTAAAAAAGAAATCAAAGTTAGGATAGGTCCATAACAATGATTTACCTCATAATTAGCTCCAACACCCCTTATTACTCCAAAAAGAAATATGAGGATTTCCTATCCTATCACCTCTAATCCAAACCTCCTACATCAAAATAAAAACCTACCCAACACTCCAAACAATCCCTTATGTCTCCTACACCATGGAATTTGTTCTCTTCCTCTCCTTTTGCCTAGGTGCCCTTTCATGTTTTCACCTAGCCTCTCTTTTCTTTTCAATTTTTTTTTAAATAATAAAAACTAACTATACAGGTGATAACATCAATCAACCAACAAGTATCCCTTACCCCCAAACCGAAATTGAGCATTGCCCTCAATGCTCTCACATATAAAGTACAGAAATAAAAGGATAGGGATACCTCAACTGCTCACTGCGGAGGCGAAAAAATGTGGTCCCAAGGACCTGGCATACTCGAGCTCGACCCCTGATCTGGTCCTCTCGTAAACTGGTCCCAAGTAGCTCTAGCCCAAGCACTGCTAGGTGGTGGTGGTGGAGGTGTATACTACGATGGAGGAGGCGGATAGATCATCGGAGGAAACTGCTCTCCAGGAAAATGGTGCGCCATCATCCGGCGCCTATAATATTGCTCCTCCTGTGCATTGGCGTAAAACGCCTCCTCCAACCTCTGCAGCCTCTGATCATTATCATCCTCTCGGCACTGCAGATGATAATTGGCTAACATTTACTGCTACTGATAGTCCTGCAGCCTCTCATCTACCCCCTGAATCTGTCCCGACAGATAGTAATTCATCTCCTTCTGAGTCATCGGTGGTTCCTCATCCGTATCCATCCGAACTGGGGCCGGGGCCCGTCCTCCCTGCCCTACTGGATGTGAGCTACCCCCCTCCATCGTAGTTTTGGAGACGGTATTTCCTGCAGTCAAATTCTTCTGTACTCCCGACAATGAAACCCCCGCTTTCTCGATTAGCCTGGTGATCATAATTGGGAAGATGAAGTTGATGTGTCCCATATTGATAGCCCTCTCAACCACCTCATTCCTCAAAATGGCTCCAATGTCCACAGGCAGCCTTTTCACCATCACATACAACAATGGGGCCCGAGTCCAATGTACCTCTTGATAATGACCTGTGGGCATAATCCGTTCACAAATAAAACGGTAAATTGCCTTTAGCTCAAATCTCAAAGCACTCACATGGAACAAATATCCATTCCGGTAATAATTTGGGTCCAGCTGCACCCCAAAGGCCTCCAAAAGCTTAGGATATGTACTCAACCTATTGTCTATCATCTCTCCTCCCAATTTCCAGTACGCACAATCCTCCTCTGTAACTCCCATAGACATCCCGTACAACTCGTTTATAGTGGCATCAGTGAATACCACATCATGCCCCCTCACTCGTACACTCCCGGCCTCAGTCGCCGAGTGCAAATTAGCATAAAACTCCCACACCAACAAGCTAACCCCCGCTCGAGCCGTCTTTGCCGCTAATTTATTCAACTTATAAAAAGTAAACAACTCTTGCAGCCCACAACTCTTATAGTCAAATCCCCTTTCAACATTATCCCCATTTCCCTTCTTAGCCTCAAAGAAATCTTGCGACTTTTTAGATACAAACCGGGCACTATCATAATCCAATTCCACAGGGGGAGGGGGAGCACGGCCTTTTCCTTTGGGAGGCATAATTAATAATCCACCAAAAAGCTATAAAATTCTGGAAATTATCTTACCGGACAATAGCCAGAAAACCTTGCCGGAAAACCTCGTCGGAGTTTGAGAAGATGACCGGAGAAGATGAAGCTTTCCCTCACGAACACTTTTCCTTCTATGAATGCTGTTGGGTATGCACATTATAAACCACTCCTATTACCTAGATTTGATTGATCCCATAACCTTATTTTACTTTTTATGGACTTTAGGTTTTATTGTAAGAAGTTTTACAACTTCATTAGTTAAGTCCATTTTTAGTTTAGCTAGGCTTAGAAGATCAGCCCCTCAAATTTTGAAGAAATGCTGCTGCTGCTGATATGGTGAAAATGGCTAAGTCTGCCTACCGCAAGGTTTTTGGCGACCGCAAGGTTTTTGGCGACCGCATGGTTTTTGGCGACCGCATGGTTCTTGACGACCGCATGATTTTGACGACCAAAATCCTTGCTGATTACAAGGTTACCTCAATCTTGTCTGACCGCAGACCAGCTATCACACAACCAAGTGAAGACCAAGAAACGACAAGTTTGATTTAATCGTTGCAAAATTCAAATTTGAATTTGGTCGTTATGTCTGGTACAAGATAGTACATCTTGCCCACTAACTTCTGCAACTACAAGACAAAGATATGAGCTCCAATCAGAATGTGACAGCTCATCATCTTCCAACAGCTATCTCTCTCACCCAAGGCTATAAATAGTCTTTACTTTCTTCATTGAAAGTGTGCTGAGATTCAAAGAGAGAAATTGCTGTCGAAATACTTGGTGATTGAAGATCATACTCAAAGATTTCTAGAATCATTTGAATCTTCAAGCATTCACCTTCAAAACTTCAAAGATCCCCAGCAAGCCTTCAAGAACTTCAAATCTCAAGCCCAGCAACACTTAAAGATTCAATAGGCTCTCAATCATTTAGATTACATAGAGCTCTTGATTCTTTACACACACACACCCCGATTGATCAATCACATAGATTGCATCATTAGGGATACACTGGTCTAAGTCTAGGATTTGTTCTTCATAGAAAGTAGGTGTTGATTCAATACTTCATCTTTGTAATTTGTACTCAAGAAGAATCAATATAACCTCCATTCAAAATCCAAGACTGACCATCTTGGTAAAGGACGTAGATCTTTTAACAGATCGAACCTTTCCAAATCATTGTGTCATTTACATTCTGCAAATTTACTTTCTGCAATTGTTCTTATTGTTCATATTGACTTTGTTTGTCGTTTAGTGGTTTGATCTTTCCAGATACTCAAACGATTGTGAATTGTGTTTGCTGCTTGCCTATTGCCTAAGTTATTACTTCTGACTACTTATCATTCTGCCAAAACTCTAAGACACAAACTTTCATTTTCAACCTTTCTAGTCAGTAACCTTTCTTACCGCAAATAGCCGACCGCAAGGATTACCGCAACTTGCTTGCCGCATTTTGCTTACCGCAAATTGAATCTTTCAAACCTCTATCTTTGCCGACCGCAATATCGCCGACCGCAATATTGCTGACCGCACGTTTTGCTTACCTAGCAGTTTTTAACTTCAAAAACAACTCTACTTCGTTTTATCGAAAACTTCCGCTGTGCATTTTACTTTGAACTAGTGGTTTTTACTTGACCACAAAACTCAATAGTAAGCACAAGGTTGAATTTTGAAAAAGGGTTGATAATTTTAAATAGGCTATTCACCCCCCCCCTCTAGCCTCTTTTCATACCCTTGTTGTGTCTTTGGGACCAACAAGTGGTATCAGAGCTAACACCTTTATAAAACTTCTGTTTTTCAAGCTTAACAGCTTGGGTGCCGATTCAAAATGGCAAGTCAGAAAACTATGGCAACGGTGAACTTCACTCACGTTCCAGCATTCGACGAAGACAACTTTGACGTATGGAAGCACAGCATTCTAACTCAGTTCTACTCCATGGACGAGCAACTTGGTGATTGTCTTACCATTGGACCATACTTCCCAATGAAAGCTAATCCGGATCCAGAAACCAATGATACCATACCAACAATCAAGAAACCAAAAGATGAATGGACCGATGAAGAGAAAAGACTAGTTGGAATGGATGTGAAAGCAAAAAGTATCCTCATGAGTACTTTGAATACGTCTCAGCGTCGACAAATCATGGAATGTGCTACAGCAAAAGATCTTTGGGATGCAATTGAAGATTACATCGAAGGAGATCAAGCATGCAAGGAAAGCAAAAGATTTGCAATTCAAAGACGTTTCAACAACTTCGCTAAGATCCCCGGTGAATCACTAAGAGCCACTTACGATCGTTATTGTGAGATTGTAAGTACATATACAGCACTTGGAAAGAAGCTTACCAAGAAAGAAATCAATGTCAATTTTCTTGCTGCTCTTGGTTCTCAATATCTTCACAAAGGAAATACTCTTGAAGATACCAAGCTTCTAGATGATATGTCTCTCAGAAGCCTCTACGCCAATCTCAAAGTTTTTGACATCAAGCTCCACAACATTGAAGAGATGGAAGGAAAAACTAAGAGTTTGTCGTTGGTCGCTAAAAAGGAAGAAGTGATCGAAGAAGAAGATCCAAAAATCTCCACATCTGAGTTACTAGATATGGACGACGACGACTTTGCTATGTTCGTGAAAAGATTTCAAAAATTCAGAAAGTCAGCAAGGCCCGGATCATCAAGCAAAGCTCCTGCAAGGTTTTCAAGGAGCAGCTCAACAAGTAAGAAAGAGTACTCTAACTTCTTCAAGAAGAAAGAGGATCTCGTTTGTTTTAATTGCAGGAAACGCGGTCATTTCGCATCAGAATGTCCAATTCCCAAATTCGAGTACATGAAGAAGAAAAGCAACTTCACTCCTAGATACTCAAAGCAAAAGGGAATGGTCGCTGAAGAGGACTCTGCCACAAAAGAGTTAGCTACCTGGATAGAGTCAGACTCTGATGAAAGCGACGAGGATTCTGAAGAAGGTCACATTTGTTTGGTCGTTCATTCCGATGATGAGGATGAAAATAAAAATCATCGCTCACCAAATGCAAAACCTAAACGGATAAGCTATACAGCTGATGAACTTGCTGAAAAGGGATTCCTAACTCCAGTTCAAAGGAATGGCGATCTTCTATTTTCTAGATGTGATGTAAGTGCAGCAAAGAAGGCTCAATACAATCCCAAGGTGAAGGAAGTTATGCTTACCACTCCACAAGTCAAGTTTGATATTTCTCCCGACGAACAAGAAAAGATGTTTATAAAAGCTGAACAGGTAATTAGTAAGTTTGCTGGCATGAAGGAAGCTTTAGTACTTTCAACTGAAGAGATTTCCCAGCTTAAGACGGAGAAAACTCTACTAAGATCTGAACTCACCCTCCTTAAGGAACAGAACAAGAGCACGACTCCTCTTACTGACCGAAACCGTTTCTTAGAAGAACAAAATGTCATATTTAAAGTTAAAAACGATGAATTGGTTGCTGAGATAAATGACCTCAAACGGATCACTAATGAGTGGACCAATTCTCGTGTCACTATGGAACAAATACTAGAATCCCAAAAGTCTAGTGGTGATAAAGAAGGCTTGGGATTCCAAACTAGTGACAACTTTAAATGTGCATCTTGTTGTGAAAGAGATGAGAAATTTACCCAGCAAACTTTGGAAGAGTTGAAGGCTAAACATCATGTTTCAAAGGGTGTAGGACAAGAACCAAAGAAGAAACTAGTGTTCAATTATGTCTATCCTAAGAAGCAAACTGGCAAGGCAAAGTTGAAAGGTACTGCCATGGATGAACCTGCTGCTGCGGCAAGCACCAGCAAGGTCGCTGAATCTTCTTACCGCAGTCACTTACCGTACGGTCAGTCGACCGCATCTAGGAAGTTGGCTACCGCAAGGAAACCAACGACCGCGGGTAGTGGTAAGGCGGAAAAATTCAAGTGGATGAATTTTGTAAAGGCGACCTCATCCATACCAGTAAATGATGTTGTGCTGAAAACTTCAACTAAGTTTGTTAACCCTCAGTTGGGTGGCTTCCACCATTGTTCTGTGTGTGATGATTATGGTCACAAGGCTGCTGAATGTCTTTTAAGATTCACACCCAATTCTAGAAGGTTTAAACCACCTTCTGTGAGGCAAGTGTGGGTTGTCAAAAGCTGCTAATCTTTAGGACCCAAAATAATAAAGGGGACCTCGATCTTAAATGTTTATTTTGTAGGTCCTCTGCCTAATGGCCGGCCACTCCAATGAAACTACAAGTTTATGGTATCTCGACAGTGGATGCTCAAGGCATATGACTGGAGATATCAACCTTTTGGAAAGTGTCCGTAATGAAAAAGGTCCAGCAGTTAGTTTTGGCGACAACAGCAAAGGAAAAACTATCGGTTATGGAGTCATCAGAAAAGGAAAAATAACAATCCAAGATGTTTCTCTAGTTACCGGTCTAAAACACAATCTTCTCTCAATCTCTCAATTTTGCGACAAAGGATTGCAATGCCACTTTACTTCAACTCATTGTCTTATCAAGGATGGCAACTCCGGCGTCACTTTACTCAAAGGGATTCGTAAGAAAAATGTTTACATTGTTGATTTCAATTCTACTTGTATTTCTTCTAATCTCTGTTTTGTAGCAAAAAATGTTAGCGAAAATAGTTGGCTTTGGCATAAACGACTTAGTCACTTGAACTTCAAGTATCTCTCCAAGATTGGTAGAGATAATTTGGTTCGTGGTTTACCCAAAGTTGCTGACCACCACGATGAAAAGTGCTCAGCTTGTCAACTAGGCAAACAACCAAAATCGTCTTTCTCCAGCAAGACGACTCCGTCAACTTCAAGATGTTTGCAGCTGCTACATATGGATTTATTTGGACCTGTCACTACCGCAAGTATTGGAGGCAATAGATATACATTGGTTGTGGTAGACGATTATTCAAGATATACATGGGTCGAAATGATGATCTCCAAAGACGATTGTTATGACATTTTGACCGCACTCTTAAGACAGCTCCAAACCCAAAAGAAGACGACGTCGTCAGTGTTCGATCCGACAACGGAACAGAATTCAAAAACAACGGCGTCGCTCAATACTGTGACGACCATGGTATTGACCACAACTTTTCAGCTGCTGGAGTTCAACAACAGAATGGCGTTGTGGAAAGAAAGAACAGAACGTTGATTGAGGCAGGAAAAACGATGATCGCTGAATCGAAGCTACCTCAATATTTTTGGGCTAAAGCAGTCAACACAGCTTGCTTCACTCAAAATCGATCCCTCATCAACAAGACCTACAACAAGACTCCTTATGAACTTTGGAGAGGAAGAACCCCCAACATTGCCTACTTCAAGATATTCGGTTGCAAATGTTACATTCTCTACAACGGTAAAGAACATCGAGGTAAATTTGTTCCTAAGGCTGATGAAGGTATATTTGTTGGGTATGCTAAACACTCAAAAGCTTTTCGTGTATTTAATAAAACCACTCTTAAGATAGTCGAATCCGTCCATGTTACTTTTGATGAACATTCTCTCCTTGAGCCACATATGGCTCCAAATGTTGCTGATGATTTTGTTGAGCTTAATGAGACAGGTTCAAGTCGACCACAAAATCAGTCAACTCAAGGAAATCCTTCTACCTCAACTACTCCTCCACCTACCTCATATGAAGCACCAGAAGCTACCACATCTGCTGCTACCTCAAATGGAGTTGAAGTTGAAACACCCATCAATGTTGAAGAACCAATCCCTCAACTTACCTATGATTGGGATGGCACAAATGATGTACCACTAGAAGATCTTCAACAACCATCAACTCAACCAGACCTACCACATGAAGTGCGCGAGGTCAGAGATCACCCAATTCAAAATATCATTGGTGACCTACATTCTGGTGTTCGAACAAGAAGATCAAATTATGATGCTCTTACCGCATTCATATCTCAAGTTGAACCCAAGAAAGTTGATGAAGCACTCCAAGACTCAAGTTGGGTTGTTGCTATGCAAGAAGAGCTCAACCAATTTGAAAGATGTAAAGTTTGGAATTTAGTTCCAAGACCAAAGGATCAAGGAGTGATTGGTACAAAGTGGGTGTTTAGAAATAAGATGGATGAGAATGGGAACATCACAAGAAACAAAGCTCGATTGGTTGCACAAGGATATAGACAAGAAGAAGGCATTGATTACGACGAAACTTTTGCCCCCGTTGCACGACTTGAAGCTATAAGGATATTTTTAGCTTATGCCTCTTACAAGAGATTCAAGCTTTATCAAATGGATGTGAAGAGTGCATTTCTCAACGGTGAAATTCAAGAAACTGTCTATGTCGCTCAACCGCCTGGATTTGAAGATCTCAAATTTCCACATCATGTCTACAAACTTCAAAAGGCTTTGTATGGACTCAAACAAGCTCCACGAGCATGGTATGATACTCTATCAAAATTTCTTCTAGAAAAAGGTTTTAAGCGTGGTAAGATCGACACAACTTTATTTATTGCAAAATATCATGATCATACTTTACTTGTTCAAATTTACGTCGATGATATTATTTTTGGTTCTACTAATGAATTGTTGTGTAAGCGATTTGAAAAGTTAATGAAAAGAAAATTTGAGATGAGCATGATGGGAGAATTGACATTCTTCCTTGGGCTACAAATTAAACAATGTGCTGAAGGCATCTTCCTCAACCAAGCAAAGTACACAAAAGATCTTTTCAAGAAATTT
Source organism: Campanula takesimana (assembly GCA_026119855.1). Lineage (NCBI taxonomy): Eukaryota > Viridiplantae > Streptophyta > Magnoliopsida > Asterales > Campanulaceae > Campanula > Campanula takesimana. The sequence goes on along the minus strand of JAOWBW010000359.1, from coordinate 671,594 downwards.
GGACTTGAAAATGCAAAAGCATACGACACTCCTATGGCTACCGGCAATTAGCTCGACAAAGACTTAAAAGGTAAAAAGGTTGATCAAACCTTGTATCGAGGTATGATTGGCTCTCTTCTCTACTTAACTGCTAGTAGGCCCGATATCATGTTTAGTGTTTGTGTTTGTGCTCGCTATCAAGCGGATCCTCGAGAAGCACATCTTATTGCTGTAAAACGTATTATTCGTTATTTATCTGGGACTATTAACCTTGGACTTTGGTATTCCAAAGATTCGAATTTCGATCTTATAGGTTACTCAGATGCAGATTATGCAGCATGTACCATTGACAGGAAAAGCACAAGTGGAACTTGTCATTTTCTCGGAAATCGACTCGTTTCATGGGCTAGCAAGAAACAAGCATCAGTTTCCGTATCTACCACAGAAGCTGAATATATAGCTGCTGGAAGCTGCTGCTGCCAAGTGCTTTGGATGAAACAACAATTGGTCGACTACGGAATCAAAGAAGAAAATTGTCCAATTTATTGTGACAATACATCTACCATTGCTGTGTCCAACAATCCTGTGATGCATTCAAAGACCAAACACATTGATATCAAATACCATTTTCTCAAAGATCATGTCGAGAAAGGTAATATTCATCTAGAGTATGTGAGTACTGACAATCAAATTGCAGACATTCTCACCAAGGCTCTAGACTCCAAGAGATTTAGGTTTCTCAGAGGAGAAATGGGTATGCTAGAAATTTAAATATCTTGTCCTTATATCCTTCTATATTAGTGTTTTGGTTTCTCCAAGTTTTTCAAATAAGTAGGTTACAAGTCAGCAACAACCATGTCGACTGCATGAATGACGACCTCATCTTAGTACTTCATTACTCAGTCGACCGCAGGCCTTACCTCACTATGTCATTGACCGCATGATTGTCGACCGCAAGAATCAAAGTCCTCTTCTCTTGCCCACTGCATGGTCATTGACCACCAAATGTCGACCGCATATTATCGACCGTAAAGTCATCCATCTTCGACCGCTATTTTTACGGTAACACTCCATCACTTACCGCACTCATGGACTCCAGGTAAGTGTTCTAACCTTAGAGATATTTAGGAGTGACGTTATGACTTCAAGGGCATTAAGGTAATTTTCATTATTCCCTCGCTTTTATTTATTTCAAATCTTTATAATATTTTTTTGCTCCGCCGTCATTAGCTCTCATTTGAAAACAAAAAGGACTCTTTTATCTGTCATATCTAATCTGCAGAGGTAACCCCCCACTTTTCCACCTCTCCACATCCCCATAACCGCCTATATACCCCTTTCCACTTAAACAATTTCCACTCTCTCTGATCCACTCTCTCTCTAACTCACTCTCTCTCTAACTCTCTCTCTCTCTCTACATTCTCTCTCTCTAAATTATCTCTAAGTCCGACTCTCTCTCTATATCTCTCTCTATAAATTCATGGCTAGAGTTGATAAAACTCACAAGAAATCATCCTCTCTCCATCCCTCACCTTATCAATCGCGAATGGTATGATTTCAGTTCTTAAATCTCTTAATTTTTGATGAAATTTTCAAATATTTGCTATTTTAAATGGGTTTCTCAAAAACTTTCCATATTCTTCCCACATTCTTGATTTTGATACTTTCTAGGCTTAATGTTGCTTGATTCTTGTTATAGGATAACATTCTACATCTCAATATGTGTTATTTCAAGATTTTTTTGATGATTTTTGAAGATATTTACCTCTCTGGGTTTTTCGAATTTCGCCCCCCCCCCATTTCGTTTTTCTTCGATTTCGTGCATTTTGATTGATTATTTGTTGAAATTGTTGTCATTTTCGGAGTTGATCGGACTTTTCGATGATATACACACTTTTTCTTCGAATTTTGGGCTTGATTTGCTTGATTCTGGGTTTCGGCTACAGTATCTTCATCGTGTTCTTGATGATGTTCTTGGTGTTCTTGAACTTTTCACTTTTTGATCCATTCTACTAAGCGTACACACACTACAAAGTGTTTGTGTGTGTTTTGATCCTCTTTGTTCAGTTTTTAAGTTTCATTGTTTTTGAAAAATATTTCCCAAGTAAGTTGACCGCTTGAATTACACTTACCGCATTGTTCATTGTCTATTCATTTGCTTGCCGTGATTTCTTTCTTACCGTGTTATGATTACCGCGCATCCTTGCCGCATCTATTTCAACTTGAATCTTACCATTAGTTACTTGCCGCAAACATCTAGCAAGTGACCGCATATTTGTTTTGTTGTTCTAACCTTCCAATTTTTTTTTCAGAATACTAAACACTTCTTACCGGGCGTTCTTATGGACCTCGAAGATTTAAAAGAAGATGCAATTGGCAGAAATCTGATTAAGAGATTTGACAAGACGGGGTTGCTGCCATTCTTTACCTTCGATCAGGACTTCCATGTCCCTGCCCTCGTCGATCAATTCTTTGCGACCGCTACAGAAGAGACCGGTCGAAGTGCATCCGGCAAGATGGTAAAATTTATTCATGCTGAAATTGAGGGGATTGAGATGTCATTGGATGTCGTCAACATTAGTGAGGTTCTTGGGATCAAGAAAAAGGCTGGTGTTACTTATTCCACGACCGTCGCTGACGACGAATTGAAAGCTCTTGCTAAACGGTTGGTTGGACACAATCATGTAACTAAGGTACCCAGGAAGGAATTTGATGAAGTATTGTACCATATTAGCCATCTGGTTGGGAATTCCATCAATTGCAAGATAGGTAATCAAGCAAACCTCAACACCACTCAATGGGTTCTTTCTGCCGCAATCTACCTTTGCAAAGACATTGACTGGTGTCAAATTATCTACGATGCTTTGATTGCAAACATTGCCGCATACAATAACGCCAAAGAAAAGGGAACCATCAAGTACCGTACTCACACTCGTTTCATTACCTTCCTCATGACCCACATAAAAGAGCTTCGAAAATTTATGTCCAAAAATCGTGAACTTCTCCTCACCATTTCAAAAAGCAAACTCTTTACCCGATCCACCATGAAAGCAAACTTTCGTGTTCGTTTTGGAACCAGACTTTACAAGATCTATCTTGCAAAAGACCCTCATGAACCCTATGAGTCTCCCTCCAAACACAAGTCTTCTCAGCTTGCCGCAAGTGACGAAGACGATGATGATGATGAAGAAGAATATCTCCCTGCCGCCCCGGTCAAAGGAAAAGGCAAGGGTATTGCTGTTGAGCCTACCGCAAAGAAATCGTCGGTTGCTACAGGTATCAAATTCAGGGAACCGACCGCCAAGTCTACTTACTCCACTTCCCCTCCTCGCAAGTCGACCGCATCATTAAAGTCACTTGCCGCACCATCTCTCAAACCCTCAAAGACTCCTTCGACCGCAACAGTTCAGGGGGAGAAAAAGAGAATTCACTCCCTCAGTCCGGTCAAGGTTGTCAAGAAAGCAAAGGTTGCTGCATCCCCAGTCTTTACTCCAACTGGGTCTCCTCCTCTTACCACTGCAGATGTAGTTGATGTTGCTCCTACATTGAAAAAGGTTGCACAACAAGTATACTCTCTAAGGGATGAATCAGATAGTGAGGAAACTGAAGATGAAGTTTCAAGTGGTTCAAAAGTTGAAATTGTTGGAAGTGGTGAAGAAGGTGATAACATTGATGGTGATAAACAAGTTGCTGTTGGTAGTGAACAAGGTGATAGTGATGAGAAGGACAGGGATATCAATGTTGATAGCCTCACTTTTGACCGTCCTGATGCTGCCGCTCAGAAAGGAAGCACGGTCTCTGACGTCGACCGCACTGAGCTGCCCATTGACGTCGACCGTCCTGTTGACCGCACACCAGTTGCCTCTCCTACTCATTCTCCTGTTCTAACCCCTTCTTCTCCGGTCAAAAACGTTGACATTCCGGCGACCGCAGGACAAGTTGCCGCACTCCTTACCGCAGTCCAAACATTGACCAAAATTCAGTCTGATAACCAGACAGCCATTGCTCAGCTGACCGCAGAGGTTGTCGATTTGAAATCCTCTCAAGCCACTCTTCAGCAGGAGCTGTACTCCTTACCCTCCAAAATGATTGATACCATTAAGGGGGAGACAGTGGCTATAACAAAGACTGTTAAGGATGTGGTTCTTGGAAAAACCAGTTCGAGCTCTGCTACCACACAACCCACTCCGACCGCCTCAACATCAACAGTACTGTCAACTGATCTCTTGGTTACTCCTCGATTCATGAAGGAGGCTCTGACCATTCAGACAAATGCTCTTAACCGTGGACTCTCTCGAGAGGTCGGTGATGCCTCTATTGAAATTTCCAAACAGCTGGATTTGGTTAAAACTGACTTGACTCATGAACTGAAGAAAATCAAATTCAGTTTGGAAAACAGTGTTGATGTTGCTATCAAGGCATCCCTTGAAGCCCTTACTGAAAATCAAGCAAAGAAGCTTGAAGCAATCAAGGCCGCTTATGCAACTCTAAAAACTCCACTTGAATATCAGGGCACCAGAATTGAGGAACTGACCAACACGGTCGTTGGTTCGTTTCAGGTCGTTGAAAAGAAATTGGAGACTTTAGAAGAATCTGTTCAGAGGTCGGCTGGAAGTGCAGTCACTGAAGGATCCATCCAAGTTGCTGATGCTGGTCATGGTAATGTCCATTCACAGGCAGAAAATGATGAAGGCAATAGCATCGATTTCCCGACCGTGAACAGCTTTGACTACATGCTTGCCAATGCATTCACTTGCCCCATTATTCCTGAGTATGAAGATGAAGTCAAGATCCCTGGTCTGAATATGTGAGCTGACCGCACCCCCCGACCGCATCTCTCTACCGCCCTTCTGACCGCACTATTTTATGTTACCGTTGTGTTTTTGATTAGGCTGGTTGCCTCAAACAATTTTCATTTTCTGTTTAACTTATTTGGGTTTGTAACACAACATTTATTCTCTCTTTTGGATTCGTACTCTTACGCTTCACTGCCTTATTAATTCAGAGTAGTTGCTATGATTGTGTTGTTTGATGCTATTCATTTCCCTCATATATTATCTCTTTGAATTGCATCAAAAATATTTCTATCTTCTAGGATTAGTCTTTTATTTTATTCTTTAGGATGATAGAAATCTATAACATTGACTTACTGTGTGTGCATTGACTTGGGGCATGAACTTAATAAAATTAATTTCTTGAAACATGTTATTACCAAGTACAATGAATTAGTCTTTGTTATAGTAGGTAATGGTCTCAATCAAATAGGGGGAGATTGTTGGGTATGCACATTATAAACCACTCCTATTACCTAGATTTGATTGATCCCATAACCTTATTTTACTTTTTATGGACTTTAGGTTTTATTGTAAGAAGTTTTACAACTTCATTAGTTAAGTCCATTTTTAGTTTAGCTAGGCTTAGAAGATCAGCCCCTCAAATTTTGAAGAAATGCTGCTGCTGCTGATATGGTGAAAATGGCTAAGTCTGCCTACCGCAAGGTTTTTGGCGACCGCATGGTTTTTGGCGACCGCATGGTTCTTGACGACCGAATGATTTTGACGACCAAAATCCTTGCTGATTACAAGGTTACCTCAATCTTGTCTGACCGCAGACCAGCTATCACACAACCAAGTGAAGACCAAGAAACGACAAGTTTGATTTAATCGTTGCAAAATTCAAATTTGAATTTGGTCGTTATGTATGGTACAAGATAGTACATCTTGCCCACTAACTTCTGCAACTACAAGACAAAGATATGAGCTCCAATCAGAATGTGACAGCTCATCATCTTCCAACAGCTATCTCTCTCACCCAAGGCAATAAATAGTCTTTACTTTCTTCATTGAAAGTGTGCTGAGATTCAAAGAGAGAAATTGCTGTCGAAATACTTGGTGATTGAAGATCATACTCAAAGATTTCTAGAATCATTTGAATCTTCAAGCATTCACCTTCAAAACTTCAAAGATCCCCAGCAAGCCTTCAAGAACTTCAAATCTCAAGCCCAGCAACACTTAAAGATTCATTAGGCTCTCAATCATTTAGATTACATAGAGCTCTTGATTCTTTACACACACACACCCCGATTGATCAATCACATAGATTGCATCATTAGGGATACACTGGTCTAAGTCTAGGATTTGTTCTTCATAGAAAGTAGGTGTTGATTCAATACTTCATCTTTGTAATTTGTACTCATGAAGAATCAATATAACCTCCATTCAAAATCCAAGACTGACCATCTTGGTAAAGGACGTAGATCTTTTAACAGATCGAACCTTTCCAAATCATTGTGTCATTTACATTCTGCAAATTTACTTTCTGCAATTGTTCTTATTGTTCATATTGACTTTGTTTGTCGTTTAGTGGTTTGATCTTTCCAGATACTCAAACGATTGTGAATTGTGTTTGCTGCTTGCCTATTGCCTAAGTTATTACTTCTGACTACTTATCATTTTGCCAAAACTCTAAGACACAAACTTTCATTTTCAACCTTTCTAGTCAGTAATGTCACGACCCGAAATATAGGCTCTATTTTATTAAGTAATTAAATGATTTTTATTTAATTATTTGCTTATTTATTTATTTAAATTATTATTTATTTAAATAATTATGTGTGCATTTTATGTTTCATAATGATTATGCCTAGCATTTTACTTGAGTTATTTGGGCTAGTGTAGAAGTGTTGGGTCCTAATAGCTAGTATGGAGTGTGTGTGTGTAGTGTGAGAGAGGGGGGGCCTAAGTGTAAGTTTTTAAAATAATTTTTTCCTACCCTCTCCCTACACCTCCTCCTCCCTCTTACACTCCATCTCCCTCACCCTACTCCCTCCCTTCCCAGCATCTCTCTCTCTCCAAGTAGAAAAGGGTAAGTTTTCTTCATCTTCCTTCTCTCTTCATTTTCTCCTTCTTCCTTTCATTATTATTCATTTCTTAAAACGTGAACCATGTTTAGATCGTCGATAGCATCGTAGGAAGCCAAAAAGATTTGAAATCCATCAACTTTGAGAAAATTCAAGTAAGTTGCTTTTCCCCCATTTTAATGCTAAAATGTTCATATCATGCTTAGATAGTGTTTGATGTGTTCCATTTGAAGTTTGGATGAGTTTTGAATTTGTTTGGAATTTATTTGGGTTTTGATCAAAAATGGTGAAATCTTGAATGTTGGGTTTGATTCTTGATTTCGAGTGTTAAATGTTGTTTTAGGAGTCTTTTTAGGCTTATAAGTCATTTTGGAACTTTAGTATATGAGTTGGAATGTTGGATTTTGGGTTGATTGTGTTTTGGGTTTGAAAATGGAAGAACCCATGTTGTTCTTCCCGATTTCTGGAAATCCAGAGCATTGTGCGACCGCACAAAACTTCCTGGGCGGCCGCGCATCTTTCTGAAAGCTTTTGTTCTTGTTTTGGGACTTTTTGGGCGACCGCACGACCCACTTTGGGCGGCCGCACAGTCCTCTGAAAATTTACATTTGTTAAAGTTGTGTGAATGAAGGTTGCGTTTTGGTCTAAGTCTTGGGTGTCCTCCTAGTTGACCCTAGTGAACTTTGTTGTACACTTTAGTGATAGAATTGGGTCCTTTGTGATCAAGTTTGTGTTTGAAATTCATTAATGGTGAATTGGGATTTTGAAGCACCTTTATTGTGCATTGTTTGTTCATTTCATCTTCTTGGTGATTAATTGGCATGATTCCCTACTTTGGAATCCTTTGTTGTTTATCGTGCTAGTATTTTATTACTTAGCCTTTACGTGAAAGTCCAGCTGGTATTTTGTGTGTGTTTGGGCGATGCGAAACGTTATGATGGCACGGCCAAGTCCATTGTGATGTTGACCATTGTTTTGCCCCATTATTACCCTCCTCCAGATTGGCCTTGGATGTGAGAAGAGCTAGCTCCTTTGTGTGCATTTTAGCTTCTTGGAGCATGACTTTGTGGCATGTCTCCCGTCCCTTGTGACACTTCTTTGGATTTTGGTTCCGGTACCGGGGTTTTCTCTTCGGCTTTCATGCTATTATGAAGATGATGATTGGTTGATTATTGAAGCTGCGCAGCGATCCTTTATTTGGATGTTCCGGTTTGGAAAACCTTGGCTATATCCTTTGTTATGTGTTTATTTCCGCTGCTATCTGTTATATGATAATTGCTATGTGCTATGTGATAATAATTATCGTTTATTGCTTATTGCATCATAGCATGTCATGTAGTTGCATTAGTAACTTATTGAGATTTATCTCACCCCTTTTCTCTTTTATCTTTGTTTTTCCTTAACCCCCCCAGGTGCTAAGGATTAGTCTCGCTGATCACGAGAACGAGGACGTCGAGGGTGGATACATTCTTTTGGGGAAAGTTGTATAGGTTGGTTTACATTATATAAATGTGTAACCTTTTGGGGTATTTGCACCAAACATTGACGTCACTAAGAATTTTATATTTGTATTTTATTGAGCATAAACTTGTGGAAGTTTATGATAGTTGTATTTGGTTTTATTAAACATGGTTTCGTAAAACCTTGGATCTTCACCCCTTTTGGTATTAAATGAAATTTTTAACTTCAGTATTTCTGAGTTTTGGTTTTAGAGTCGACGTCCAGCTCGTGGTCCCGGGGCCCGCGGGGTCCGGGGTCGCGACAGTTGGTATCAGAGCTATGGCATTAGCTCTAAGTATAAGTCTAGGTGGATTAGTATGACCTAGGTGGGTAGTAGAGTGCAGAGTGATTAACAGTTGATGTTTTATGCAGGTAATTGTTCTCAATGTCTGGAAGAAGAAACAGAGGAGGTACTAGTGGGGCACAGAATCAGAATGATACAAGGGAAGAAGCCCGTGCCATGTTTCAAGGCATGTTTGAGGCGGCCATGAAGGCCATACATGATCAAGGTCCGAGGGTAGAGCAAGCACCACCCCGTTATGGATTGGAGCAATTTCTGAAGTTGAAACCGGTTGAATTCAATGGGGAGCCCGACGTAAGGAAAGCTGAGTTATGGATTGAGTCTATGGAGAAGATTTATGATGTGTTTGGGTGTTCGGATGAGGACAAGGTCCGGTTTGCGGCTTATAAGCTTGTGGGAGCCGCCGAGCATTGGTGGAAAGGTGTCAAAGCTACTTGGGATGATACTCACACGGTGTATGTGTGGGAGTTGTTTGTGCGCAAATTCAAGGAGCATTTCATTCCGGTTGTTGATCAAAACCGAAAGGAGATCGAGCTACTCAACCTGGAGCAAGGTGTGTTGTCTATAGCACAATACTCGGCTAAGTTCATAGAATTAGCCCGGTATTGTGACTATTTGGTGAGGACCGAGGAACAAAAGGCTATGAGATTTATTCGGGGATTGAAGACCTCCATCCGTACTCAACTTATTGCTCAACGGATTGTGACTTTCCAAGATGCGGTGGACCGAGCCTATTTAATAGAGCAAGATATTGGGGAGCATAAGAGGAAGACTGAGGTGGCCAACCCGAGTAAGCAAGGAGCGCAGAGCAAGTCGCAACCAAGAATTGATAATCGAGGTAACTTTGGGGGACAATCTCAGTTCCGAGGGCAACCGATTCCAAGGAACCCGGGTACCACTTCCGGGAACCAAGGGAGCCAAATTAGGAGGCTATGTTCGTATTGTCAAAAGGAAGGTCATTCTGAAGACCGTTGTTGGAAGAAGCAAGGAAGGTGCACCAATTGTGGTCAAATGGGTCACTTTGTAAAAGATTGCCCGAGAGGTAGAGGTCAGTCATCCGGGTCAGGGGTTGGTAATAATCAGGGTCAGAAAAGGGATGCAGCTGGGAAGCCCAAGGTTCAAGGGAACGTCTATGCTATGAATCAACAACAAGCTACCGATGATCCATCCGTTATTGGAGGTATTATTTCTGTGTCTAATGTGAGCGCACGAGCGTTAGTAGATCCAGGATCATCTCATTCATACATTTCTGTGCAATTTGCTTCCATGTTAAATGCTGCATTCGAGTCTTTACAGTACGTGCTAGAGGTGTCGACCCCTATAGGAGAGTGCTTGATTTCTGATCGAGTCTTTCGTGCTTGTGACGTGGTTATTTGTGGTCGAGTCCTTTGTGCGGATTTGGTAGTTCTTCCTATCTAAGACTTTGATGTCATTTTGGGTATGGATTGGTTGAGCAAATTTCATGCTTCTGTTGATTGCCGTAAGAAAACTGTTACTTTTTCTATTCCCGATGTGCCTAAGTTTGTTTTTTAGGCTAGTCCTCTGAGTAGAAAGGTTCGCCTAATTTCTTTTATGAAAGCGAGAAAATTATTGCATAGTGGTTGTGAGGGGTATTTGGCTAGTGTTCTTGATACTAGGAAAGAATCCCCTAGTTTGGGTAGTGTTCGGGTAGTTCGGGAATTTCCCGATGTTTTCTCTACCGAGCATGATATGCCTCCCGATCGTGAGATTGAGTTTTGTATAGATCTTTTGCCGGGTACGGCTCCAATTTCGAAAGCGCCTTATAGGTTAGCTCCCGCAGAGTTGAAGGAATTAAAGGTTCAATTGCAAGAGTTGCTTGATCGAGGGTTTATCCGCCCTAGTGTTTCCCCGTGGGGAGCACCGGTCTTATTCGTGCGGAAGAAAGATGGTTCGTTGAGATTGTGCATAGATTACAGAAAGTTGAATCAGGTTACGGTGAAGAACAAGTATCCTCTACCGCATATTGATGATTTGTTTGATCAGCTTCAAGGGTCCGTGGTTTTCTCTAAACTTGATTTGAGGAGTGGGTACCATCAGTTGAAGGTTAGATCGGAGGATATTCCGAAGACTGCTTTTCGCACTCGTTATGGTCATTATGAGTTCTTGGTTATGCCGTTTGGGTTGACTAACGCGCCGGCCGTGTTTATGGATTTGATGAACCGGATTTTCCATCCTTATCTTGATTCGTTCGTGGTGGTTTTCATCGACGACATTCTTGTTTATTCGAAATCTCGAGAGGAGCACGAGCAGCATTTAAGGACAGTTTTATCCATTCTTGCGAGGGAGAAATTATTTGCGAAGTTCAGTAAATGCGAATTTTGGCTCGAGAAGGTGTCATTTCTGGGTCATGTTATTTCGAAAGATGGGATTTCGGTGGATCCTTCAAAGATTGAAGCCATAGTGGATTGGAAGAGGCCCGAGTCAGTGACAGAGATTAGAAGCTTTCTTGGTTTAGCCGGGTATTACCGAAGATTTATTGAAGGGTTTTCGAGGATTGCTACTCCGATGACGCAGTTGACCCGAAAGAATGTTCCGTTTGTGTGGACCGAGAAATGTGACAAGAGTTTCGAGGAATTGAAGAAGAGGTTGACTACCGCACCGATCTTGAGTTTGCCTAATGGGAGCGATGGCCTAGTGATTTATAGTGATGCTTCTAAAGAAGGTTTGGGTTGTGTGTTGATGCAGAATGGGAAAGTAATTGCTTATGCTTCGAGGAAGTTGACCCCTAGTGAACAGAATTACCCGACTCATGATATGGAGTTAGCGGCTAGTGTCTTTGCGTTGCACAAATGGAAGCACTATCTTTATGGAGCGAAGTTTGAAATTTTTACCGATCACAAGAGTTTGAAGTAACTTTTCTCCCAGAAAGAGTTGAATAACCGACAGCGACGATGGATGGAATTGTTGAAGGATTATGATTGTACGATTTCTTATCATCCGGGGAAGGCGAATGTGGTAGCCGATGCGATTAGTAGAAAGTCTTATGTGGCTTCGATGATGGTTCGCGAATGGAAAATGCTTGAGGATGTTCGAGATTGGTCTCCTCGTGAATCGAGACATGGGGCTATTTTTGCGAATATTAGAGTGTCTCCGACCCTAATTCAGAGGATAAAGGAAGCTCAGAAAGAAGATCCCGAGTTAGTGAAGGTAATGAGTAAACTGAAAGAAAAGAATTTCGAGGATTTTTCTTTGAGCCCGGTGGGAGTGTTGACTTTCCGTGGAAGATTGTGTGTTCCGGATGTTGATGGAATTAAACAGAGAGTTTTAGATGAGGGTCACAAATCGAGATATACTATTCATCCGGGTAGTACGAAGATGTATCAGGATTTGAAGCAACAATTTTGGTGGATTAATATGAAAAGGGAAATAGCCGAGTATGTATCGAGGTGTTTAACGTGTCAGCAGGTCAAAGCCGAGCATCAGAGACCCGCGTGATTACTCCAGCCGTTAGAGATTCCCGAGTGGAAATGGGAGCATGTGACTATGGATTTCGTTACGGGATTGCCTCGTACCCGTAGGAAGTATGACAGTGTTTGGGTAATAGTGGATAGATTGACCAAGAGTGCCCATTTCTTGCCTATTGACATCAGATATTCGATGGAGAAGCTTGCGACCCTTTATATTGATGAGATTGTTAGATTGCATGGGGTTCCGGTTAGCATTGTGTCAGATCGAGACCCGAGGTTTACTTCTAGATTCTGGAAAGCGTTTCAGGAAGCTTTGGGTACAGATTTGCGATTCAGTACGGCTTTTCATCCTCAGACCGATGGTCAATCCGAGAGGACTATTCAGATTCTTGAGGATATGTTGCGAGCGTGTTCGATAGACTTTTCCGATTCTTGGGATTCGCACCTATCGTTAGTGGAGTTCTCCTACAACAACAGTTATCAGGCTAGTATCGAGATGGCACCGTTTGAGGCCTTGTATGGAAGAAAGTGTAGATCGCCTGTTTGTTGGGATGAGGTTGGTGAAGCGAAGATTGTGGGTATTGATTTGCTTCGGGATTCGGTTGAGAAAGTCAAAGTTATCCGGGATAGATTGAAGACAGCCCAGAGTCGACATAAGAGCTACGCAGACAACCGAAGGCGAGATCTTAGTTTTCAGATTGGTGATTTGGTATTCTTGAAAGTGTCTCCGAAGGTGGGTATCCGAAGGTTCGGGAAGAAGGGTAAGTTGGCTCCGAGGTTTATTGGTCCGTTTGAGATTTTGGGAAAGGTTGGACTTCTTGCGTATCGTCTTGCGTTACCGTCATCTTTGGACCGGTTGCACAACGTCTTTCACGTTTCTATGCTTCGGAAGTACGTTCATGATCCGTCTCACGTGTTACTGAGGATACCGGAGGATATTGAGCCCGATATGTCTTATGAGGAACGACCGGTTCGGATCTTAGATTCTAAAGTCCAAGAGTTGAGGAGCAAGAGTATTGCGTTGGTTAGAGTCCTTTGGAGGAATCATAACATCGAGGAGTCGACGTGGGAGCTCCGAGATGAGATAGAGAGGAAATTTCCGTGGCTTTTTGTTTAAGGTGAGTCTCGTTAAAATTCGGGTCGAATTTTCTTTAAGGGGGAGTGAATGTCACGACCCGAAATATAGGCTCTATTTTATTAAGTAATTAAATGATTTTTATTTAATTATTTGCTTATTTATTTATTTAAATTATTATTTATTTAAATAATTATGTGTGCATTTTATGTTTCATAATGATTATGCCTAGCATTTTACTTGAGTTATTTGGGCTAGTGTAGAAGTGTTGGGTCCTAATAGCTAGTATGGAGTGTGTGTGTGTAGTGTGAGAGAGGGGGGGCCTAAGTGTAAGTTTTTAAAATAATTTTTTCCTACCCTCTCCCTACACCTCCTCCTCCCTCTTACACTCCATCTCCCTCACCCTACTCCCTCCCTTCCCAGCATCTCTCTCTCTCCAAGTAGAAAAGGGTAAGTTTTCTTCATCTTCCTTCTCTCTTCATTTTCTCCTTCTTCCTTTCATTATTATTCATTTCTTAAAACGTGAACCATGTTTAGATCGTCGATAGCATCGTAGGAAGCCAAAAAGATTTGAAATCCATCAACTTTGAGAAAATTCAAGTAAGTTGCTTTTCCCCCATTTTAATGCTAAAATGTTCATATCATGCTTAGATAGTGTTTGATGTGTTCCATTTGAAGTTTGGATGAGTTTTGAATTTGTTTGGAATTTATTTGGGTTTTGATCAAAAATGGTGAAATCTTGAATGTTGGGTTTGATTCTTGATTTCGAGTGTTAAATGTTGTTTTAGGAGTCTTTTTAGGCTTATAAGTCATTTTGGAACTTTAGTATATGAGTTGGAATGTTGGATTTTGGGTTGATTGTGTTTTGGGTTTGAAAATGGAAGAACCCATGTTGTTCTTCCCGATTTCTGGAAATCCAGAGCATTGTGCGACCGCACAAAACTTCCTGGGACGGCCGCGCATCTTTCTGAAAGCTTTTGTTCTTGTTTTGGGACTTTTTGGGCGACCGCACGACCCACTTTGGGCGGCCGCACAGTCCTCTGAAAATTTACATTTGTTAAAGTTGTGTGAATGAAGGTTGCGTTTTGGTCTAAGTCTTGGGTGTCCTCCTAGTTGACCCTAGTGAACTTTGTTGTACACTTTAGTGATAGAATTGGGTCCTTTGTGATCAAGTTTGTGTTTGAAATTCATTAATGGTGAATTGGGATTTTGAAGCACCTTTATTGTGCATTGTTTGTTCATTTCATCTTCTTGGTGATTAATTGGCATGATTCCCTACTTTGGAATCCTTTGTTGTTTATCGTGCTAGTATTTTATTACTTAGCCTTTACGTGAAAGTCCAGCTGGTATTTTGTGTGTGTTTGGGCGATGCGAAACGTTATGATGGCACGGCCAAGTCCATTGTGATGTTGACCATTGTTTTGCCCCATTATTACCCTCCTCCAGATTGGCCTTGGATGTGAGAAGAGCTAGCTCCTTTGTGTGCATTTTAGCTTCTTGGAGCATGACTTTGTGGCATGTCTCCCATCCCTTGTGACACTTCTTTGGATTTTGGTTCCGGTACCGGGGTTTTCTCTTCGGCTTTCATGCTATTATGAAGATGATGATTGGTTGATTATTGAAGCTGCGCAGCGATCCTTTATTTGGATGTTCCGGTTTGGAAAACCTTGGCTATATCCTTTGTTATGTGTTTATTTCCGCTGCTATCTGTTATATGATAATTGCTATGTGCTATGTGATAATAATTATCGTTTATTGCTTATTGCATCATAGCATGTCATGTAGTTGCATTAGTAACTTATTGAGATTTATCTCACCCCTTTTCTCTTTTATCTTTGTTTTTCCTTAACCGCCCCCCCCCAGGTGCTAAGGATTAGTCTCGCTGATCACGAGAACGAGGACGTCGAGGGTGGATACATTCTTTTGGGGAAAGTTGTATAGGTTGGTTTACATTATATAAATGTGTAACCTTTTGGGGTATTTGCACCAAACATTGACGTCACTAAGAATTTTATATTTGTATTTTATTGAGCATAAACTTGTGGAAGTTTATGATAGTTGTATTTGGTTTTATTAAACATGGTTTCGTAAAACCTTGGATCTTCACCCCTTTTGGTATTAAATGAAATTTTTAACTTCAGTATTTCTGAGTTTTGGTTTTAGAGTCGACGTCCAGCTCGCGGTCCCGGGGCCCGCGGGGTCCGGGGTCGCGACAAGTAACCTTTCTTACCGCAAATAGCCGACCGCAAGGATTGCCGCAACTTTCTTGCCGCATTTTGCTTACCGCAAATTGAATCTTTCAAACCTCTATCTTTGCCGACCGCAATATCGCCGACCGCAATATTGCTGACCGCACGTTTTGCTTACCTAGCAGTTTTTAACTTCAAAAACAACTCTACTTCGTTTTATCGAAAACTTCCGCTGTGCATTTTACTTTGAACTAGTGGTTTTTACTTGACCACAAAACTCAATAGTAAGCACAAGGTTGAATTTTGAAAAAGGGTTGATAATTTTAAATAGGCTATTCACCCCCCCCTCTAGCCTCTTTTCATACCCTTGTTGTGTTTTGGGACCAACAAATGCCTTGAAATCCTTCTCTATGATGCTCAATTTATCTCTTCTACGTGTTCTTGGCACAAACCCCCAATTCCTCCAAACCTTGAATCTTGTGGTGTTCTTGAGTTAAATCTTGAGGTTTATGGGTGAATATGGGTAAGTATGGCAATTTTGGTGGTTAGAGATGGTGAGGGTGAGGATTGGTGAGTAAAATTGTAGAGAGAAGGGGAGGGAGGCCCGAAACTTAGAGAGAGAGAGGGGGGTTAGGGTTATTGAGAATGAGAGATAATGGCCTGATTTAGGGGTTTAACCCGACTGGTGCTGACTTTTCGGCATACCAAGCGGGCGCTTGCCCCTTGACCAAGTGGGCGCTTGCCCCTTGACCAAGCGGGCGCTTGGTTTGTCCAGAAATGTATTCTTTTTAAAAACCTCAGTAAGTGGGCGCCTTTACCATAGTGAGCGCGCGCCTGGAAATTACAGAAACTCAACACCCAGAAACCCCAGAGTAAGCCGGCGCCTGTCCACCACCAAGCGGGCGCTTGGTCAATTTTTTTTTTTCGCCTCGTTGGTTGGACTGGTTTTCTGCACATCACCACAAACAAACATCACAAGCGTAATATCCATAAAAATAAATAAATAAATAAATAAATAAATAAAAATAAAAATCTTTTTGAAGGGTGACACTATTTACACTCCCCTATAAACCCAAAAACTCAGAGAGATCCATGAAGGATGACACGGACTAACTTTTTGACCGCACTTTCGTTGCCTACGTTCCCCCTAGGACAATAAGGGGCTCAAGTCACCGTAGTTCGAACCGACCCAGAAATAAAAGACCCGAAAGCAATAATATTTTTTTTTTATGAATACCACCACCCCCAAACCAAAAGTATGCTATGTCCTCATGGCATTGAAGAGACAACACACTCCCAATTCAAAGAAATGGTGATAAATGAAAGGAAAAACATAAAGCAATAAAATGATACCTGGTTGGGTTGCCTCCCAACAAGCGCCTTTGTTTTACGTCGTTGGCTCAACACAATGCCACATGCAGATTATGTGGCTTCCTCTGGTTCCGTCAATTCAATTACATCAATTTCATTGATGTCTTCCACAATTGAATGCCCTTCATAATACGGCTTCACACGGTGTCCATTCACTTTGAAAATCACCCCATCTTTCAAATTTTTGAGCTCCACTGCTCCATGGGGAAACACGCGAACTAACTCATATGGACCCGTCCATCTTGAACACAATTTTCCGGGAAAAAGTTTGAGGCGGGAGTTAAAGAGAAGGACCTTCATACCCGGTTTAAGAAACTTGGGCTTTAGATTTTTGTTGTGATACCTCTTGGTCCTCTCCTTGTACAATTTAGCACTCTCATAACTATCTTGCCTCATCTCTGCTAACTCATCCAAATCCAATAGCCTCTTCTCTCCCGCTAGACCCAAATCCATGTTAAGATCTTTGGTTGCCCAATATGCTTTGTGTTCCAACTCCACCGGAAGATGGTATTCCTTCCCATATACTATGCGGTATGGACTCATACCAATAGGAGTTTTGTATGCAGTCCGATACGCCCACAATGCATCACATAATTTTAGGGACCAATCTTTACGATTCGGACGCACTGTCTTCTCAAGCACTGCCTTGATTTGGCGATTTCTCACCTCCACTTGGCCCGAAGTTTGAGGATGGTAGGCCGTAGCCAACTTATGACCAACCCCATACTTCTTCAGCACTTGGTTGAACATACGGTTAGTGAAATGTGTCCCTTGGTCACTGATGACGACTCGTGGCACCCCATACCTGCTAAACGAACAAACTTGCAAACAATGTTAGCATCATTTGTGCGGGTAGGAATTGCTTCCACCTACTTGGACACATAATCAACAGCAACAAGTATGTACAAGTAACCATGGGAAGGGGGAAAGGAACCCATAAAATCAATGCCCCAAACGTCAAAAATATCAACAATTAAATTATGTTGTAGGGGCATCTCATCTCTTTTGCCTATATTGCTAGTCCGTTGGCATCTATCACACCTCACACAAAATTTCTGGGCATCTTTAAGTAGATTGGGCCAATATAGACCCGCTTGAAGCACTAGCCTGCTCATACTCAGGAATACACTAGCCTGCTCATACTCAGGAATACATCGCCGAATAATCTTATCCGGACACACTTTCCACAGATAAGGGTCATCCCAAATGTAATGCTTCACATCCGACTTAAACTTTCGTTTTTGGTCGTAAAGTGAAGTGTGGTGGCAACAAGTTGGTCACCAGATAATTCACAAAATCAGCATACCAGGGCTCTTGGACATGTAAAGCGAAAAGTTGCTCATCCGGAAAACTATCATTGACCGGAATCGCCCCATCAATAACACTCGTGAAAGTGAAGTCCTCAAGCCTAGATAAGTGATCTGCCACCACATTTTCGGTCCCCTTTTTGTCTCTAATCTCAATATCAAACTCCTGCAGTAGGAGCATCCACCTAAGAAGTCTAGGTTTAGCATCCTTTTTATTTAACAAGTATTTTAATGCAGCATGATCGGAGTAGACAATTACCTTGGATCCAAGCAAGTAAGAACGGAACTTTTCAAGAGCAAACACAACTGCTAAAATGGTACGCTTAATCGCACACCTACTAAATTAGACCTAAACTCGGCCACTAATAATGTAATTAGGGTAAGTCAGGGTCGATCCACGAAGAACGATGATTATTTGCGAACAGTCACTTGACCAGATTGGGGGTTTGATTTGATTGAATTAATTCCTAAGACGAGAAAAATAAAATAAGATGATTAAAACAATGATTTAAAAGCACTTCAGGTTGATTACTATCCCTGTCCTCTAATTCAATTTCATTGGTACTTCTATTTCTCTGTTAATCCTATTCACTTGATCACGAGATATATTCCAATCTCTGTCTCTTCTTACAGATTAGTCTATAGCAGTGGCACACTCACTATAAACCCTAATTAATAAATTAATCTAACTGGCACAGTATAGATCGCAGAATTAATTGATTCAATTTAAGAGACTAAGATCAAGAACGCTTTCTAGGTTACTAGATAATCGTTTAATTTTGCCTACTCCCCGAATTGCTATGGCACATACACAATTCGTGGAGATGCTACGGTGAAAACCCTAATTCTGGCACAAAACAGAGAATTCTAGCATAGATCAAGAAATAGAACTAATGGATTGGCCAAATCCACAAACCCTAAATATTAATCTAAAATCAGAATAGACAAAATTATAAATAGATAAACAAAAGAATAAGAAAAATTACCTCAATTGAACTAAAGGAGGTTCAAGATCTCAACCCAAAGCAATGGAGTTTAGTTCTCCATTATTGGTTTACAAAAGCTCCAGAGAGAAAAAGAAAGAACGTCCTTTTTTCCCAAAATCTGAAGAATCCCCAATCTAATTCTAATAAAAACTAATAAAAGAATATCTAAAAATCAAAAACAAAAGAATAATAAAAAAAATAATAATAAAAAAAAAAAAAAAACAAAAACAAAATAATCAAAACCTCCTGCCAGATCCGCCGCAATCACCATGTGCGGAAACCGATTTCTAATTTTTGCAATTCAGTCCCTGGAGTTTCAATGTTGTCAGTTTAGTCCTCCAAGTTTCAAAAATGTCCAACAGCTCAATAACTTTCAGAAATTACAGTTCGGTCCCTGCAGTCTTTTCCTCCAATTAACTTTGACTTGACTTTGACTACTTGACCATCGAGGCAGACGTTGAAGTCATCAAAAATTACATCCGGAAAATAAATAAACAAAAACAACTATTCTACCCCGGATTACAATAAAAGCCCAAATTATAAATAATGCCCCAATTACAAAAATCAAGTCTAAAGTACATGAAAATGAACCAAAATACATAGGAAAATAAGGGAATTAACATATACAAAATCCGCCACATCAAATTCCCCCACGCTTAGACCGTTACTCGTCCCTGAGTAACATCCTAACTCCACTCTAAACTCCGGTCTAATCAGCGTAGCATGGGAGAAAATGACCCCTAATCTCCTCTAAGCCTCCTCAGTCAAAAGTCAACCAACACAAACAACTCGGAGTATAAGAAACTCCGTCCCCATATAACTCCAGAAAATCAAATAAAGATCAATGGCCTTAGCCCGATACAAACTCCAAAATAGTGAAAAACCGTATCCGGACTAAGGCCCACTCATAAAATCCACGGGGAACTAAAATATCTTAAATTTCCCCCACGCTAGTCTCACACTACAAGTCTCCCTCATAAAAATAAGTTTTTAGCCGGGTAGTGGTCCCGCGTAAAACTCACCTCGTATTTAGCACCTACTCCCCCTTATAACTCCAAAAGCAAAACGAGGATTTCTATCCTATTACCCACTAACCGAACCTCCAACATCCAAATATCCTAACCCGAGACTCCTTACCCCCCTTATGACTTCTCTCCGGTGAATAAATGATAAAACACTCAATATCTCACCTTTTACCTAAGCGCCCTTTCGTGTTTTCACTTAGCCTCTCTATTTTTTTATTTTTTTTTATTATTTTTTTTAATTATTATTGCACACCCTTGTTTTTGCCATGACTGCCCTTTTGGGTTTTCAATCTAGCGGGCTTCTTTTCTTGTGCATTTTTTTTTTTTTTTTTTTAAGAAAAACTAACTAGCTATCTAGAAATAAAATGCATACTATACAACTACAAATCCGTCCCCCACGCTTAAACTACACAGTGTCCTCAATGTGTGTGCAACAATAAAAGTGCTAGGACAGTAAAAGCGTAAAAGAGGGGAAAATAATACCATCACTGAGGGGGCCATTGCCACGGTTGCCACTGCCAATCTGGGTACTGCCACTGATCAAATGACTGTGACTGCGAACTAGAACCCACATCAGGAGCAGGCATCCGTCTAGATGAATGCCTCAACTCACGGGCCTCTGTACGGGACAACATAATGGCATAGTGCTCATCCGCCACAGGGACATATGCGGGAGGTCCCTGCTGCTGCTGCATCCAAGACTCCATCTGTCGCTGGCGGCTGTCTATTGTGATCTGTCTGTCCCGTATCTCCTCTAAAGTATCACCATACTCAGCCCACCGCCTGTCCTCAAAAGCTACCCGGCTCATGAACCTATGGTCTTCATAAACATATCTGTCCTAGGTCCTCCTATCCTCATAGGCATATCTCTGATGCTGCTCATCGAGAAATGACCTCATCTCTCCCCAATTACCCATTGAACCGGACCTGGCATGATGATCGGGTTGTCTAGCTCTGGCTCCCTCCTGCTCATCCATATCGTCATCCTCCTCAACCGGCACTTAGTGTTCATCGAGATTAACCACCCCCGGCATTCTCATTCTTGTGCAAAGTCACCCGAAGGAAACGTCGCATACCGTGAACAAGGTACCGAGAATGAATTTCCATATCGGAAATAAAGGGATCTGGAATCATTAGGAAAAGGGTCGAAGCAGTCATACTGACACAAGTATGCAAAATCAAAGAATTTCGGTCCACCCATTAACCCCGCATCCGCAGAAGCTTCCGGAATAAAATGCTGAGCCAAGAGGTAATCATTCCACCAACGGGGATGTTGCCACTGTCCCGAAGAAGATAACCCTTACATCTTGCAATGAAAGCATCTACCCAACATGGCATACAAGGAGATGTACATAATCCCGATCTCATCAAGGCCATATCGGATATGCTCAATTGTGCGGGCTCGCCCTTCCCCAGAAAGGTCATAGATAATCCCCTATAAAAGAGTTTCCAAGCCGGATGAGGGAGATTTGATGCAAAATTATGTGGACGAGATAATGGGAAACCAGTCAACCGAAAGAAAACGGTTGCATTCATCGCATCCGCCTTGTCAAACTCCCCAGCCGGTCCACTCACTCCCCAAATACTTCGGATATCATCATACGACAATACCCTCTCCTCATCATCGAGATGGAACCTAATCTCCGGCCCAGTCTGTCTATTAACCACCCGCTCAAACGTCGATAGGAACTCAAGTGTGTATCTCTTATAAACAGGTGCACTCTTTCCCAAAAATTCCTCTAGCCCCGCATTTTTCATCAACTCCTTAACCGGCATTTCCAACCCAAGATTTGTTAAAACCGTTGTATCTAAAAACCGAGTTATTTGAAGATGACGGCCCTGTTTATCTAACTTCTTCCATTTAGTCTTTTGAGCTCGAGTCAAGTTTGTCAATCCCATAAACATAGCATCCTCGGGAAGGGGTGGGGGTGATACATCTCCGGATGTTCTAGACTTTTTGGTAGCCCGACTAGAACCACTACCGTCTCCTTTCTTCCCCATAATTCTCGACAATCAAATCAATAAACACACTTCGTAAAATCAACCACACTACCAACGCTCACAATCACTCACCAACAACAATAACAACAATAATCACTACACAATCACTTCAACACAACCCAAGCCACAATATACCAATATCAAAAATGTAAAGGAGCGGGAAGTATAAAAATTGTACCTTTTTAAGCTCACAATACCCCAATAAGCTTCCTTGTACCTCCAATAGTGCTCCAAGAAAGAAAAACCAAAAAAAACCCAAATTTGAAAAATTAGGGTTCTTGAAATTTACTGTGAAACTCGGAATTGATGGTGTATGGTGGTGGGTTAGGTTGTATTTAGGGTTGAGAGAGTAAGTGAGGGTGAAAGAATGGCGTAACTTGAAGCAATTTGGTGCAATTGGGGATTTTAGGTTTAGAGAGAGAAAGTGGTTGAAGGGGGGTGATGATGGAGGAATTGAGGTTGAATATGGTGTTGGGGAGGAAGATAATGGAAGGGGTAGTGTAATTTGTGGTGTGTGGGTGGCGAGTTGGTGGTGGAAGGGGGTTGGATGGTGTGGGGCGGCGGCGGGTTTGAGAGAGAAGAAGAGAGGGGAAGTCAGGTAAGAGAGATGAGAGAAGAATGGCGTGAAGGGGGCTGTCCAGAGCCAAGTATGCGCCCCCACTCTCTCTACACGAGTCGTGTATCCACGCACGAGTTGTGCAACAATTAAACCCAGGTGTACACGACTCGTGTACACATGCACGAGTCGTGCTATTTTTGACCCCTTCAGCATCTTGGACTTACACAACTCGTGTACCCATGCACTCCTCGTGTACAAAATAAGCCTTTCAGTATCTCCTCCTACACGACTCGTGTATGTATACACGAGTCGTGTAACTGTTCACACAATTTTTTTTTTTATTATTATTTTTTTTAGCCTGGCTCGAGTACCCCCATGTGTGCCTCCATGTCAAGATTTCCTGCACCCACAAAAACAAAAAGATACCCTTCAGTAGCACCAATTCAACATATAAAACTTAAAATCAAAAGAATAATGTACACAATAACCAACAAAATAAGCAAATAAATCCCGGGTTGCCTCCTGGTTAGCCGCCCTTCTTTAACGTCTTTAGCTAGATCAAATGCCGGGAAAGCACCCGGCATGCATCATATTTTAAAGTCTATGACAAGACTCGGACCCAAAGCTATCAAACATATACCGGGTCTTGGAGATCAATCACCTCCAAATCCGCGGTATTCACGACTTCGTTCTCAAAATACGGTTTTAACCGTTGACCATTGACTTTGAATCCTTTGTCCTCATTAGGACTAGAGATTACCACCGTCCCAAGCGGGGACACCTCCCTCACCACATAAGGGCCGGTCCACCAAGACCTTAACTTGCCCGAAAACAAACGAAGACGGGAATTAAAAAGAAGGACCTTTTGACCAACCTTAAAGTCCTTTCTAATTATCATCTTATCATGCCAAATCTTCGCTCGCTCCTCATAAAGAAGGTTATTCTCATAGGCATCTCTCCTAATCTCATCCAATTCACTCAAATGCAATTTCCTCTCCTCACCGGAACCCTCTAAGTTTAAATTGAACTTTTTGACCGCCCAATAGGCTTTGTGTTCAAGCTCCACCGGTAAATGGAAAGGTTTACCAAACACCAATCGATATGGTGACATACCAATCGGTGTCTTATATGCCGTCCGGTAAGCCCACAACACATCATCAAGCCTTTGACTCCAATCCTTCCTATTCGGGTTCACAGTTTTTTCAAGGATGGATTTTATCTCTCTATTGGACACCTCGGCTTGGCCATTTGTTTGGGGATGATAAGCAGTCGACACCTTATGGGTGATATGATATCTCTTGACTAGAGCTTCGACTGTCTTATTGCAAAAATGAGTCCCCCTATCACTAATAATGGCCCTTGGCATCCCAAACCGACACAGAATGTTGCTCCTAAGGAAGTTGACCACTACTTTTGAATCATCGGTGCGGGTAGGGATGGCTTCCACCCATTTGGACACACAGTCCACCGCAAGAAAAATATACACAAACCCACAAGAGTTAGGGAACGGACCCATAAAGTCTATCCCCCACACATCAAAGATTTCACAATTCACAATGAGGGTTTGTGGCATTTCATCACGGCGCCCAATATTACCAACCCTTTGGCACCTATCACACGACTGACAAAAAAGTGACTGCACCCCGGAACAAAGTTGGCCAAAAGAAGCCACAATCCAAGACTTTTCTAGCGGTCTTTTTCGCACCAAAATGACCACCACACGCATACTCATGACAAAATTTGAGAATAGAGGACACCTCACTGTCGGGAATACACCTCTGAATGACTTGGTCGGCACAATGCCTCCACAAGTTGGGTTCATCCCACACATAATATTTGGCATCACTACGGACTTTGTCTCTTTTCGATTTTGACATCCCCGGAGGGAATTTATTCGAGACAAGAAAATTGACCAAGTTCGCATACCAAGGGGCCACTGAATTAACTGCCCAAAGAACCTCATCAGGAAACTCACCCCGGATTGGGGCTTGTTTATATGGCTTGTCCTCCTCCATTACAAGGCGACTCAAATGGTCGGCAACTATATTTTCAGCCCCCTTTTTGTCCTTAACCTCTATGTCAAACTCACTTAACAAGAGAATCCACCGAATGAGTCTCGGTTTAGCCTCTTTCTTAGACATTAAATACTTAAGAGCAGCGTGGTCGGTGTAAACAATAATTTTAGTACCCAACAAGTAGGACCTAAATTTCTCTAGTACAAAGACTACCGCCAACATCTCTTTCTCAGTAGTGGAGTAATTTCTTTGTGCCCCATTCAAGGTCATAGATGCATAATAAATCACATGCGAGGCACGCTCCAATTTTTGACCCAAAACCGCCCCCACGACATAATCACTAGCATCACACATGATCTCAAAGGGGAGAGACCAATCGGGTGCTTGAATAATGGGGGTGGTTTTCAACCTAGACTTCAACTCATTAAAAGATTGCTTGCAATTTTCATCAAAATTAAAGTCAACCTCTTTTTGCAACAGGGTGCATAGAGGTGAAGCAATCTTTGAAAAGTCCTTAATGAACCTCCGATAAAACCCGGCATGACCAAGGAAAGACCGGAATTCACGCACATTGGTAGGGTAAGGAAGTGAAGAAATGACAACAATCTTAGCTTTGTCAACTTCGATACCCTTTTTCGACACAACATGACCCAAAACAATGCCTTGCTCAACCATAAAGTGACATTTTTCAAAATTTAAGACCAAATTGGTTTCAATGCACCTATCCAACACTAGTCCTAAATGAGCAAGGCATTCATCAAACGAGTCTCCATGGACAGTGAAGTCATCCATGAAAACTTCCATAAACTTTTCTACAAACTCGGAGAAAATACTCATCATGCACCTTTGAAAAGTCCCAGGTGCATTACACAATCCAAACGGCATTCTCCGTTAGGCAAAGGTGCCAAAGGGGCATGTAAATGTAGTTTTCTCATGGTCTTTCGGGGCAATAGGTATTTGAAAATACCCGGAAAAACCGTCGAGAAAACAAAAATACGCCATTCCGGCTAACCTTTCCAACATCTGATCAATAAAGGGGAGGGGGAAGTGGTCTTTACAAGTTACCTTATTTAGCCTCCGGAGATCAATGCACACGCGAATCCCCGTTTGCTCCCTGGTTGGAACCATCTCTCCCTTTTGATTACGGGAGACCGTGATCCCGCCCCTCTTGGGCAAACACTGTGTGGGGCTCACCCACTCGCTGTCAGAGATGGGATAGATGATCCCCATCTGTAGTAACTTCAGAACCTCCTTCTTCACCGCCTCCATCATTGGCGGGTTAAACCTCCTCTGTGGTTGCCTCACCGGCTTCGTACCCTCCTCTAGGTTGATCCGGTGCATACACAAAGATGGACTAATGCCCTTGAGATCGGCAATAGTCCAACCAATCGCAGATTTTCGCTCCCGGATCATCTCAATCAACCTCTTCTCTTGATCCTCAGTCAACTTGCTAGAAATCACTACCGGAAGTGTCTCTCCCTCACCTAGATAAACATACTTAAGGTGCTTAGGTAGGACCTTCAACTCAAGCTCTGGTGCCTTCTCTATAGATTGAACAAGCTTCTCTATCGGAACCTCTAGCTTCATGTGACCATGACCCGGCGCGGTAGCAAACATGGCACTCTCTGTAAGACCCATCACTGCTTCCTTCATAGAATCCGAGATGTCAAACTCCAAATTAGCATACCCCAAAGCATTCTCTAACACGGTCTTGAGATCATCATCTCCACTAAACACCTCAAACACCTCCTCTACCAATGGATCGATCACATCCACAAAACATAACGACTCCGTATCCTTAGGGTATTTCATAGAGTCAAAGATGTTAAACTCCATTACTTGCCCATCAAATTCCATAGTCAAAGAACCATTAGCCACATCAAGCTTGGTCCTAGTAGTCGACATAAAAGGCCTCCCCAACAGTATGGGAGCCTTTGGATCCGTCTCCATCTCAAGAACATAGAAATCCGCGGGAAATATCATCTTCCCCACTCTAACAAGAACATCCTCTACCAATCCCTTTGGGTAGGCATTCGACCTATCCGCCAACTGTATCACGACTCTGGTGTCCTGCAGTGGTCCCAACTTAAGAGTTTCAAACAACGCATAGGGCATGACGTTGATTGAAGCCCCCAAGTCTAACATCGCCTTATGCTCAGAAGCATCCCCCAAAGTAACTGGAATCACGAACATCCCTGGGTCACTGCATTTCATAGGCATTTTCCTCTGATACACTGCAGAAACATGCTCACTAACCTTAACCTTCTTCTTACTCCTCTCCTTCTGATTCCTTTTCAGAGTACACAACTCTTTCAAAAACTTCGCATACCTCGGGACAGTCTGAAGAAGGTCCAAGAAGGGAATATTAACCTCTAACCTCTTGAAAGTATCATAAATAGCCTTGTCAGGCTCTGGCTTCCGATGCTCTTTCAAGGCCTCTGGGAATGGAACCTCAGGCTCATATACAGGAGCCTTAACCTCTGGTGCAACTTCTGTCTGATCTGGTACCTTATGTACTGGCTCTGAAATCTCGACCTCAACCTCCGGTTCCTTAGCTACTACCTTATCCTGCAACTCCTTACCATTTTAAAGAGTGATTGCACATGCACTCTGCTTAGGATTCGGTTCAGTCTATGATTGCAACTTCCTCGAATCCCTAGCCTCTATCCGTCCCACTGCATCAGCTACCTGACCCATCTGTTTCTCCAAGTTACCTATGCTCGCATCTGTACGCTGCTGATACTGCTGAAAATTCTGGTTCATGGTGCTAACACTCTGAGCCAAAGAATTCAGCAATGCCTCTGTAGACTGTCCCGGAGCATTCTGATGCTGCAGCTGCTGCTGCTGTTGCTGTGGCGGCTGCTGCTGCTGTTGCTGTGGCGGCTGCTGCTGCTGCTGATATGGCGGTCTATAAGAGTTGAACTGATTAACCTGGTACTGCTGCTGCTGCTGATAACCCTGCTGATTACCAAACTGCTGTCCCTAACCACCCGGCTGATTCTGCTGCTGACCTGTACCCCATCTGAAATTAGGATGATTTCTCCAATTGGGGTTATAGGTGTTACCCATCGGTCTCTGTCCTTGCTGCGCAGACCCAACTGCATTAACATCCTCTATCTCGCCCGTCTACAGAGACGGACACGAATCTGTAGGGTGCGTAATGTCATAACAAATCCCACACGGTTTCGGTGTCTGTCCCAGAACCAACTGTTTAACCATACCCTTAAGATCCTCCATATATGTCTCAAACTTACTGGACACCCCACTGTTAGAACCCGCTGCGCTAACCTGTCTCACATTAGACCTCTTGCCATGGGTCCTTGTACTTTTAGCTAGCTCCTCGATCAACCTCTTAGCTTCCTCAGTGGTCTTATTCAAGATACTTCCCCCACAACATGAATCCACTAGCCTTTTATCCTGAATAGTCAACCCTCCATAAAAATAGACGATCAGCTGCTCATCAGTAAACCCGTGATACGGACAACTCCTACACATCTTGTGGAAGCGATTGTAGTAGTCGTATAAGGTTTCATCAGCCTTCTATTACTAATGTCTCTCTTCATCACATTTATCTGATCCTGAGGGAAGAACTCTTCTAGGAATACTTCTTTCATCTGTTGCCATGTCGTGATGCTGTTGGGTGGCAAGTGATAGTACCACCCATTCGCGTTAACTTTCAGTGTGAAAGAAAACGCCCTCAACAATAGGTGCTCGATCGGAAGCGCTGCCGGCTTCATACTCTGACAGATTTACACAAACTGTGAGATGTGCTGATTAGGATCCTCTCCGGGCATCCCTGTGAAGTGCGGTAGCTGGTTCAGTAGCCCCGGCTTCAACTCAAATGTCACTCCGGCAGGTAAGGCGGGGAATTGGACGGCATGTGGTTGCTCATTCCAATTCGGGGCAGTCCTTTGCCTCAATGTTTGTGGTGGGACTGCTTGTCTACCTCCTGCGCCACCAGCACCAGCATTATTTCCATCAGCGCCAGCATTATTTCCACCACCACCTGCATTATCAGCACCAGCGTTATTTCCATCAGCGCCACCACCAGCGTTATCTCCGGTCTGCATCTCTTCAGCTAACAATATCCCCTTGACTCTCCTGCTTTGTTGTCGTCCTTTCCTGAAAGATCTTTCGATTTTTGGATCGAACGGAACAATCAAATTGTTAGTAGAACGGGTGTGGACCATACACAGTTCCACACTACAGGATAACAAGTAATCAATATAACTAAAGAGATAACAAATAAAGAACTAAAAGAAAAATAAAACAAATAAAAAAGAAAAAGAACGCAAACAATAACACCGTTCCCCGGCAGCGGCGCCAAAATTTGGTAGGCTTAATCGCACACCTACTAAATTAGACCTAAACTCGGCCACTAATAATGTAATTAGGGTAAGTCAGGGTCGATCCACGAAGAACGATGATTATTTGCGAATAGTCACTTGACCAGATTGGGGGTTTGATTTGATTGAATTAATTCCTAAGACGAGAAAAATAAAATAAGATGATTAAAACAATGATTTAAAAGCACTTCAGGTTGATTACTATCCCCGTCCTCTAATTCAATTTCATTGGTACTTCTATTTCTCTGTTAATCCTATTCACTTGATCACGAGATATATTGCAATCTCTGTCTCTTCTTACAGATTAGTCTATAGCAGTGGCACACTCACTATAAACCCTAATTAATAAATTAATCTAACTGGCACAGTCTAGATCGCAGAATTAATTGATTCAATTTAAGAGACTAAGATCAAGAACGCTTTCTAGGTTACTAGATAATCGTTTAATTTTGCCTACTCCCCGAATTGCTATGGCACATACACAATTCGTGGAGATGCTACGGTGAAAACCCTAATTCTGGCACAGAACAGAGAATTCTAGCATAGATCAAGAAATAGAACTAATGGATTGGCCAAATCCACAAACCCTAAATATTAATCTAAAATCAGAACAGACAAGATTATAAATAGATCAACAAAAGAATAAGAAAAATTACCTCAATTGAATTAAAGGAGGTTCAAGATCTCAACCCAAAGCAATGGAGTTTAGTTCTCCATTAATGGTTTACAAAAGCTCCAGAGAGAAAAAGAAAGAACGTCCTTTTTTCCCAAAATCTGAAGAATCCCCAATCTAATTCTAATAAAAACTAATAAAAGAATATCTAAAAATCAAAAACAAAAGAATAATAAAAAAAAAAAAAAAAAAAAAAAAAAAAACAAAAACAAAATAATCAAAACCTCCTGCCAGATCCGCCGCAATCACCATGTGCGGAAACCGATTTCTAATTTTTGCAATTCAGTCCCTGGAGTTTCAATGTTGTCAGTTTAGTCCTCCAAGTTTCAAAAATGTCCAACAGCTCAATAACTTCCAAAAATTACAGTTCGGTCCCTGCAGTCTTTTCCTCCAATTAACTTTGACTTGACTTTGACTACTTGACCATCGAGGCAGACGTTAAAGTCATCAAAAATTACATCCGGAAAATAAATAAACAAAAACAACTATTCTACCCCGGATTACAATAAAAGCCCAAATTATAAATAATGCCCCAATTACATCAAATCAAGTCTAAAGTACATGAAAATGAACCAAAATACATAGGAAAATAAGGGAATTAACATATACAAAATCCGCCACATCATTAAAATTCTTATTCAGTGGTAGTATAATTCAGTTGTGCATCATTTAAAGTTCTACTTGCATAATGAATCACATGAGGTAATTTGTCCACTCGTTGCCCCAACATAGCCCCAATCGCAAAATCAGACGCATCACACATGATCTCAAAAGGTAGAGACCAATTAGGGCTAGATAGAATGGGGGCACATGTTAAGTTTTCTTTCAACAAATTAAATGCTTCCAAGCATTCTTGGTCGAAGATGAACTCAGTATCCTTAGCTAGCAAGTTACATAAAGGCTTACAAATTTTAGAAAAGTCTTTAATAAAACGCCTATAGAAACCTGCATGGCCCAGAAAACTTCGTACACCTTTAACCGACACAGGGGGAGGTAATTTAGAAATCACATCAATCTTTGCTTTATCTACCTCAATCCCCTTACTAGATACCAAGTGCCCTAACACAATACCATGCCTCACGAGAAAATGACATTTTTCCCAACTAAGGGTCAAATTTGTCTCACAACAACGTTTTAAAACCATTGTCAAATTCTCGAGGCACCCATCAAAGCTATCGCCAAATACAGAGAAGTCATCCATGAAGACTTCGACACATCTTTCTATCAAATCAGAGAATATGGAGGTCATACACATTTGAAAAGTCGTCGGTGCATTACATAGCCCAAAGGGCATCCTCCTAAAAGCAAATGTGCCAAAGGGACAAGTAAAGGTAGTTTGGCTTGGTCCTCTGATGCAATGGGAATTTGGTTATATCCCGAGAAACCATCCAAGAATCAATAATACGCATGTCCTGCTAACCTCTCTAGAATCTGATCGATAAAGGGCAAAGGGAAGTGATCTTTCTTTGTTGCAGCATTAAGTTTGCGCAAATCTATGCACATTCTAGCCCCAGTCACTTCCCTAGTAGGCACTTCCTCACCTATCTCATTAGTGGTGACATTGTAACCCGATTTCTTTGGAACAACTTGAGCCGGGCTCACCCACTCACTACCAGCGACGGCATAGATAATGCCCGTATCTAACAACTTTAGGACCTCTTTTCTAACTGCCTCCTCTATGTGAGGGCTCAACCTCCTCTGTCTCTCTCTAGATGGCTTAGCACCATCCACAAGATTAATTTTATGCATGCACATGGAGGGGCTTATGCCTTTAATATCTACTAAGGTCCACCCTATGGCCGACTTGTGCTCACAGAGCACTTTTATCAATTTGGCCTCTTGCTCTAGGGTTAAATCAGAGGCAATTATCACTGGTAAAGTCTCACCCTCCCCAAGAAAGACATACTTTAAATTTGAGGGGAGGGTTTTCAGCTCAGGAGCTGGAGGTGTTACAATAGAAGGCGCCGACTTCTCATTGAAGTGGCCTAGGGGGTGAAACGGGCCATCACTAGGATGGTGTTCGTCGGCCTTTTCCATAGCCATCAGTTGAACATCCGCATTATCCCTAAGTTTCTCACCGCCAATTGACAACAAAGACTCTAACTCCTCACAGTTTCTCTCATGCCATAAAACTTCACTCACACAGTCCTCCACAACATCAACACAATTACACGACTCATCATCTATGGGACTTTGCATAACATCAAACACAGATATTTCAATTTTCTCATTAGCCACACACATAGACAAAGTCCCATCACCCACATTAATGATGGTGTTAGTAGTAGCCATAAATGGACGCCCAAGCAATATGGGAGAATCCTGACTATTCCCAATACCATTAACAATTTCTAGCACCACAAAATCTACAGGAATAATTAAATTGGCTACCTACACCAAAACATCCTCCACAATTCCCAATGGCCTCTTGATTGAACGGTCGGCCAGTTGCAAGGTCATTGTGGTGGGTTTTAGCTTAGGTAAACCCAACTCAAGATACAAATAATGGGGCAACAGATTAATGCTAGCTCCAAGATTCAACATTGCCTTCACCTTTTTAGAGTCCCCCATAGATATAGAAATGTTAAAACTTCCGGGGTCCTTCAATTTAGGTGGGAGGTTCTGTTGTACCACAGCACTAGCACTTTCTCCCATAATCAACTTCTCATCATTCCCATACTTGGGTTTCCTGGAATTTAATTCTTTGAAAAACTTAGCATAAGCTGGGATATTTTTAATGACATTCAACAATGGGAGATTAATGTTCACTTTTGAAAACATGTCATACAAATCAGACATTTGCTTATCCAGCTTGCTTCTCATAAAACGTCCAGGAAACGGTACGGGAGGTACATATGGCTTGGGGGTAGGAGAATCAGTAACAGAAGTTTCCCCCATGCCATTAGTACTCTTATCAACAACATTCTCCATAGGAGTCTCAGAGGGTATAGAAGAAGAAGGAGTAGAAAGTACCTCATTACTTACCTGTTTACCATTTCTTAGAGTTATGATGGCCTTGGCTTGCTCCCCTTGACTTGGGAAGGTTCCCGGTTTATGCCCTTGCTGCCCTTCAGCTAGTTGACCAATTTGGGTCTCCAGCTTTTTGTTGACAACTTCCTGCTGCTTCATCATCATCTTCATTTGCTGTTGCTCTTGCATAATAGACCTCATCATCTCCTCTAAAGATTTCTTGGGTTGCTGTTCTGGATTCCCATGTGGGGGAGGAGGATAGAGAGGTTTTTGTTAAAACTGGTTCCTTGTTGAAATTGGTTCCCTTGGTTACCCTTCTATGAAAAATTTGGGTGATTTCTCCAATCTGGATTGTAAGTGTTAGAATACATACCACCTTGATTCTGTCTTAGGGGGTAACCTTGCATAGTATTAACCTGTTCAGAATCACACTGCGCAGCACTTTGGCAAACATTAGTAGCATGAGAGTTAGAACCACAGTTAGCACAGAAATCAGATACCACATTAGCACTTGATAAACCCATATTAATATTAAATTTCGCCAGATTTTGGTTCATCAAGGCTACCTGCCTAGCAAACTCATCTACACCACTTAATTCATGCACTCCCCTAGGTTTCCCTCTAGAGCCTTTTTCTTGAGAATTGGCCCCTAACATCTTAAATAATTCTTGAGTTTGATCGACAGTTTTGGCTCCTAGAAAGCCACCTGCTGCATTGTCAACCATAGCTTGGTCAACTGCACTCAACCCACCATAAAATGTTTGATGTAAAAGGGCTTCAGGAAAAGCATGATGGGGACACTGCACTTGTAACATTTTAAACCTATCCCACGCCTCATGAAATGGCTCACCTTATTCTTGAGTAAACCCTATGATTTTCTGTCTAAAGGTGGACAAAGTGGCATGTGGGAAAAATTTCTTAAGAAAAATATCATGCAGCCCATCCCATGTAGTGATACTCCTAGCAGGAAGTAACAGTAGCCAAGTTTTAGCTGCCCATTGGAGAGAAAAAGGAAACTATTTAAGCCTTAATTGTTCATCAGTAACCCCCTCCTTGACTGGGAATCCCGACACAATCATCATATATTCTCTTAAAAAGTTCAAAGAATCCTCACCGGGAAGACCCTGGAACTTAGGCAACTGACTAGCATATTCTTTCATTAAAGGATTAGCCATTTCTATTTCAATTTCATCTCCCTCGGTGGAAGAAGTTTCTAATTCACTTAAGACTACCTCTGCCTCGGTGACAGAAGCTTCAGATTCAGACTCACTAATAGAGGGAATGCCCCTATCAAATCTATCAATATTATCATTCAAAGGGACCAACTGGGGATCCAATGAACGTCTACCAAACATACACCGATTAAATGAACTTGTAAATCACAACAAGTCCCCGGCAGCGGCGCCAAAAACTTGATGGAAAAAATTCCATTGTGTAATAAAACCTTGCAAGTGTACAAGTGCCGAAGCAGCAATATACAAAAGTAAGGGTCGAACCACAGAGACTCATGGATAAACAAGTTGATTTAATTAGTGCAAAGAGTAACCAAGGGGTTTTTTATTTGATTTGATTAACTAAATTAACTACTTAAAACTGAAAATAAACTAAGGAATTAAAATCACAAAAGCAAGCAAGGATTGTACTCAAGAAAAACAAGCAGTTCACGGATTGGCGATCACAATTACACTCTCTTTATGCTATTTCGATGATGAAAGACTTAATCTTTATTTTAGGATTCATTCACTTATTTAAGAATTGGAACAGTTAGGTGGCCGGATTGCAATTCTATTATCCTATGTAAATTAATTCTTCCGCAAGGTCCAATTAAAACACAAAGAATTTATTAAGCTCTTAAGAATATGAAAACCTAGTTTGTCTCTTTTTCCGCAAGGTCCAAGATCCAAACTATTCAACACAATAATTTCTATGTCTAACTCTCCACGCAAGTGCAAGAGATTAAACCCTAATAGTTAAAGAGCCAAAAATATCTATCTATATAATTGAAACTCAAAAACGGAATTAAAATTATTGTGTTAGACTAAACATTGATTATCATCTCATAGCACAAAGATCATGTAATTGATCACATCCAATCCGCAAACTAAGGAAATTAGCTACTCATATCCATAGCATAAATCACAAGATCATAAATAAAATTCATAAACCTGGATTAATACGCTTGAAGATGAAAGATCCAAAATCTTGATTACACTTGAAACCTTGAATAAAACCTAAAGAAAGCATGAAAAAAAACTGAGTTCTGAAAAACATAAACTATTTATACATAAGAGAGGAGTCCAAAATAGGATAGAAAACAATAAAATATTGGAAAATCAACAAATCCCGTAATTCCTGGCGGATAACCAAGCGGGCACCTGCTAGAGGGCAGGCGGGCGCTCGGTCTTATCAGAAACATCACGTCCTCCAAACTGGGAAATAAGCGGGCGCTTGGTTTGATGGCAAGCGCGCGCCTGGTGACATGTTAAGCGGGCGCCTAGTCTTTATACAGGCAGGCGCCTGGCCACTTTTCTAGCTTTTCTTCTTTTCTTCACTCTTCGACTTTGACTTCTGACTGTTGACTTTGACTTTGACTTGACTTGGACTCTAGCAACGATGGTCTTCAACACTCTAAACATCTAGGACTTTGCAATAAACGAAATAACACTAAAAAGTGTCTCAAACATACATATTCTCACAAAGTTCCTCAAATACAAAAAGACCAAAAATTACATTAAACAATTATAAATTACATCCACAAGTCAATAAAAATAGTACGAAAATGTAGAGCTAATTTATATGAAAACCGATCCATCAAATAGAGATAAACCGGGAACAAGCGATCTAAATAGAAGAAATCAGCAAAGTCGCAGAGCAGGCGAGGAGCGGTCGATCCGGGCAAAGGACTCGGCCGTGTGCCTCGAGAAAGTCAAGGCTGGAGAGCAGCCGTGCAATAACCGGACAAAAAACACACCTTCTGATGAATGGTGCTCGGCCGAGCTAATCAAGCTGCTGAGAAGCTGCTGGACGGGAATATGCTGAATTTCGGGATTTCTAATTAGACTAGGGTTTGGTCTCATTCTAGGTTATGTATATAAGCAATGTTCCGCCCCCATACTCATTGTAACTCAGATTTAACATATTATAGTGCAAGATCTTGGCTTGGTAGTGCCCCCAGACGTAGTCAAACATATTGACGAACTGGGTAAACAATTTCTTGTGTTCCTTTGTCTTTTTGCTTTGGTTATTATTTCTTGTGCTTGTTTGTGGTGCGATGATTTCTTGCGATTTGCTTGGGTGTTGGGAGGGCTTGTCCACAACAACTGGTATCAGAGCTCCGGTTTAACGATCCGGGTTTATCAAGCAATCAAGAATGGGCAAGGATAAACAAGCGGTGGAGAAATTTGATGGGTCTGACTATGGGTTTTGGAAGATGCAAATAGAGGATCTCTTGTACAACAAAGATCTCTATAAGCCCTTAACAGGAGTTAAGCCAGAAAGCGAAAAACAGGAAGATTGGGATCTTATGGATCGGAAGGCCCTAGGGGTGGTTCGATCTACTTTGTCAAAGTGGATCGCGAAGACTACCAAGAAGGCAAAAACCACCAAGGAGCTATTGGATTATCTTACTGAGAGATTTGAAACTCCATCTGC
Organism: Campanula takesimana; assembly: GCA_026119855.1. Lineage (NCBI taxonomy): Eukaryota > Viridiplantae > Streptophyta > Magnoliopsida > Asterales > Campanulaceae > Campanula > Campanula takesimana. Next base: position 635,359 of record JAOWBW010000359.1, on the reverse strand, counting down.
TGCAAATAAGGTTGATTTGATACGCAAGATGGGTAATCTCAAGATGCAAGAGGGAGGATCCATAGCCAAACACATCGATGAGTTTTATGGATGTTATAGACTCATTGGTGGCGTTGGATATTACGTTTGGGGATGAGGTTCATGCTTGTCAATTGCTAGCATCCTTACCAGGAAGTTGGAGCGGAATGGTGACGGCGTTAAATGCTTCAGCAGGTAAGAATAAATTGAAGTATGATGATGTTAAGGACTTTTTTTTAGGCGAGGAAAATCGTATGAAGAAGTTGGGGACACCATCTACTTCGGGATCGGCTTTAGCTACAACTAGAAGGGGAAAGCCGGGTACTAGCAACAAGGGGAGAACTGAATCAAAGGAAAATATAGGAGGTGGTGAGTACAGGCCCAGGGAGAACAAGAATGCACCAAGGGTTGCCAAGGGATCGGTACAGTGCTATCATTGTAAGGATTTAGGACACTACAAGAGGGATTGTCCCATGCGAGGGGATAAATCGGCGAATGTGGTAACTGGGGGTGAAGATGTACTGGTTCTAAGTGTTAGTAGTGCGCTAGAATCATGGGTGTTGGATTCGGGGGCATCATTCCACTCATGAGGGCATGCAAAGGAGATGGAAAATTATACTTCTGGTGATTTCGGAAAGGTCTATCTAGCAGATGGTGAGCCTTTGGAAATCAAGGGGAAGGGGGATGTCAGAATAGGAGCATCGGACGGAAAGGTCTTACATCTACACGGGGTCAGACACATTCTGGGTTTGAAAAAGAACCTATTATCAGTTGGGCAGTTGGATGAAGAAGGTTACAAGGTAACTTTTGGCTGCAGGAACTGGGTTATTGTCACGACCCAAAATCTAGGCTCTATTTTATTAGTAATAAATAATTATTATTTATTTATTTGCTTATTTATTTATTTAAATTTTTATTTATTTAAATATTTTTGTGTGCATTTTATGTCCATCATAATTATGCTTAGCATTTTATTTGAGTCATTCGGGTTAGTGTAATTTTGTTGGGTCTTAATCGTTAGTGGGGAGTATTTGTGTTGAAGATGGGGAGGGGGTCTAATGGTAACTTTTCAAAATAATTTCCCCTACTCCATCTCTCCTCCCTCAATTCTCCCTCACTTTCCACCCTCACCTCCCAGCTCATCTCTCTCTCTTCAAAAGAAAATGGGTAAGTTTTTCTCTTTCACTTCTCTCTTCATTTTCTCCATCTTCCTCTTGTAATCTCTCATTTCTTAAAACGTGAACCTTGTTTAGAGCGTCGATAGGATCACGTAGAACCAAAAAGAATCGAATTCCGTCAACTTTGAGAAAATCCAAGTAAGTTACTTTTCCCCCATTTTTATGCTAAAGTGTTCCTATCATGCATATATGATGTTTGAGTTGTTATATTTGAAGTTTGGTTGGGTTTTGAATTTGTTTGGAATTTATTTGGATTTTGGGTTAAAAATGGTGATTTATGAATGTTGGGTTTGATTCTTGATTTTGGTTGTTAAATGTTGTTGTATGAGTCTTTTTAGACTTATTAGTTGTGTTGGTACATTAGTATGCTAGTTAGAAGGTTGGATTTTGGTTGGAAATGTGTTTTGGGTATAAAAATGGAAGAACCCATGTGTTCTTCCCGATTTCTGGCAATCCGGAAGATTGGGCGGCCGCCCAAAATTCCCTGGGCGACCGCACAACATTCTGAAAGCTTTTGGTCGTGTTTGAGGGTCTTACTGGGCGACCGCACATACCCTTTTGGGCGGCCGCACAGTCCTCTGAAAAGCTACATTTGTAAATTTTGTGTGATTGAAGAACGCGTTTTGATCCAAATCTTGGGTGTCCTCCTAGTTGACCTTAGTGAACATTATAGTACACTCTAGTTATAGAATTGGGTCCTTTGTGATGAAGTTTGTGATGGAAATTTATTAAGGGTTAATTGGGTTTTTGAACATCTTATTGAGGTATCGTTGGTTTGACTTATCTTTGTGATGATCATTTAGTATATGTTTGGGCATCTTATGATGTGTTCGTGATCATGTTCTAATAAGTGTAACCTTTTGGATTCGTTTGGGGTGTTTAGAATGGGTTCGTTATGAACGGAGATGAAGCGTGAATTGGCAATTGGGTACCTACGGTTCGATTAACCCTAAGATGTATTCATTCGGATTTCTTATTTGGAATTCCGGGTGTGATGAGGTGGTTGAGTTCGTAGTCCTAGTATATCTTTTGAGTAAATGTTTATGATCACTTTGGTAATAGTCATTGTGCTATTTGTGAGCGACCGTTTGGGTTGCGCTCTTTATGAGTAACTTGTGAGTATCATATTTAGGATGTATTTGGTACGTGACTTATCTTGGAATCATTATGTTTAATGGTTAATGTTGTTGGACTCTTTTATGAGAAACTCCTTGTGCTATTGTTGTTGAACTCTTCTTGAGTAATCGTTTGCATCTTTTGTGGTGATTAATTGGTATGATTCCCTACTTGGAATCAATGGTTGTTTATTGTGCTAGTATTTTATTACTTAGCCTTTACTTGAAAGTCCAGCTGGTATTTTGTGTGTGTTTGGGCGATGCGAAACATTATGATGGCACAGCCAAGTCCATTGTGATTATTGACCATTGTTTTGCCCCATTATTACCCTCCTCCAGATTGGCCTTGGATGTGAGAAGAGCTAGCTCCTTTGTGTGCATTTTAGCTTTACTTGGAGCATGACTTTGTGGCATGTCTCCCGTCCCTTATGACACTTCATTTTGTTATTGGTTCCGGTACCGGGTTTCTCTTCAGTTTTTATGCTACTATGAAGATGGTTTGTTGATCGATGGGTTGATCGGTCGCTTCTGACCGGGGTTTTCTCTTCGAGCTTTCATGCTGCTATGAAGATGTTGATGGTTGATTATTGAAGCTGCGCAGCGACCTTTATTTGGTTCTTCAGTTGGGTGAAACCTTGGCTATGTATCCACTTATGAGTGTTTATTTCAGCTTTATGTGTTGCATGTTGAGCTGGTCGTTATTTCCAACCGGTATGGGACGGTTGGCGATAGGGAGCCTCTCATTTGTTGTTATATGTTTATTTATATGCTTGATTATTGGATATTACTGTTTGACAGCATGTCACTTATTATTCCGCTGCTATCTGTCTTATGTTAATTGCTATTGGTCATTGCATATTAGCATGTCATGTAGTTGCATTAGTAACTTACTGAGATTTTATCTCACCCCGTTTATCTCCATCTTTGTTTTTCCTTAACCCCCCCCAGGAGGAAAAGGATTAGGATTCGCGGTTCGAGGAGGACGTCGAGAGGATAGAGATTTTGGGGCAGGTTGTTATGGATCGGTTTACATTATTTAAATGTATAACCTTTTGGGGATAGTTTTACCTTTATTGACGTCATTAAGAATTGTAATATTTTGTATCTTGGGTGTGAGCTTGTGGAGCTTACACTAGTTGTTTTATGGTGTTGTTAAACTTGGATTTTCCAAACCTTGTATTAAAATCTTTTGGTTCAAAATGGAATTTTTAACTTCTATATTTTAGAGTTTTGGTTCTAAGTCGACGTCCAGCTCGCGATCTCGGGCCCGCGGGGTTCGGGGTCGCGACAGTTATTACCAAGGAGGATTCAGAGATCGCTCGGGGTAATAAGGAGGGGACATTGTATTTAGGGAATAACACCAAAGATAGTATCGCGGTGGCGTCAGCCAAGGGTGATACGGATTTGTGGCACTGTCGATTGGGTCACATGAGTGAGAAGGGGATGAAAGTACTTTGCTCAAAGGGATTACTACCGGGTTTGAAGATAGTCAATATGGGGATCTGTGAAGATTGTGTGTTTGGCAAACAGGCGAGAAGCAACTTCTCGAGGACAGGTAGGGATTTGAGGGAAGCAAAGTTGGAATTGGTTCACACAAATTTATGGGGGCCGGCCCCGGTAACTTCTCTAGGTGGTGCGTCATATTACATGTCGTTTATTGATGATTCTACAAGGAAGGTCTAGGTTTATTTCTTGAAACACAAAGATGAGGCATTCCAGGTGTTTAAGAAATGGAAGGCCTTGGTGGAGAATTAGATGGGACTTAAGCTCAAAAGCTTGAGGTCAGACAATGGTAGGGTGTATGAGCTCGGGGAGTTCAAGGAATATTGTGCAGCGAATGGCATTCGTATGGTGAAGACACCCAAGGGCACACATCAATATAACGGGGTTGCAGAGAGGATGAACAGGACATTGAACGAGCGGGCTAGAAGTATAAGGTTGAAGTGTGGACTTCCAAAGATGTTCTGGGCATATGCGGTTGACACGGCGGCTTTCTTGATCAATAGGGGACCATCGGTACCATTGGGGAATGAAATTCCAGAGGAAGCATGGAGTGGCAAGCAGGTAAATTTGTCATTTCTTCGCATATTTGGCTGCGTTTCATATGTTTATATTGATTCTGCTGATAGAACTAAATTAGATGCTAAATCTATAAAGTGTACGTTTATTGGTTATGGTGGGGATGACTTCGGGTATAAGTTTTGGGATGACCAAAATCATAAGGTTATTCGTAGTCAGGATGTCATATTCAATGAGCAGGTTTTGTACAAGGACAGAAAAGGAGCATCTGATGGGATTAGTTCGGAACCAGAGGTTGTTGAGGTAGATATTCCAGACTTGGGTGGGAGCAGGACGGTTCATGATGACCATGATCAGGGGGTCACTGAAGATGAACCACATACTCCAGGACTGGATATTCCGCTGCGCAGATCCAGCAGATTACGTGGATCTCCTGATAGGTATTCCCCTTTGAATTACTATTTGTTGTTAACAGATAGTGGTAAACCGGAATGTTATGCGGAGGCTGTTCATAGTGCACTTGGTGATAAGTGGAAAGCTGCGATGGATGATGAGATAGACTCATTAAAGGCCAATGAAACTTGGGAGTGATTAAACTGCCTAAAGGGAAGAAGGCATTGCATAACAAGTGGGTTTACAGGATCAAGGAGGAAGCAAACGGCAATAAGCGTTACAAGGCAAGACTGGTTGTGAAGGGGTTTCAGAAAAAATATGGTATTGACTACACCGAGGTTTTCACTCCTGTTGTGAAGATGACCACTATTAGAATGGTTCTGGGGATAGTAGTGGCAGATAACTTGTTGCTGGAACAGATGGATGTAAAGACGGCCTTTCTTCATGGTGATTTGGAGGAAGAAATTTACATGGTACAACCAGAGGGATACTTGTCTAAAGGTAACGAGGAACTGGTTTGCAGGTTGACTAAGATCTTGTATGGCCTTAAACAAGCTCCTAGGCAGTGGTACATGAAGTTTGATGGATTCATGCATGACATTGATGTGGATGACATGCTAATAGCGGGCTCTAGTAGTAGAAAGGTAAACAGATTGAAGGCACAGTTGTCAGAACGGTTCGAGATGGAGGATTTGGGGGAGGCCAGAAAAATCTTGGGCATGCGGATTTACTTGGATAGGGAGTCGGGTAAGTTGGTTCTTTCATAAGCAGAGTACGTCGAGAAGGTCTTGGCAAGATTTTGCATGGAAGAGGCAAAGCAAATAGGTACACCATTAGGTATGCACTTTAAGCTATCCGAGAAGGACTCACCTAAGGGCAAGAAGGAGCGTGACAAGATGGGTAAGACTCCATATGCTTCGACAGTGGGGAGTCTAATGTATGCTATGGTGTGTACAAGGCCGGACATTGCACATGCGGTGGGAGTAGTCAGCCGGTTCATGGGCAATCCAGGGAAGCAACATTGGGAAGCGGTTAAATGGATCCTTCGTTACTTAAAGGGTACTGCTGGTAAGGCTTTATGTTTCTCAAGCAAGGATGTCGTGTTAACGGGTTATGTCGATGCGGATTTGGCATCAAGTGATCTTGATAAGAGGAGAAGTACTACGAAGTAGAATATGTGGCAGTGACAGAGGCAAGCAAAGAGATGGTATGGTTGCAGAACTTCTTGGGTGAACTTGGGAAGACGTGAAGTGGGAATGCACTCTACAGTGACAGTTAGAGTGTAATACAATTGGCTAGGAATCCAGCGTTTCATTCTAGGATGAAGCACATCGAGCTGAGGTTTCACTACATCAGACATCTCTTGGAGAGGAAGATCTTAAGGCTGGAGAAGATTCAAGGATCCCGGCTGACATGTTGACAAAGGTGGTAAACCTTGATAAGTTAAAGCTATGCATAGCTTCAATGGGGCTTGGAGAATAGGAGAGGAGGAAGGTACTACCATGATCGAGGTGAGCACTATGGCACTAAGTATGAGTTGAAGACTGATATGGGGCTTGTATACAGGTTGATATATAGGTGGGAGATTGTTGGAATAGAGATAAACCGGGAACTAGCGATCTAAATAAAAGAAATTAGCAAAGTCGCAGAGCAGGCGAGGAGCGGCCGATCCGGGCAAAGGACTCGGCCGTGCGCCTCGGGCGAGTCAAGGATGGAGAGCGGCTGTGCACTAACCGGACAGAAAACACACCTTCTGATGAATGGTGCTCGGGCGAGCTGCTCGGGCGAGCATGGAAGCTGGAGCGGCCGTGCAGCTGCTGGACGGGAATATGCTGAATTTTAGGATTTCTAATTAGACTAGGGTTTGGTCTCATTCTAGGTTATGTATATAAGCAATGTTCCGTCCCCATACTCATTGTAACTCAGATTTAACATATTATAGTGCAAGATCCTGGCTTGGTAGTGCCCCCAGACGTAGTCAAACATATTGACGAACTGGGTAAACAATTTCTTGTGTTCCTTTGTCTTTTTTCTTTGGTTATTATTTCTTGTGCTTGTTTGTGGTGCGGTGATTTCTTACGATTTGCTTGGGTGTTGGGAGGGTTTTTCTACAACATAAAGTTTATTGCACCCTTTGCAGAGATTGAAAGACCCTTACTTTACTGGTGCTTTCTGGGTTGATTTATTTTCTCTGCGTTTTGTTGAGAAATTTGGTTAAGGAGCAACTAACGTGAAGGTACGCATAGACACTATTGTTAAATTTTGCCACTTTATACAAATGAAAATTATGTTGATTCTTCAAAATAATAAAAATTGAATATTCTTTTTGTTTCACATTTGATGGCAAGCTTACCAGATTATTTTAGACTTAAGCAACAGAACACAATTGATTGGTCATGCATTAGACTATTGTTAAATGAACCTGTAAGTCCGCAAGCATTGTACAACCATGTTGCTTTTGGTATGAATTCATTCATCTATATGGACAATGATCGTGCTTGATATATGTAATAGTTGTGTTATTATTGGATGTACTTCCAACCCATCGCGAACCAATCAGGTCGTTCACAGTCGTTTTCCCCTCCGCACGAAACCCTATTGGTACTGATCTGTTGTTTTTTAAAAAAATAATTTGCATCCTTCTTCGTTCATATGATTGGGTTGATATTCATGAGTCATGCGTGCATTGGGGAAGTTTGTTTGTGTTCATGTCATCATATGACTCATGCCATGAAAATAAGACTTTATCAGCAAGAGTTGTTGAATTCTTTGTTATTCATCTCAAAATTAATTATTTGGCAACATCTGTGGTAATCAATTTATTTTACAGTTTAAATGAGTACTAAAAGGTGAACATATGCCTTCTTCTTTTTTCTCATTTATTGGAAAACACACAATTCTAACTAAAGTGTGGAGATCATTTTGGGACGGTCAGAGTTTTAAACTTCTTGGTGTATCATGTACTTTATACAAATTGTTTATCTATATAGTAAATACTCCTTCCGTCCGTCCCAAAATGATCTTCATATTTTTTTCGATGTTATTGCGAAGAAACTTTGAGCATTACTTTTAGGTTGATTTAATTGCCTAATGAATATCTTAACGTTGATATTGGTACACAATCAACAATACAATCAATAACAAATTTCAGATTTTCATTAAGACAATTAATTCAACCTAAAATTATTGGTCAAAGTTCCTTCGCAATAACGGCGAAAAAGTATGAACATTTTAGGATGGAGAGAGTATTAAAAATAGAAAGTTAAATTGGATGGGACGGGAGGTGGAAAGGACAAATGGGTTTACTTCAAAAAGATGGATCTCTTTTGGTCATCAAATCCACAACAACATCCAGTTCTTTCATCTGGAGGGACTTATGAGAGCATGTGTTCTCCAGAATTTTTGATGAGGCAAGTATCGAATGGTGGAACTTATGGGAGTATGTGTTCATGAACCCTAAAAATGATTCAGAATTTTTTTAATAAGTATTGAATATTTACCTCATTTAAACCAGGCATCAATTTGTAGTGCTGGTGATAGTGCTGCGATAGTGTTGCGTATTTTTGAAGTTCTTTACTAGGATGATGTAGTAATAGTAGCGCAAGTTAACAAACTTTTTACCCTGTTTGCCATTAGACTGATTTGTTATGTAGATGATTTACTTGCACTGCTTTGAAAGATTTGTTATTCTTATTTATTACAGAGAATCATATTTCTACATAGCTTTCATGAAGCATGTATGAGGTCCTGTGTGCTTACTTGCAGGCATTAATAGTGACAACAAATGTCAACCCAGTTGAGGTATGGACATTGTTGGCACTAGGCTCACAGGGGACAATTGAATGTAGGATGGCTGCAAGTTATGCTCATTTTTCAGGTATGTTTATGCCACTACAGCGTAAAGTTGCATGATTTTGTCTCTCTTTGTTCTTTTTCATTAACAATAATCTTCTCATGTTGTTCATCTTCATAAAATTTGTCACTGGTTTAGGCTTGTGCCAAATATTTGTCACTTGTTTCTTATATTGTTTTGCATTCTGCATTTCTATTTTCTACAGTCACCTAATATATAAATTGTGTACGTGGAGGAACTAAAAGCTGAGAGGATTCCATTCAAAAATTTCCTGGAGTTGTTAAGTTTGATGTTGGAATTTTCAAGTTCAAGACAACCGCTTTTTCAACTTTGGAAGGTTACTATTTTTTTGGTTAACGTATTTCATCTGTGTGTACCTTTTGTATTATTATGGAGAATCCAGGTCGTGATTTATGAGCTCGCTGTGTTCTGCGCAATGTTTTGCATGATTTGAATTTAATATTAATTGAAGTTGTTTATTGGTTATGGAGCCCATATTTTTTTATCTATATGTTCATGCAGTTTTAAATGCGAGGAAGAAGGCTTTATAAGGCCTCAGTGAAGCTTTTAGTCCACTATTTTCACATCTGTCTCATGATAATTTTAAGAATATAGTGGTCCTGGCCTCAGTGAAGATGTTAAAAAGGAATGCTGAACTTAGGAGTCTATTGAAGTTCTTTTGAAATATGTCAATCTGGATTTGAGCAAGTATGGTGCTGAGATTCTCTCAGTGGTATCATCTCAGGCCCGTCACGCAGATGAATGTAGACGACTTTCAGCCGTAGCTATTATAGTTTGTATAAGTGAAAAGACGAGTAATCTGGATGCTGTGGAAGCAGTGTTTAATCCTATCAAATCTGTTATTGGAGGTCATTTGCTCATTAATTTTTAATTTCCACTAGTGGGTAATGTGTGCTCTGCACGTGTAACTAATTTGCTATTTTTTTTGCATTTTACTCTTTTTATATTTTTAGTTAATAAAGTAGCATAAATTTTTTTTTAATATAAATATATTGTATATGATTTTATTTTTTTTAATTATAGCTAACTAAAATAGTAAACATCATATTAACTAAAACCATTAATAGTAAAAATTAATATATATAATAATATCAATAACTAATACTATTAATAATACTTATTAATATTTATAGTAACTATTATAATTAACTAATACTATTAATAATAATGTTAACCTATATAGTAACTACTATGATTAACTAATACTATTAATAGTAAAAATTAACATATGTTATAACTATTATGATTAACTAATACTATTAATAGTAATAGTTAATTTATAAAGTAATCATTATAGCTAACTTGTATAGTAATTATAGTAATTATTATTGATAATTATACTATTAATAGTAATAGTTATATAGTATTTTATAGTAACTATTATTGTTAATTATACTATTAATAGTAATAGTTAACTACTATAGTAACTATTATAGTTAAGTAAAACTATTAATAGTAATAGTTAACTACTATAGTAACTATTATAGTTAAGTAATACTATTAATAGTAATAGTTAACTTGTATAGTAACTATTATAGTTAACTAATACTATTAATAGTAATAGTTAACTTGTATTGTAACTATTATAGTTAAGTAATACTATTAATAGTAATAGTTAACTACTATAGTGTAACGACCTCAAAACCCGATCCTATTTATTTTATATTTTTGGGGATTTTAATTTGAACTTATGTGTGCATTTTATGTGTTGCATCATATTTATGACTTGCACATATAGTTAGATTAATTGTGTTATTTATTTAGTTGGTAGTAATAATGATTAAAGGAGTTAATTGATTAAGTTGAAACCTTAGGGTCCTTTGTGAAAATATAACTAGAGGGGTTTAGTTGTTAGAATTGAAAGTGGAGGAACTTTTGAGAAAACACTATAAATAGCCTTTATTGCATCCTTATCCCTCCCTCACTCTCTGCGTTTCACCTACACACACCTAGTTCATTTCTCAAACTACTCTCTCTGGTTCGTAAAGAAGAAAGGGTAAGCTTCTTTTCTTTTTGATTTTATTTCTTATGAATTAATCCTCCGTTCTAAAATCCGACTTCACCTAAATGATCAGGGCGTTGAGTAGGTCATTTCTACCCGAACAAAACATATTTCTACGATACTTTTTTCGGAAATAGGTAAGTTACTAATTCCCCTTAAATAGTAAAATGGTCATATATTTGCTATATGTGGTGAAATTATTGTGAAAAGAATTTATTTGCAATACTTGTTTATTTGGGACAAAGGGAGTATAATTATACTGGGTAAGTGACTTGGTTTGTATGCAAGGATGTATATGGAGTATGTTTATATACCTGAGAATGTTAGTATAAGTGTTTGAAAGTATACTCCTACTCGTGGGACGGTAAAATATTAACTTGAGTTAAATGTTAAATAAGTATATTATAAAAATTATACTATTATTCGTGGGACGGAGAAATAAATGAAAGTATCCCTAAAAGAGTATATTAGTATATTAGAAAAAATTATACTTATACTTGTGAGACGGTGAAACGAAGGGAGTATAAAATTCTAAGTTTTTGGCCTGTCGAGTGTCTTGGGCGACCGCCCAGAATGGGGTGGGCGACCACCCATATGGCTGACTGTTTTTGTGCTGGAACCAGGGTACTTTGGGCGACCGCCCAGGACGGTTTGCGCGGCCGCCCAGTCCCATCTGAAAGGTTGACTTTTGCAATTTTAATTGATTAAAGGTCTGATCTTGGTCTAGGTCTTAGGTGATGTCCTAGGGTACCTAGAGGGTTATTGAGGAACACCAAAGTGATAGAAATGGGTCCGTTGTGATCGAGTTTGGAATAATGTAACCGTTTAAGTTCATTTTGAGTGTGGTACATCTTTATGATGCTTTCGTAGGATTTCTTACTTTGGAATCCCTTGGGTGAGAAATGGGTTTAAAATACTTGGTTGTTGAGGATCGTGTTCATGTGTGTGCAAGATTGTTGTTTGACTTAATGTCATTATTGAACTAGATTGTGTATGACTTAATATCATTATTGAATAAGGATTGTGTTGTGACCTAATGTCAATGTTGTGAACTCTTTTATGAGTAACGTGTTTGCATCTTTTGATGTGTTTGGCTCGGTTCCTTATTTTAGAATCATTGCCCTGGTTGTTGTTGTTTAGCAAGTATTTAATACTGTGCTCTCGTGTAAAGTCCAGCTGGTCTTGTGTTGTTGAGTCGGGAAGTGGGAAAATTATAGGGCTACAAGTTAAGTTCCCTATAAGGTTTTCCATTGGTACCTTGAGTCGGGCAGTGGGAGAATTATAGTGGCACACAAGCCAAGTTCACTATAAGGTTGTCCACTGGTACCTTTATCCTCAGTCCAGATTGGCCTTGGATGGGATGAACTCGCTCCCTTGCGTGAGCATTTAGGGGTATGAATTTGTGTCATTTTCTCCCGCTATTGTTGTTGTTGTGTTATATGGTTCTGGAACCTGCTTCAGCTATTGATGCTGCCCCGTTGTTACTTTGGTTCTATTGGTTATGGTTTAATTTTCGGGATCCCGGCTTCAGCTATTTATGCTGCTCAGATGGTTTTCTCAACTGGTTTTCTCAGATGGTATTCTCAGATGGTTATGTTACTTCGGTAGACCTTGGCTTGGTATTCTCGTAGGAGTGTTTACTCCTACACTATGTGTTGTATGATGAGTTGGTCGTTATTTCCAACCGGTATGGGACGGTTGGCGATAGGGAGCCTCTCATGTTATGTGCTATATGGTATATGATTATGTGTTGATATTGTTTCTTTATGATTATCATATCATCGTGTAACGTAGTTGCATTTTAGTAGCTTACTGAGATTCATTCTCACCCCTTATTTGTTTACTGTTTTAGATAAAAGCGAATCCAGGGGATAGGACACTTTGGCACGGGAGGACGTTGAAGTGGTAAGAGTTGGGTTTTGCTTTGTCAAGGTTACATTACATAGATGTATAACCTTTTGGGTAGAGTTTCCTTGACTTCATCATCTTGTAACACATATATTTTGGATAATGTTGGTGTGAGTATATTTGTATAAAGGTTTGTAAGCCTTCGGGCTAAATAGTTTCGTTTGTGAAAGTTTGTTTGAAAGTCAGTGGAAGTCTTTGAACTTCAAGTGTGGATTTGTTAAACTTTATGAAAGTATATTTCGAAAAAATTTCTAAAGGTGTTTTATAACGTCTTCCAATCGTGTCCCGAGCGTGGGGCCAAGTAGGACCACGGGCCTCGGGCGCGAGAGTTGGTATCAGAGCTAGGTTGTAGATGGTCTAGAATGACTAAATGACCTAGGAGGGTAGTAGAGTATAGAGTGAGTAACGTTGAGTGTTCTATGCAGGTATTCATTTAAAATGGTTGGGACAGAATGAGATAATTCTGGGCCATCAGGGCAAGATAAGGCAAGAGAAGAGGCTCGAATAATGTTCCAAGGTATGTTTGAGGCTGCAATGAAAACAATTAATGATCAGAGGCAAGAGAGGGAACAGGCACCACTAAGAGATGGGTTGGCACAGTTCCTGAAGATGAAACCAATGGGATATGATGGAGAGCCTGATGTATCTAAGACAGAAAGGTGGATTGAATCAATGGAAAAGATCTTTGATGCTATGAGATGTTCTGAGGAATATCAAGTCAGGTTTGCTACTTATAAGATGAATGGAGCTGCCGAGCATTGGTGGAAGGCTTTGAAAACTAAATGTGATGAGACTCATGTACCTTATACTTGGGAGAATTTTCTGGGAAAGTTTAAAGAACACTTCATTCCCCGGGTAGATCAAGACAGGAAGGAAATGGAGTTTCTTAACTTGGAGCAAGGTTCTATGTCAGTGGCTCAGTATTAAGCTAAATTTTCAGAGTTGTCCAGGTATTGTACTCATTTAGTGGCAACTGAGGAGAGAAAGGCTACGAGGTTTGTGAAGGGATTAAGAACTGCGATTAGAACTCAACTAGTATCCCACAAGTTGCAAGATTTTCAAGATGCAGTTGATCGAGCCTACCAAGTGGAGCATGATATTGAGGAACACAAGAATAAAATGGAGTTTTTAGGTGTAGGGAGGCAAGGTAGGCAACAACAACAACGTGATGATAATAGAGGAAATCAAGGTGGATCTTCACAATTCAAATGGTCTTCTCAAGGACAGTCAGGTGATAGAAATCAAAGTAACACTTCAGGGAGTCAGAACAGAGGAGTCTGTAATTATTGTCAGAAAGAAGGTCATTCAGAAGAAAGATGTTGGAAGAAGCAGGGCAAATGTTTGAATTGTGGACAGTTGGGTCATTTTCGAAAGGATTGCCCTAGATTTAGAGTACAGGCATCGGGAAGTGCAGTTGGGTCTTCTCAGGGCCAGAAGAGGGATTCTTCAGGAAAGCCTAAGTTGCAGGGTCATGTCTTTGCCATTACTCAACAACAGGCTTCAGATTCCTCTAATGTGATAGGAGGTATTATTTCTGTGTCTAGTTGAGAGCACGTACACTTATAGACCATGGTTCATCGTATTGTTATGTGTCTGTGCATTTTGCTTCTCGATTGATTTTGTCTTCTGAATCTCTACCTTATGTGTTAGAGGTGTCTACCTCCTATAGGGGAGTGTTTGGTGACCAATGAGGTGTTGCATTCTTGTGATGTGCGTATACGTGAGCATGTTTTACCTGCTGATTTAGTTATCTTACCATTATAAGATTTTGATATTATCTTAGGTATAGATTGTTTGGGTAAATATCATGCATCTGTTGATTGTGCTGAAAAGGTGGTTACATTTTCTATCCCTGATGTTCTTAAATTTACTTTTGAAACTGTTCCCTGGGGTAGAGAGATTCGTATTATTTCTTATGTGAAGGCTAGGAGGTTATTGAATCGTGGTTGTGTAGGATTCTTGGCCAGTGTTCTTGATACTACTAAAGGGTTGCCTGAAATAGAGGATATGCCTATTGTTAAAGAATTTCCTGATGTGTTTTCTACTGAGTACTCTATGCCTCCTGACCGGGAAATCGAGTTCTGTATTGACTTACTTCCAGGTACAGCTCCTATATCTGAGGCACCTTACATAATGGCTCTAGTTGTTTTCATGGATATGATGAATCGGGTTTTCAAACCTTATCTTGATACCTTTGTGGTTGTCTTTATCGGTAATATCCTTGTTTATTCTAAATCTTGAGAGGAACATGAACAATATTTGCGAATGGTTTCGTCTGGGCTCCGAGGGAAGCCGTTATTTGCGAAATTTTCTGGGTTTAGCAGAGTATTATCGAAGATTTATTGAGGGGTTTTTCAAGACTGCTACACCATTCACTCAGTGGACTTAAAAGAATGTATCATATATATGGGATGAAAAATGTCAAGTCAGTTTTGAGGAATCAAAGAAGAGATTGACCACTGTACTGATTCTTGCGTTACCTAATGGGAATGATGGTTATTTACAGTGATGCTTCGAGGAAGTCAACTTCTTGTGAACAGAACTATCCGACCCATGACATGGAACTTGTTGCGATTGTTTTTGCGTTACATAAGTGGAAACATTATCTTTATGAAACAATGTTTGAGATTTTTACAAATCGACAGCGTAGATGAATGGAACTTTTGAAGGATTATGATTGCACCATCTCTTATTATCTGGGCAAGGCAAACATGGTTGTAGATACTATTAGTCAGAAATCTTACATAGTTTCGAGGATGGTCCTAGGGTAGAAGATGTTAGAGGATGTACGGGATTGGTGTCTACATGAATTGAGACATGGGGTGATAATTGCGAATATTCGGGATTTGCTAACCTTAATTCAACGGATAATAGATGCTCAACAGAATGACCTCGTGTTGAGAAAGATAGTGGATAAACCAAAGATAGAAAAGTTGAAGATATTTCTTTTAGTCTTGAAGGAGTATTAACTTATAGAGGGCAGTTATGTGTACCAACATTGATGGAATTAAACGTCAAATTCTTGATGAGGATTACGAGTTCAAGTATATTACTTACCCCGAGAGTACCAAGATGTATCCTAATTTGAAGCAACATTTCTAGTGGAATAATATGAAATGGGGAATAGTGGATTACGTATCAAGTGTTTGATTTATCAACATGTTAAAGCTGAACATCAAAGACTCGCAAGTCTACTTCAACCTCTAAAGATACTTGAATGGAAATACCTTTGGTTATTTGATTCGTGTGGTAAGTAAGCCTAAAATTAGGGACGAATTTTCTTTAAGGGGGAGTGATTGTAACCACCCCAAAACCCGACCCTATTTATTTTATATTTTTGGGGATTTTAATTTAAACTTATGTGTGCATTTTATGTGTTGCATCATATTTTATGACTTGCACATATAGTTAGATTAATTGTGTTATTTATTTAGTTGGTAGTAATAATGATTAAAGGAGTTAATTGATTAAGTTGAAACCTTAGGGTCCTTTGTGAAAATATAACTAGAGGGGTTTACTTGTTAGAATTGAAAGTGGAGGGACTTTTGGGGAAAAACTATAAATAGCCTTTATTGCATCCTTATCCCTCCCTCACTCTCTGCGTTTCACCTACACACGCCTAGTTCATTTCTCAAACTACTCTCTCTGGTTCGTAAAGAAGAAAGGGTAAGCTTCTTTTCTTTTTGATTTTATTTCTTATGAATTAATCCTCCGTTCTAAAATCCGACTTCACCTAAATGATCAGGGCGTTGAGTAGGTCATTTCTACCCGAACAAAACATATTTCTGTGATACTTTTTCCGGAAATAGGTAAGTTACTAATTCCCCTTAAATAGTAAAATGGTCATATATTTGCTATATGTGGTGAAATTATTGTGAAAAGAATTTATTTGTGATACTTGTTTATTTGGGACAAAGGGAGTATAATTATACTGGGTAAGTGACTTGGTTTGTATGCAAGGATGTATATGGATTATGTTTATATACCTGAGAATGTTAGTATAAGTGTTTGAAAGTATACTCATACTCGTGGGACGGTAAAATATTAACTTGAGTTAAATGTTAAATAAGTATATTATAAAAATTATACTATTATTCGTGGGACGGAAAAATAAATGAAAGTATCCCTAAAAGAGTATATTAGTATATTAGAAAAAATTATACTTATACTTGTGAGACGGTGAAACGAAGGGAGTATAAAATTCTAAGTTTTTGGCCTGTCGAGTGTCTTGGGCGACCGCCCAGAATGGGGGTGGGCGACCGCCATATGGCTGACTGTTTTTGTGCTGGAACCAGGGTACTTTGGGCGACCGCCCAGGACGGTTTCCGCGGCCGCCCAGTCCCATCTGGAAGGTTGACTTTTGCAATTTTAATTGATTAAAGGTCTGATCTTGGTCTAGGTCTTAGGTGATGTCCTAGGGTACCTAGAGGGTTATTGAGGAACACCAAAGTGATAGAAATGGGTCCGTTGTGATCGAGTTTGGAATAATGTAACCGTTTAGGTTCATTTTGAGTGTAGTACACCTTTATGATGCTTTCGTAGGATTTCTTACTTTGGAATCCCTTGCGTGAGAAATGGGTTTAACATACTTGGTTGTTGAGGATCGTGTTCATGTGTGTGCAAGATTGTTGTTTGACTTAATGTCATTATTGAACTAGATTGTGTATGACTTAATATCATTGTTGAATAAGGATTGTGTTGTGACCTAATGTCAATGTTGTGAACTCTTTTATGAGTAACGTGATTGCATCTTTTGATGTGTTTGGCTCGGTTCCTTATTTTAGAATCATTGCCCTGGTTGTTGTTGTTTAGCAAGTATTTAATACTGTGCTCTCGTGTAAAGTCCAGCTGGTCTTGTGTTGTTGAGTCGGGAAGTGGGAAAATTATAGGGGTACAAGTTAAGTTCCCTATAAGGTTTTCCATTGGTACCTTGAGTCGGGCAGTGGGAGAATTATAGTGGCACACAAGCCAAGTTCACTATAAGGTTGTCCACTAGTACCTTTATCCTCAGTCCAGATTGGCCTTGGATGGGATGAACTCGCTCCCTTGCGTGAGCATTTAGGGGTATGACTTTGTGTCATTTTCTCCCGCTATTGTTGTTGTTGTGTTATATGGTTCCGGAACCTGCTTCAGCTATTGATGCTGCCCCGTTGTTACTTTGGTTCTATTGGTTATGGTTTAATTTTCGGGATCCCGACTTCAGCTATTTATGCTGCTCAGATAGTTTTCTCAACTGGTTTTCTCAGATGGTTATGTTACTTCGGTAAACCTTGGCTTGGTATTTTTGTAGGAGTGTTTACTCCTACACTATGTGTTGTATGATGAGTTGGTCGTTATTTCCAACCGGTATGGGACGGTTGGCGATAGGGAGCCTCTCATGTTATGTGCTATATGATTATGTGTTGATATTGTTTCTTTATGATTATTATATCAGCATGTAACGTAGTTGCATTTTAGTAGCTTACTGAGATTCATTCTCACCCCTTATTTGTTTACTGTTTTAGATAAAAGCGAATCCAGGGGATAGGACACTTTGGCACGGGAGGACGTTGAAGTGGTAAGAGTTGGGTTTTGCTTTGTCAAGGTTACATTACATAGATGTATAACCTTTTGGGTAGAGTTTCCTTGACTTCATCATCTTGTAACACCTATATTTTGGATAATGTTGGTGTGAGTACATTTGTATAAAGGTTTGTAAGCCTTCGGGCTAAATAGTTTCGTTTGTGAAAGTTTGTTTGAAAGTCAGTGGAAGTCTTTGAAATTCAAGTGTGGATTTGTTAAACTTTATGAAAGTATATTTCGAAAAATTTTCTAAAGGTGTTTTATAACGTCTTCCAATCGTGTCCCGAGCGTGGGGCCAAGTAGGACCACGGGTCTGGGGCGCGACATATAGTAACTATTATAGTTAAGTAATACTATTAATAGTAATAGTTAACTTGTATAGTAACTATTATAGTTAACTAATACTATTAATAGTAATAGTTAATTTGTATTGTAACTATTATAGTTAACTATTACTATTAATAGTAATAGTTAACTCATATCATAACTATTATTATGAGCTAATAGTATTAGCTAATAATGAGAATATCAAAAGTCACACACATTTAGGATAGTGATGATGTGGCTTCACACAAATGAAGCTTTAACCTATGTTTGTCTATGTATCAAAGCCATAGCCCTCCTCACCAACTATATATATATATATATATATATATATATATATATATATATATATATATATATATAGATTTAGTAAGATTTTAGTGGGTGTTAGTTTCTTTTTGAAGC
The DNA here is from genome assembly GCA_026119855.1 of Campanula takesimana. NCBI lineage: Eukaryota > Viridiplantae > Streptophyta > Magnoliopsida > Asterales > Campanulaceae > Campanula > Campanula takesimana. The sequence continues at coordinate 616,561 of JAOWBW010000359.1, read as the reverse complement.
TGGGGTGACATAATCAAATCTTTTACCATCTTAATTTTAGTTACATATTGACAAGGATCAAAGTTGGAACGTGTTCTAAAGGAAGGCTTGCATTTTCATACGAGAGAGCTGGCATGATCAATGGACTGCAGCAACTATCTAAAGCACCCGATGGGAAAAATCTCGGCACACTATCACCATCAATTTGTAATCTCCTCTTATCCCGTTACAAGGATGATGGTATGCCCTTTGATTTCAAATCATTTGATTTTGCTTTTTTTTTTTTTTTTTTTTTTTTTGGTTTTGGCTTTAAAGTCTTGTATATATAAGCTTTTAGTTGCTATAATGCTTGGTGAAGAAGGGATTATGTTGCCTTCATGAATTCCATTTAAATGTATGTTTGGCAACTCAAACGCTTGCAGTTGGAGTTGCCAGCAGTGGTACTTCAGATCAACTCCGTCTCTCCAAAGTTGATTAATTGGGGTTTGTTCTTTGTCGAGTTATTTTGGGAAATCGCACTTTTGTGTCTGTTTGGTTTGAAGCAAGTTATGTTTGATTTTTCAAGATTGTTGCTCCTGCTTTACTTAAGATCTGCTTAACTTCAACTTCAAATTTTGTTATTGGCACACAATAATGAGTACAAGCTCGAATTCATTGTATGCCTAATTATCTGCTTTAGTTTAATTGATAAGGGATGTTCTTATACTCTGAATCCTGTTCTGTTTCACGATTATTTGTTCTTAATTTTCCTCTCAGATTCAAGTCCGAACACGGGTTCGCATTTGCTGTCACTCTTTCTGCTAGCGTCATTCATCAAGGTTGCTGCTGAACAAATGTTTCAAAAGGTATTTTCTTCTGAATGCAGGGGCATAATCCTCATTTTCCAGTCAATATCTGAATTTGACATAGCAATTTTTATGAAGTTCCATTTATTTTTTTCACCGTAGTTAACATTTACCTTAAAATTGGGAGTAGACAATACATACATTGTCTCCGCTACAAAGTTAGGAATTAACTCTGAGTTTGTTAATCCAAAACGTATAGGCTCCGGATTATGTCAATTATTTCGTAAGTTTACAATACATACAATGAGTCTAGAGCCGAATTCATATCATTAGTCACCTAACCCACTCACTTAATGGAGGTGTAAAAATGTCTTCAGTTGATAATAGTAAGATTCCAAGTACAAAGCCGTCCCAATTATTAAAAAGAAGGAATTAACTTCGAGTTAATATTAGTGGGATTTGCACTCGACACCTTTTTTTCAGGTAGCTGAGACCTATATTTTAGATGTTTATTAACTAATTAGTTGAGATTATGGAGTTTCTACTTAAATCAAAATTTCATACATACATTGGAAGTTTCCTTATTTTCTAAACGACTAACAACAGTGCACTCATATTGTGTTTTTATAAAATTTTATCTCAATGCATGGATATTTATTTGCTAAATGACTACTCCCTCCGTTCCATACTAATCACTACTTTTAGTCAAGCATATTTGACAAATATTTTATGCTAAACTATTAATCTCCAAAAAAATAAAAATAAAAAATGGTTATTAAATCACCATATATATATATATATATATATATATATATATATATATATATATATATCAATAACTATTTTAAATTTATATATATATTAATAGTTTACTATAAATGTTAGTCAAAGTTCAAATATGTTTTACCAAAAATAGCGATTAATTTGAAACGGAGTGAGTACTAATCAATTTTGCGCACAGTTAAGGGTACGTGGAAGGCAAGAATGTCATTTGGTTTGTTGGGGTCTAAACGTCCAAAAGTGTGAAGCGTTGTCTTATGTGTGCTTTTGATGAAGATGGAGGGTTTGAGAATCCTTCAAAGGTCAAAGAAATAAGATGTCTACCTTAGTGTTTCTAATTTCGAAATGTCTCCATGTTTTTTCTCTATGTACGTAGGTAGAGTGGTTGAAGTCATGTCTTTAAGTTAGTAGTGGGTTTAAGCATTGACTAATATGTGTGTGCTAAGGACTCCATAACTCCTTATAATGTAAGGAGTAATTTTCTGGTCTTACTCCTTTTGACAATTGTTAAGCCAAAATCAAGGGCTTAGTTTATAAACGCAAGTGCATGGTGTTGTTATAGTATAGAATATGGCAAATGCGGGTCGAATCCACGGAGACAACGTACTATAAATTAATACGTGCTTTTATGTAAAAATAAAATATGATTGGTGGAAAATTGTTTTGTATGTGAATATCTAGAAAGAATGCAAACAACTCTAATATAGATTGAACTTTTATGAAAGAAATATTCTTGGGGTTGGAACTCAAACAAAATGTATTCATCAAAATAAATCATGTTTATAAAATAATTCATGTCAAAAATCAAGGATGGTACATTAAGCCTATACTACTTCTCACGATCAAGCAAGTAGTATTTGTATTCCCATACTAATTATGCCCTATCTCTCGATGACCCACAATTAATACGAATCCGTTAAGTTAATAAAATCGACGTACTTTCCATTCAAGGAACACTCCTAGGCCATTAATCTACTCTCGTGATTAATGAAACCTAGTTACTTCATATGGTTCCGTTAATTGAGATTCACAGCTACGTCCTTCTCTCAATTAACTAAGATTCATACGAAATATGGACGTCTTCATATTCGTAGGCGTTAGAAAGCAATATGAAGAAATTGATTTAGGTAATGGTATAAAAGAAAATAAGCATGATTATAAATGATAAACTGCATGATGTTAAGATTCCATCCCCAAGAAAAAGAAAACTACACACTGTAGACACCCCGCCTTGGACCTCTCACCCCGATTGCATACAAAGTATTTTTATTTAACTTATGTTTGTTGATTTCTGTTACTTCGGTTAAGTTCCTAACTGATTCCGTTAGTTTTGGACTAAACTGCATAACAGAGTTAACTTTTAGGGTCATTCTGTCATTCTGTCCTTTTCTGCCGCGGGCGCTTCCGGAACTGTTAACGGGCTGCGCGCACGTCTCGCCCCAAAAGCGGGACTCACGCGCTTCCCACTTTGGCAGTAACGGATTGCACCTTATTTCCCTCCTTTTCCTAGTTCACAAAATAACCTCTTTTTACATCCAAGTTCATCCCCCCTTTGTTCCAAAAAAACTCCCAATCCCATTATTCTAGCCCTTTCATTAAAACAAAAATATTTCTTTTTATTAATATTTAATTTTCTCTTTATTATTTATTTATTATTTTTATTTATCTTATTTGTGATTGGTCAACTCCATCTCACATGGATTGACCAATTTCCCTCCAAGTCTTCCCTCCTCTTTTTACCTATAAAAGCCATCTTCTTCTACCTTAGAAAAGGGGACCAACTTCATCTTCCCTACAAGAACTATACACAAGTTCTCTCAACACATTTTCCCTACAAACAAACACTACACAAAGTGTTGCACAACCATTTCTCTACAAACAACATCATCTTCAAGTCAAAGTCTAAGGTCCTCTTTTCTAAAGGTACTTTTATTCTTCTTCTCTTTTATTCTAGTCTTACTAGTATGCAATCCCCATCAATTGGGACATGACCAAATGACCACTTTACTACATTAAAGTTGGTTAAGGTTATCTCCCTACATTTTAATCTCTACTTTAATTTCCTATACATTTCTTAATGTAATTGTTTAGCATAAATTTATAAATAAAACAATTCTCTTTTCTTCCCCTTTTTCTTTACATTATAATTGTTAGCACTGTTAATAAATTGAAGGACATTTAGCATTAGAACACCAATAGTAGCAAGAGCCGCATAAGCGGGGCGGAGTGGGTGTTTAAGTACTTCCCACTCCGTCACCTAACCCCCGAACCCTTCTCTCCCGAATCTCTGGTTTTGTACATAAATTAGGCTATTTCTAGGTTTTTCTTATGTTCCTTTAAAAACATAGGTGGCGACTCTAAACAATCTAAAACAAGTTAGACATCCTAGGATAATTCACCGCTCTAGCCAAGTTGTGGTTTCCCGGGGTATCTACAGTGGCGACTGCCCCACTTTGTCTAACGCGCGCGCCTCCCGAGTAGGCATCCTAATGCGCGCACTTCTGGGCATTTTCCAGAAACAGAACAGTGCACAGAACAGAGTGGTTTTGACAGTGTGTGGGCACCGGGCCTGCACAAAACAGTTTTTACTTTCTGTTTATTTTTATCGGTCACACGGGTGATTCGAAAGTTGTAATTATGTGCTTATTTTTTTTTTCTTTTGAAAAAAAATATATATATATATATTTTGTCACTTGTTAGACCTCACAATACATGCACATATTCTTATCAATTGCTCACTATCGAGTCGCACAAGTCCAACCCCAAACCCGTCGAGGCCCGTCCTAGAAAGTTTCAAGCTCCACCCGACCTTGACTCTTTCGAAGCGGTCAACCTCAGCCCGTGGCGTAGTTCAAGACTACAAGACGGGGGTGACCTTTAAGCCTCTCTTTAGCCGAGCACAAGCCACAAAATTCTAGTCTAGGGTCTAACACTCCGTGACCAAGTCGGTTTTTCATGTGCCGAGATTTCCCTAAACTAATGTCTTCAAATCATACATGCCAACTTGTTGCAATGGACGAAATAAAACTCCGTCCCCAAAAGTGGTTATTTTGGACGAAAATAAAAATCCGTCCCCGCATGTATGATTTACTACATTAATTTAGTTTAATCCCGACACATGTAGGTCTCACAAGCGTGGTGGAATCCGATGAGTATATGGGACCGCGCGAAGTTCTATATACTAGTGTGACGATTCCACTATTTTTTCTAGAAACCCCAAAAAGGACTCCGTCCTTCCGACTTTTGTAAATAAATAAAACAAAAAAAAAGAGTCGTTTTTTTTATATGGTTGAGTCTTTTTCGTGTTTGTGGGTTAAATTTATTTTACTCAAAAGGTATTTGTGGGGCCAACCTAAGATCAACCGTGTTCTTCCAATAGGTCCAATGGCTTCCAACGGCAACAACAACAACGGTGGAAATGATTTCGTGTCCAACGAAGGGTTACTCAACATAATGAAATCAATGAGGGAGCAAATGGATAGGATTGTCGAGGATGTCCGCCGTAAAGACAATTTGTGGCAAGCCCGTTTCGATATCGACAAGTGGATTCACAAAGAAGAGGTTTCCGAACTCAAGGCCCGTCTTGATTATGAAAGAAGAATTCACGAGGAAGAGGTTTCCGAACTCAAAGCCCGTTTGCAAGAGCTCACCGACGGCAAAGCAAAGTTCAATGGTAAAGCATGCTCAAGTGGCCCGACCCTCAAAAGCTACAAAGGTACCACCAACAACCGAGTTTTCACTCCTCTCCTAGGAGTAACCCAAGCCGAGGCATTTGAAACTTTGGTGGCAAGTGGGAAGGTCAAACCTTTGGAAGGGTACAAGCCGAAGGCGATACTGAAGAATCATGCACATAGTGAATGGTGCGGCTACCACAAGTATAGTGGCCATACTACCGAAGGGTGCTTCCTTCTCCGAAACATCATCTAAGATTTGATCGACAACGGCGAATTTACTGTGGGTGAAAAGCAACCGCTAGAGAATGGCAACATGCAAGAACCCATCAAGGAAAAAGCTTGGTTTTGAAATGGGCCTTCAACAAGAGATCATGCCGCAAGGAGACTACAACGGCAAAGACGACGACAGTAATCTCCGTTTCTCTTTCTCTACCTAGAAATAGGATAAAAAAAAAAGAGTCAAAGCCCTCTTTTGTGTGCATTAAGTTTTCTTCCTTCTCACATCAATGTTTGAGTCGATCTTATCAAATAAAAGCCGTTCTTGTCCTCATACACAATTCCAAGTTGTTCAATTTAATTCTTGGCAAAATAATGAAAAGATGTCTAAACAAGTTTTAGAACGAAGTCCATCGTTTGAACGCCTAGGGGCTAAACATCGTGACGAAGGCAACGACATCAACAACAACGGCGAATCCAAGACATCAAGAATGGAGAAAAATCAAGCAAAGTTTTCAAAGGGGGATCAAAAAAAAAAAAAAAAAAAAAAAAAAAAAAAAACTCGCTAGGTTGAAATCATCAAATCAACCTAGGCAAAAGTTAGAGCACAAAAAAAAAAAAAAAATCCCCCTCAATCAAAGAATTTCAACATCATCATCCACCAACAAATGACGAAGCTACGAAGCAACAATTCCATCACGAAGAATGGAGAATCAACAAGAACTACGGTGACCTGAGCCTCTACACTAGAGGAACGTAGGCAACCTGCGGGTCCGGTCTCATGCAAGAAAGAAGATATGTTTAGCCCTAGCGCGTTATGGTGATTGGCCTTCATCTCGAACTTGTCAAGACATCTTTGTACGATTCATTTGCCAATGAATTAATTACCAAAAAGATTGAACAACTTTCTTAGATTTGGAATCATTTCGCGCTCCTTGTCGAGTCTAGGGACTTCTATTCTTTCTGCATACTCCCAATTTCTTGCAATCAAATTGGGGCTTTCCTTCTCTTCTCTCTTAATGACTTACTTGCATTCGCGAGTTATTCAATTCAATAAAAAATACATGTCAATACTAGGGACACTTCCCTAGTCAAGTCAATGGCACTCATCATTAGTGACAAAAGGTCTCCACCGCAAAATCACATGTCTTATCTCCTCAGCTAGAGTCAATGCGCACTTCCTCATCAATTGAGTCAAAAAAAATGATGAAGACGCAAAAGAGATGCCCGCTAGATTGAAAACCCGAAAGGGCGGTCTAGGCAAAAAACAGGGTGCGTCATAAAAAAAATGAGAGAGTGAGAGAGAGAAGGGAAAGAGAAATGGAGATCCCCGGCCTCTAAAGAAGACAAGTTCTACATTGAGTCTCCTCAGCAAGTCAATTCCCCACCGAGTCAACTTTTGGGATTGCAAAATGCTCGACAAGATATAGCACCATCAAAGGTTGTCTTGGGTTATCGGCATCATTCTCCAGCAGTGTGCATTTTTTGGTTCATGAAAAGAAGGCCCGTGGTAACCAAGATCCATCCGAGAACAAGCCCATCATAAAAGGGCACGAGGTTGCACAAATAATCCCTAGCTAGTCAATTGGCTTGGGCAGCAAATAGCAACAACATGTGTCTCAGTTTTCAAAGCTTCTTCAAGTATGTGCTTCTAAAGTACGCCGAAAGGCTCCCGAGAAATGGAGTAGCTCTTGCCATGTCCTCTCATGTTCGTTCCCTCGCACGAGGATGAGTCACTCTTGCTTTGCTCAACAAATGGTGACGCCCTAGGGGCTATGTGACTCAAGGACAAGGACTTCTTTTGCTTCACTTGACAATCAATACGTCCTAGAGGCTATGTTCGAGAAAGATGTGTGAGACTATCCTCAAAGTCTCCCAAAAGGGATGTCAAAAAGCCCTCTTGTCGCGTGTGCCCGTGCTCGTTCCCCCAATCAAGGATGGACCTTTCTCGCAATCAATGATGACACTCTAAGGGCTACGGTCAAGTCTTAAAGGCTCCCTCGGCAAATGAGCAATTAACTCCCCAGCAGTATCCCCAGCCGAGTCATGTGCAACATTGGAAGCTTCCTCAATTCGGCACCGAAGGTCTCAAGGGGCTTCGCAATCTACAATCTTTTGGGCTACGGCATTACAGTAATCCGAGCAAAGGGCAATATTGGGGCTTCGCGACCGACAGTCTTTTGGGCAACAATACTCGAGCAACGCAATTTGGGAGTAGTCTCCGTGAAAGGGATCAAGCTTCAAAGGGTCTCTCAACACTTCAAGTCAAAGGCCTCTTGGTTTTAAACGAAGACTCTGATGTTATGAATGAAGTTGATGATTTTTGTTAGAACTCACAGCGAGATTTTGAAGGAAGTCTTAGAGAAAAGGAAAAAGATTCAATATGCTAAACTCTAATCAAAACAGGGTTATAGCGGGAAATGCCACGGCCAATCCCAATGTTTCTGCAATTCAGCACCCCCTTCTCCAAGATCAAAAGCACAAGGTGCAGCTCAGATAAAGTTGGGCCACAGCACTAGTTGCATCCGAAGATCTGTCATTAGTTCAACTCAAGAAGAGTCAAGCAAGCATACTCATTTGGGACTTTATCACACCAAGACCTTACCCTCCGCGACTTCGACGGCACCGCAAGACATTACTGCATCTTTTGACATAAGCCCTCAGCCATTTGGGTATCGACCACAATGAGGCCATTCATCTCCCCAGTAAGAGCAAGAAGGAGATCTCTATCAAAAAATCTACCAAACGGTACATCCGCTCTCAATGCCGAACCGATCACAAGATAATTTGGGGCTTTACATCGAAGGGTCTTCACACTCCACCGTCTTGAAGCTCGCAAACAAGAAGTCCATGACATTTGGGGCTTTGCAATCTCTCGAGGCTTGGTATCAATAATCTACTATTGGGATTTGCTCACGCCAACAACAAAAGGCGATTTATTTGAATGGGCCAAGAACTGATTTATCTTGGGGCTATGCAAGCCACTCAAAGTTTGGCATCAAAGGCATTCTAGGAGCTTTACAATCAGCAACCCCTTATCTCGGCATCAAATGCCTTTTGGAGCCCCATAATCGACAAATCTCTTGGGGCTAGACAACAATTTCGTTGGACACCACAGCAACAACGACAGAATTCAACAAGGCAATCTGGACTTCGATTGAACACGACTTGATCTTGGTTTGGCTTCACAAGCACACAATGGTTAAAATGGTTCACGCAGGAACTAAAAAAAAAAAAAAAAAAAAAAAAATTTCCTCACATGTGTGCATATTCTTTCCCTTCTAATCTAAAAAAAAAAAAAAAAATTTCTCCTTCAATGTGCAAAAGTATGTGCTTTACTTTGCCTTGCTCCATAGCTTCTTCCCCAGAGTTCTCCATCATCCTTGAACTACGTTGGTCTGATTCCCTTCAAGGGATACGTAGGCAGCCTTTTTCACGACCAACCCATCATCCAGAGTACCATCTCGCCAACCCATCATCAAGAGCGTTCTCTCATCAACATCCAAAGAATGGACATTCTCCATCAAAGCATCCTCCGCGTGTTGGTAGTGGTGCCCTAGGCACGTTTAATAAACGTTGTAATTGTTATCATTTATTTCATATCAATAAAGAGATGTTTTGATTATTATTATTGTTCATGTTTACTTATAATAATCTCCGTCCCTAGTACTTGTTAAGCACTAGTATAAAGACTAAATGATCATGGGATGATCATGTTAGATTTATGGGTACTTGTTTGGAACAAGGTACTGGACATGACCCGCTTTATGAGATTTATGTCATGGTCTATGTCATACATATATCTCATATTAGTTATGTCATTTGAATCCTTAGACATGAAGTTATTATAGTCTTCCACTTGATGAACATTATGTTTGACATATTCAAACGCTACTTTTAACAGAGTAGTTATAAAGGGTATGATTGGCATAATCGGATTCACGTAGGGAAGAATAATAAGCTAAATGGATTTGTCCCTCCTCGGAGAGATGTCAAGCTTGGGCCTCTCGTAGGAATGATGTTGATTAAATGTTTGGCCGGACTCAAATAAATTGATTGGATCAATGTCATTTGGATTATCAACATATTCGGAATCGAGAAAGTATTGAACAAAACAAGTTGACTCTTTGACCATGACTTGTGTTCAATGATATCGTGGACAAAAGGATTATGACATATTCTAAGAGGAATGCGAACTTGTATCTAGTTATACTAATTGGGTAGGTATGACGGTTTGCTAGAACCTAATCATATCTTATGGTTTCATGTTTGAACCAATTGCCAACTTACTATAATCCTAGAGGGTCACACACAATAGAACGAATCTTTAAAAGGACTATATTGGAATTTTGGAAATTTTGGACATTCTGGAAAGTGGGCGACCGCACAGTATGGACTGGGCGGCCGCACACTTATCTCAGTTTTGTACCAGTTTTGCTTCAGATAGTTGTGCGACCGCACAAAGGCTTTTGGGCGGCCGCACAGTACTGTCGGGTGGCAGATTCCTAATTTGATTAGGAAACGAATTTTGGACGGATTTTGACACAAGTTTCCTATTTGGAATAGGTTATACTTGTGTATAAAAGACCAAATTCGGCCAGCACTCAAAGCTAATGATTTGGTGAGTCTCAAAGAGTTTGAGAGAGGGTTTATTTTGTTCCAAGACATTCTTGGTTGAGGAACAAAATAATACACAAAATAAATTCCATATAGTTCTTTTGATTGTGAAAAAGTGTTTCACAATTTGGTCTAGCAACCAAGATCAAAGAAGCTCCTTTGATATTCGTTCGAAGTGTGGATACCGCTAGAGGGTGAAAATCATCATCTTCAAAGTTCGTGTTCAAGCTTTGTGATCGTGATCAAGTCTTCAAACCTCCACCAAAGACCAAGAGAATTTGATAGCCATCAAGGGTTAGTTTATTCCTTTATTCTCATGTCGTATTTGATTTAATCATATGAACGGATCTATGGGCTTTGGGTTTCAAAATTTTAAATGCTAAATTCTGCTGCGCATGTTTGATCGAAACCCAACAGTGGTATCAGAGCCCCGTTCATGTTGATTATTTCAATACCTAGATCATGTTATGTGTATATAAATTGTTTATGTGCCTTGCATGAATTGAATATTGGAATATATGTTGTTTATGTGTTTTGTGATTTTATGTGGTTTATTGTTTTGCAACTTTAATCGCACGATTCAATCGCAATAAATAAATTATGGTGGATTCAGAATTGTTGATTATTAATTTTTGATTGGATCAAAGTTTTAATAATCGGGGAAAAACGATTTTGAGACAAAATTTTCGAACTTTGAAAATTCTGCACATTCTGATGGTACTGGGCGACCGCACAAAACTCCTCGGGCGGCCGCACAGATTTGCGCGACCGCACAAAGGTTTTCTGGGCGGCCGCACAAGTTGATCAGAAGGTCTGATTTTGGTTGAAAAACCAGAATCTGGAATTTTTCGAAAGATTCAACAAAACCAGTAACAGCACCAGTCCAGACTTGCTGATCTGGAATGGGTTTTGGGTAGTTGGTTTGTGTGTGGATCTTGGGGTTTGATTTTCCTATTTGTTTTAGTCTTGTGATTCTAAGATTGGTTCAAGGTTTGGATGGCTAATCTGCGTTCATCGAGATTGTGTTTCCCAAACTTGATCGCAATCAAAGTTTCAAAGATAAAACGAAGTTAGAATTATGAAGAGTTCATAATTGCTAAAATTGAGAAACAAAGTTCTTGATTCAATGATTGGAGATCCATGAGGAATTGTGAATGCAATTGGCCTACGTTCATCGAGACCATCTATTGCTTAGTTTCGGCCACATGGACTACTTTCTTGGTTTCTTGAATTAGTGCGGGATTGTGGTTGCCTAATGGCTTAGTTCGACCGCGCTTCTTGTTGTCTTGATTTGGAGATAATAACCAAAGTTGAAATAGTCTCATCCTCATAATTATAGAGAAACTAATGACACATAAATATCATGCTTAAATTAATGGAGATTAATTTAGTGTCTAAACTTGATGTGTAACATGTTTATATTATGTGCTCATAAATGTGTTATATGCTATATGTGATGAACCTTCAAAGAAAGTTTTAAGTCTTTTATTGCCATGCCATGATTAAAACACTTGTTAGTACATGAGTGATTTTAATGTAGATTCGCCCTAGCGAGATGCATTAAATTTGTTTATGTATGAGCAAGATAGATAGTGTGGGCACGCCCTAGCGGGACACATTAACTATACGTTTAAAATGGTTAGACTTAATTGGGCGTCAAAACAGTTTTGGGCCTAGGCAAAGATGAGGTTTAACATGCTTTTTGAAATTGGATTTCTTAAAGAATCTCATAAAAGGAACTAAGAGTCATATGAGATATGATTGACAAGAGTTGTCTACCTAATTAATTTGATTTTGTGTAATCCGCCTTAGCGGACTTGAAATTAAATTAAAGTTGGATCTTAACCCATTTAAATTATATTATACATTGGATGTATATGAAGGTTATATAATTTAGTGGGAGTATTTAGTTTGAAAATACATTGTTAATCTCTTTAATGAAAATCGGTACTTATTAAATTTTGGAAATTTTTGCATATTTGTAGATAATAACTAATAACACTCAATCAATGTCGTTGCGATCGATCCTTGAGAAGGATAAGCTCGAAGAGAATGGTACCAACTTTATGGATTGGATCTGTAGCATAAGAATCGTTCTTAGGCAAGAAGATAAGTTGTACATGTTGGGTTTCGATCAAACATGCGCAGCGGAATTTAGCATTTAAAATTTTGAAACCCAAAGCCATGGATCCGTTCATATGATTAAATCAAATACAACATAAGAATAAAGGAATAAACTAACCCTTGATGGCTATCAAATTCTCTTGGTCTTTGATGGAGGTTTGAAGACTTGATCACGATCACAAAGCTTGAACACGAACTTTAAAGATGATGATTTTCACCCTCTAGCGGTATCCACACTTCGAACGAATATCAAAGGAGCTTCTTTGATCTTGGTTGCTAGACCAAATTGTGAAACACTATTTCACAATCAAAAGAACTATATGGAATTTATTTTGTGTATTATTTTGTTCCTCAACCAAGAATGTCTTGGAACAAAATAAACCCTCTCTCAAACTCTTTGAGACTCACAAAATCAATGGTAGTGAGTGCTGGCCGAATTTGGTCTTTTATACACAAGTATGACCTATTCCAAATAGGAAACTTGTGTCAAAATCCGTCCAAAATTCGTTTCCTAATCAAATTAGGAATCTGCCACCCGACAGTACTGTGTGGCCGCCCAAAACCCTCTGTACGGTCGTACAACTATCTAAAACAAAACTGGTACAAAATTTGGCTAAGTGTGCGGCCGCCCAGTCCAGACTGTACGGTCGCCCACTTTCCAGAAAGTCCAGAATTTCCAAAATTCCAATGTAGTCCTTTTTAAAGATTCGTTCTATTGTGTGTGACCCTCTAGGATTATACTAAGTTGGCAATGAGTTCAAACATGAAACCATAAGATATGATTAGGTTCTAGCAAACCGTCATACCTACCCAATTAGTATAACAAGATACAAGTTCGCATTCCTCTTAGAATATGTCACAATCCCTTTGTCCACGATGTCATTGAACACAAGTCATGGTCAAACAGTCAACTTGTTTTGTTCAATACTTTCTCGATTCCGAATGTGTTGATAATCCAAATGACATTGATCCAATCAATTCATTTGAGTCCGGCCGAACATTTCATCAACATCATTCCAACGAGAGGCCCAAGCTTGACATCTCTCCGAGGAGGGACAAATCCATTTAGCTTATTATTCTTCCCTACGTGAATCCGATTATGCCAATCATACCCTTTATAACTTCCCGGTTAAAGGTAGCGTTTGAATATGTCAAACATAATGTTCATCAAGTGGAAGACTATAATAACTTCATGTCTAAGGATTCAAATGACATAACTATTATGAGATATATGTATGACACAGACCATGACATAAATCTCATAAAGCGGGTCATGTCCAGTACCTTGTTCCAAACAAGTACCCATAAATCTAACATGATCATCCCATGACCATTTAGCCTTTATACTAGTGCTTAACAAGTACTAGGGACGGAGATTATTATAAGTAAACATGAACAATAATAATAATCAAAACATCTCTTTATTGATATGAAATAAATGATAACAATTACAACGTTTATTAAACGTGCCTAGGGCACCACTACCAATAATCTCCCACTTGCCCTAGGCCCAATCTCCCATGTATCTAATACCCATGGACCTAACATGACCATCATGTTTAGCTTGTGGAAGTCCCTTTGTTAGCGGGTCGCAACATTGTCATCAGTAGGTACTCTGCATATATTTACGTCTCCCCTATCAACGATCTCTCGAATGATATGAAAACGCCTAAGTATGTGTTTGGATTTCTGATGTGCTCTTGGTTCCTTTGCTTGAGCAATAGCACCATTATTATCACAATAAAGGTCTATTGGATTAGCAATGCTAGGAACCACTTCAAGTTCAGTTATGAACTTCTTAATCCAAACAGCTTCCTTTGCAGCATCTGATGCAGCAATATACTCAGCTTCTGTTGTAGAATCAGCGGTTGTACTTTGCTTGGAACTCTTCCAGCTTACAGCTCCACCATTTAACATAAACACAAAACCCGATTGCGATCGGCTATCATCTTTGTCAGTTTGGAAGCTTGCATCCGTGTAAGCATTTACAACGAGATCATCTTCCATTCCTCCATAGACCAAAAACGAGTCTTTAGTTCTTCTCAAGTACTTAAGAATCGCTTTTACAGCTATCCAGTGACTTTCGCCAGGGTCGGATTGGTATCTACTTGTCATGCTCAAAGCATAAGACACATCCGGCCTAGTACAAATCATGGCATACATGATGGACCCAATTGCCGAAGCATATGGAACATCATTCATTTTCTCACGCTCATCTTTTGTCTTAGGACATTGAGTCTTGCTTAGAGAAACTCCATGTAACACGGGCAAGATGCCTCTCTTAGAATTTTCCATACGGAATCTTCTAATGACCTTGTCAATGTATGTACTTTGGCTTAAACCAAGTAGCCTCCTTGATCTATCTCTATAGATCTTGAATGCCAAGTATATATGCGGCTTCACCCATATCTTTCATTGCGAAGCACTTTCCTAACCAAGTCTTCACAGACTGAAGTGTAGGAATGTCGTTTCCAATAAGCAATATGTCATCCACGTATAAAATAAGGAATAGCACTATGCTCCCACTAATCTTCTTGTATACACAAGGCTCATATTCGTTCTTGATGAAACCAAACTCTTTGACCGATTCATCAAAACGGAGATTCCAACTCCTTGAAGCTTGCTTCAATCCATAGATGGATCTTTGCAATTTCCATACCTTAGAATCTTGTTCAAAACCTTCTGGTTGTGTCATATACACATCCTCTTGGAGTTTTCCATTCAGGAAAGCGGTTTTGACGTCCATCTGCCATATTTCATAGTCATGATATGCGGCAATGGCAAGCAAAATTCTTATAGACTTGATCATTGCTACGGGTGAAAAGGTCTCATCATAGTCAATACCATGAACTTGCCTATAACCCTTCGCTACAAGCCTAGCTTTGTAAGTATGCACCTTCCCATCCATGTCAGTCTTCTTCTTGAAGACCCATTTGCATCCTATGGTTTTTACACCTTCGGGCGCATCAATCAAATTCCAAACTTGATTGTCTTGCATGGATTGCAATTCGGATTCCATGGCTCCAAGCCACTTGTCCGAATCAGGAGAAGACATCGCCTCTTGGTAGGTTGACGGTTCATCATTCTCAATGATTTCTACCTCATTACTATCCGTTACGAGAAATCCATATCTCTCGGGCTCGGATCGTAACCTACTAGATCTGCGAGATGCTTGTGTATTTTGAACAGGTTCCACAACTCCTTGTGGTTCTTGTTCTTGTTCCACTATTGGTTCAATGTTATTTTCTGGGTCTCGAATTTCTTCAAGATTTATTTTACTCCCACTGATTTCTTTGGAGAGAAACTCTTTCTCTAGAAAGACACCAGTTCGGGCAACAAACACTTTGTTGTCCTCTCGGTTTTAAAAGTAATATCCTTTAGTTTCCTTAGGATATCCCACGAAAATACATTTATCAGATTTGTGTGCTAGTTTGTCAGAGATAAGTCTCTTAACATAAACTTCGCAACCCCAAATCCTCATGAAAGATAAACTAGGTTTCTTTCCACTCCACATCTCATATGGAGTCTTTGGAACCGATTTAGTTGGAACTTGATTTAGTGTGAAAGCAGCGGTTTCTAGGGCGTAACCCCAAAAGGATATTGGAAGATCAGCTTGACTCATCATTGATCGAACCATGTCTAACAAAGTCCGATTTCTCCTCTCAGACACACCATTCCATTGTGGTGTTCCGGGCGGAGTCAATTGTGAAACTATTCCACAATTCTTTAGATGATCGTCAAATTCTTGACTTAAGTATTCACCACCTCGATCTGATCGAAGTGCCTTTATACTTTTGCCAAGTTGTTTTTCTACTTCATTTTGAAATATTCTAAATATCTCAAATGCTTCACTTTTATGCTTCATTAGGTAAACATACCCAAATCTACTATAATCATCAGTGAAGGTTATGAAGTATTGAAATCCTCCCCTAGCATTGCTACTTAATGGTCCGCATACATCGGAATGTATCAACCCCAATAAGTTGCTTGCCCTTTCACCCAACTTGGTAAAAGGTGTCTTAGTCATTTTTCCAAGAAGACACGACTCACAAGTATCATATGACTCTAAGTCACATGAACCCAAAAGTCCGTCCCCATGGAGTTTTGAGATACGCTTCTCATTAATATGACCAAGACGGCAATGCCACAAATAAGTATGATTTATATCATTAGGTTTAGATTTCTTATTTACATGATAGACATTATTTTCATTCTTGACATCCAAGACATAAAGGCCATTAAATGAATTAGCAATACCATAAAGCACATCATTTAAATAAATAGAAAATTTCTTATTCTCAATAAGAAACTTAAAACCTTCATTATCCAAACAAGAAATTGAAATAATATTTCTGCTTAAATCCGGAACATAATAACAATTGTTCAAAACAAGAATTAATCCGGAAGGTAAAGTGACTTCATAAGTCCCTACGGCTAATGCAGCAACTCTTGCTCCATTCCCCACGCGTAGATCTACTTCACCTTCTTTAAGCAGTCTCCTATTCTTTAATCCCTGCACATTTAGACAAATGTGAGAACCACATCCGGTATCCAATACCCAAGAATCAGTGGTAGAAAGGAGAATATCTATCATATAGATACCTGAAGTCGACGCAGCCTTGCTGCTCTTCTTCTTCTTTTGCTCTTCCAAGAAAGCCTTGCAATTACGTTTCCAATGACCAATTTCTTGACAATGGAAACAAATTGCATCCTTTTGTGTATCGGGTTTTGCCTCAGAAGCCTTGGCAACCTTTGCCTTGCTTATCTTGGGTTTGACAACTTTTGCCTTACCCTTGCCTTTGGCACCAGGCTTCTTCCCATCATGAACCAAGAGCACGGGAGAACCTTTCTCCACAATTTTCATCTCTGCAGTTTTGAGCATCCCATGCAACTCAGAGAGATTCTTATCCATTCCATGCATGTTATAATTCATTACAAACTGATTATAACTTTTAGGCAATGAATTAAGAATGAGATCCGTGGCTAGCTCCAATGGGATTGGATAGCCAAGTTTCTCAAGGTGCTCTACATAACCTTTCATTTTAAGAAAGTGAGGACTCACTTGTTGCCCTTCATTCATTTTACTAGTAATGAATGCAACAATGGTCTTGTACCTCTCTTGCCTAGCTTGCTCTTGAAACATGGTTCTCAACTCCACGCCTATTCATAGGCTTCCAAATGTTCCAAACTTTGTTGGAGTTTTGAGCACATAGCAGCAAGCATGAGACAACTTACATCTCTAGAATCATTACGATGTTTCTTGTAATTGTCTCTTTCTACCCTAGGGGCAGTAGGCGGTGGTTCAGCAGGGAGAGGCCCATCGAGAATGTACAACTTATCTTCTTGCCTAAGAACGATTCTTATGCTACGGATCCAATCCATAAAGTTTGTACCATTCTCTTCGAGCTTATCCTTCTCAAGGATCGATCGCAACGACATTGATTGAGTGTTATTAGTCATTATCTACAAATATGCAAAATTTCCAAAATTTAATAAGTACCGGTTTTCATTAAAGAGATAAATAATGTATTTTTCAAACAAAATACTCCCACTAAATTATATAACCTTCATATACATCCAATGTATAATATAATTCAAATGGGTTAAGATCCAACTTTAATTTAATTTCAAGTCCGCTAAGGCGGATTACACAAAATCAAATTAATTAGGTAGACAACTCTTGTCAATCATATCTCATATGACTCTTAGTTCCTTTTATGAGATTCTTTAAGAAATCAAATTTCAAAAAGCATGTTAAACCTCATCTTTGCCTAGGCCCAAAACTGTTTTGACGCCCAATTAAGTCTAACAATTTTAAACGCACAGTTAATGTGTCCCGCTAGGGCGTGCCCACACTATCTATCTTGCTCATACATAAACAAATTTAATGCACCTCGCTAGGGCGAAACTACATTAAAATCACTCATGTACTAACAAGTGTTTTAATCATGGCATGGCAATAAAAGACTTAAAACTTTCTTTGAAGGTTCATCACATATAGCATATAACACATTTATGAGCACATAATATAAACATGTTACACATCAAGTTTAGCCACTAAATTAATCTTCATTAATTTAGGCATGATATTTATGTGTCATTAGTTTCTCTATAATTATGAGGATGAGACTATTTCAACTTCGGTTATTATTTCCAAATCAAGACAACAAGAAGTGCGGTCGAACTAAGCCATTAGGCAACCACAATCCCGCACTAATTCAAGAGACCAAGAAAGTAGTCCATGTGGCCGAAACTAAGCAATAGATGGTCTCGATGAACGTAGGCCAATTGCATTCACAATTCCACATGGATCTCCAAACTTTGAATCAAGAACTTCGTTTCTCAATTTTAGCAATTATGAACTCTTCATAATTCTAACTTCGTTTCATCTTTGAAACTTTGATTGCGATCAAGTTTGGGAAACACAATCTCGATGAACGCAGATTAGCCATCCAAACCTTGAACCAATCTTAGAATCACAAGACTGAAACAAATAGGAAAATCAAACCCCAAGATCCACACACAAACCAACTACCCAAAACCCATTCCAGATCAGCAAGTCTGGACTGGTTCTGTTACTGGTTTTGTTGAACCTCTCGAAAATTCCAAATTCTGATTTTTAACCAAAAATCAGACAATCTGATCCTTATGTGCAGCCGCCCAAAAATCACTGTGCGGTCGCCCAAACATGTGCGGTCGCCCAAGTGATTTTGTGCGGTCGCCCAAGATGATCAGAATGTACAGAATTTTGAAGTTCGAAAATTTTGTCTCAAAATCGTTTTTCCCCGATTATTAAAACTTTGATCCAATCAAAAATTAATAATCAACAATTCTGAATCCACCATAATTTATTTATTGCGATTGAATCGTGCGATTAAAGTTGCAAAACAATAAACCACATAAAATCACATAACACATAAACATCACATATTCCAATATTCATATCATGCAAGGCACATAAACAATTTATATACACATAACATGATCTAGGTATTGAAATAATCAACATGAACGGGGCTCTGATACCACTGTTGGGTTTCGATCAAACATGCGCAGCGGAATTTAGCATTTAAAATTTTGAAACCCAAAGCCATGGATCCGTTCATATGATTAAATCAAATACAACATAAGAATAAAGGAATAAACTAACCCTTGATGGCTATCAAATTCTCTTGGTCTTTGGTGGAGGTTTGAAAACTTGATCACGATCACAAAGCTTGAACACGAACTTTGAAGATGATGATTTTCACCCTCTAGCGGTATCCACACTTCGAACGAATATCAAAGGAGCTTCTTTGATCTTGGTTGCTAGACCAAATTGTGAAACACTATTTCACAATCAAAAGAACTATATGGAATTTATTTTGTGTATTATTTTGTTCCTCAACCAAGAATGTCTTGGAACAAAATAAACCCTCTCTCAAACTCTTTGAGACTCACAAAATCAATGGTAGTGAGTGCTGGCCGAATTTGGTCTTTTATACACAAGTATGACCTATTCCAAATAGGAAACTTGTGTCAAAATCCGTCCAAAATTCGTTTCCTAATCAAATTAGGAATCTGCCACCCGACAGTACTGTGCGGCCGCCCAAAACCCTCTGTGCGGTCGCACAACTATCTGAAACAAAACTGGTACAAAATTTGGCTAAGTGTGCGGCCGCCCAGTCCAGACTGTGCGGTCGCCCACTTTCCAGAAAGTCCAGAATTTCCAAAATTCCAATGTAGTCCTTTTTAAAGATTCGTTCTATTGTGTGTGACCCTCTAGGATTATACTAAGTTGGCAATGAGTTCAAACATGAAACCATAAGATATTATTAGGTTCTAGCAAACCGTCATACCTACCCAATTAGTATAACTAGATACAAGTTCGCATTCCTCTTAGAATATGTCACAATCCCTTTGTCCACGATGTCATTGAACACAAGTCATGGTCAAACAGTCAACTTGTTTTGTTCAATACTTTCTCGATTCCGAATGTGTTGATAATTCAAATGACATTGATCCAATCAATTCATTTGAGTCCGGCCGAACATTTCATCAACATTATTCCTACGAGAGGCCCAAGCTTGACATCTCTCCGAGGAGGGACAAATCCATTTAGCTTATTATTCTTCCCTACGTGAATCCGATTATGCCAATCATACCCTTTATAACTTCCCGGTTAAAGGTAGCGTTTGAATATGTCAAACATAATGTTCATCAAGTGGAAGACTATAATAACTTCATGTCTAAGGATTCAAATGACATAACTATTATGAGATATATGTATGACACAGACCATGACATAAATCTCATAAAGCGGGTCATGTCCAGTACCTTGTTCCAAACAAGTACCCATAAATCTAACATGATCATCCCATGACCATTTAGCCTTTATACTAGTGCTTAACAAGTACTAGGGACGGAGATTATTATAAGTAAACATGAACAATAATAATAATCAAAACATCTCTTTATTGATATGAAATAAATGATAACAATTACAACGTTTATTAAACGTGCCTAGGGCACCACTACCAACAGTACATTCTCGATGGGCCTCTCCCTGCTGAACCACCGCCTACTGCCCCTAGGGTAGAAAGAGACAATTACAAGAAACATCGTAATGATTCTAGAGATGTAAGTTGTCTCATGCTTGCTGCTATGTGCTCAAAACTCCAACAAAGTTTGGAACATTTGGAAGCCTATGAGATAGGCGTGGAGTTGAGAACCATGTTTCAAGAGCAAGCTAGGCAAGAGAGGTACAAGACCATTGTTGCATTCACTACTAGTAAAATGAATGAAGGGCAACAAGTGAGTCCTCACTTTCTTAAAATGAAAGGTTATGTAGAGCACCTTGAGAAACTTGGCTATCCAATCCCATTGGAGCTAGCCACGGATCTCATTCTTAATTCATTGCCTAAAAGTTATAATCAGTTTGTAATGAATTATAACATGCATGGAATGGATAAGAATCTCTCTGAGTTGCATGGGATGCTCAAAACTGCAGAGATGAAAATTGTGGAGAAAGGTTCTCCCGTGCTCTTGGTTCATGATGGGAAGAAGCCTGGTGCCAAATGCAAGGGTAAGGCAAAAGTTGTCAAACCCAAGATAAGCAAGGCAAAGGTTGCCAAGGCTTCTGAGGCAAAACCCGATACACAAAAGGATGCAATTTGTTTCCATTGTCAAGAAATTGGTCATTGGAAACGTAATTGCAAGGCTTTCTTGGAAGAGCAAAAGAAGAAGAAGAGCAGCAAGGCTGCGTCGACTTCAGGTATCTATATGATAGATATTCTCCTTTCTACCACTGATTCTTAGGTATTGGATACCGGATGTGGTTCTCACATTTGTCTAAATGTGCAGGGACTAAAGAATAGGAGACTGCTTAAAGAAGGTGAAGTAGATCTACGCGTGGGGAATGGAGCAAGAGTTGCTGCATTAGCCGTAGGGACTTATGAATTCACTTTACCTTCCGGATTAATTCTTGTTTTGAACAATTGTTACTATGTTCCGGATTTAAGCAGAAATATTATTTCAATTTCTTGTTTGGATAATGAAGGTTTTAAGTTTCTTATTGAGAATAAGAAATTTTCTATTTATTTAAATGATGTGCTTTATGGTATTGCTAATTCATTTAATTGCCTTTATGTCTTGGATGTCAAGAATGAAAATAATGTCTATCATGTAAATAAGAAATCTAAACCTAATGATATAAATCATACTATTTGTGGCATTGCCGTCTTGGTCATATTGCTAAGACACCTTTTACCAAGTTGGGTGAAAGGGCAAGTGACTTATTGGGGTTGATACATTCCGATGTATGCGGACCATTAAGTAGCAATGCTAGGGGAGAATTTCAATACTTCATAACCTTCACTGATGATTATAGTAGATTTGGGTATGTTTACCTAATGAAACATAAAAGTGAAGCATTTGAGATATTTAGAATATTTCAAAATGAAGTAGAAAAACAACTTGGAAAAAGTATAAAGGCACTTCGATCAGATCGAGGTGGTGAATACTTAAGTCAAGAATTTGATGATCATCTAAAGAATTGTGGAATAGTTTCACAATTGACTCCACCTGGAACACCACAATGGAATGGTGTGTCCGAGAGGAGGAATCGGACTTTGTTAGACATGGTTCGATCAATGATGAGTCAAGTTGATCTTCCAATATCCTTTTGGGGTTACGCCCTAGAAACCGCTGCTTTCACACTAAATCAAGTTCCAACTAAATCGGTTCCAAAGACTTCATATGAGATGTGGAGTGGAAAGAAACCTAGTTTATCTTTCATGAGGATTTGGGGTTGCGAAGTTTATGTCAAGAGACTTATCTCTGACAAACTAGCACACAAATCTGATAAATGTATTTTCGTGGGATATCCTAAGGAAACTAGAGGATATTACTTTTACAACCGCGAGGACAACAAAGTGTTTGTTGCCCGAACTGGTGTCTTTCTAGAGAAAGAGTTTCTCTCCAAAGAAATCAGTGGGAGTAAAATAAATCTTGAAGAAATTCGAGACCCAGAAAATAACATGGAACCAATAGTGGAACAAGAACAAGAACCACAAGGAGTTGTGGAACCTGTTCAAAATACACAAGCATCTCGCAGATCTAGTAGGTTACGATCCGAGCCCGAGAGATATGGATTTCTCGTAACGGATAGTAATGAGGTAGAAATCATTGAGAATGATGAACCGTCAACCTACCAAGAAGCGATGTCTTCTCCTGATTCGGACAAGTGGCTTGGAGCCATGGAATCCGAATTGCAATCCATGCAAGACAATCAAGTTTGGAATTTGATTGATGCGCCCGAAGGTGTAAAAACCATAGGATGCAAATGGGTCTTCAAGAAGAAGACTGACATGGATGGGAAGGTGCATACTTACAAAGCTAGGCTTGTAGCGAAGGGTTATAGGCAAGTTCATGGTATTGACTATGATGAGACCTTCTCACCCGTAGCAATGATCAAGTCTATAAGAATTTTGCTTGCCATTTCCGCATATCATGACTATGAAATATGGCAGATGGACGTCAAAACCGCTTTCCTGAATGGAAAACTCCAAGAGGATGTGTATATGACACAACCAGAAGGTTTTGAACAAGATTCTAAGGTATGCAAATTGCAAAGATCCATCTATGGATTGAAGCAAGCTTCTAGGAGTTGGAATCTCCGTTTTGATGAATCAGTCAAAGAGTTTGGTTTCATCAAGAACGAAGATGAGCCTTGTGTATACAAGAAGATTAGTGGGAGCATAGTGCTTTTCCTTGTTTTATACGTGGATGGCATATTGCTCATTGGAAACGACATTCCTACACTTCAGTCTGTGAAGACTTGGTTAGGAAAGTGCTTCGCAATGAAAGATATGGGTGAAGCCGCATATATTCTTGGCATTAAAATCTATAGAGATAGATCAAGGAGGCTACTTGGTTTAAGCCAAAGTACATACATTGACAAGGTCATTAGAAGATTCCGTATGGAAAATTCTAAGAGAGGAACCTTGCCCGTGTTACATGGAGTTTCTCTAAGCAAGACTCAATGTCCTAAGACAAAAGATGAGCGTGAGAAAATGAATGATGTTCCATATGCTTCGTCAATTGGGTCCATCATGTATGCCATGATTTGTACTAGGCCGGATGTATCTTATGCTTTGAGCATGACAAGTAGATACCAATCCGACCCTGGCGAAAATCACTGGATAGCCGTAAAAGCTATTCTTAAGTACTTGAGAAGGACTAAAGACTCGTTTTTGGTCTATGGAGGAATGGAAGATGATCTCGTTGTAAATGCTTACACGGATGCAAGCTTCCAAACCGACAAAGATGATAGCCGATCGCAATCGGGTTTTGTGTTTATGTTAAATGGTGGAGCTGTAAGCTGGAAGAGTTCCAAGCAAAGTACAACCGCTGATTCTACAACAGAAGCTGAGTATATTGCTGCATCGGATGCTGCAAAGGAAGCTGTTTGGATTAAGAAGTTCATAACTGAACTTGAAGTGGTTCCTAGTATTGCTAATCCAATAGACCTTTATTGTGATAATAATGGTGCTATTGCTCAAGCAAAGGAACCAAGAGCACATCAGAAATCCAAACACATACTTAGGCGTTTTCATATCATTCGAGAGATCGTTGATAAGGGAGACGTGAATATATGCAGAGTACCTACTGATGACAATGTTGCGGACCCGCTAACAAAGGGACTTCCACAAGCTAAACATGATGGTCATGTTAGGTCCATGGGTATTAGATACATGGGAGATTGGGCCTAGGGCAAGTGGGAGATTGTTGGTAGTGGTGCCCTAGGCACGTTTAATAAACGTTGTAATTGTTATCATTTATTTCATATCAATAAAGAGATGTTTTGATTATTATTATTGTTCATGTTTACTTATAATAATCTCCGTCCCTAGTACTTGTTAAGCACTAGTATAAAGACTAAATGATCATGGGATGATCATGTTAGATTTATGGGTACTTGTTTGGAACAAGGTACTGGACATGACCCGCTTTATGAGATTTATGTCATGGTCTATGTCATACATATATCTCATATTAGTTATGTCATTTGAATCCTTAGACATGAAGTTATTATAGTCTTCCACTTGATGAACATTATGTTTGACATATTCAAACGCTACTTTTAACAGAGTAGTTATAAAGGGTATGATTGGCATAATCGGATTCACGTAGGGAAGAATAATAAGCTAAATGGATTTGTCCCTCCTCGGAGAGATGTCAAGCTTGGGCCTCTCGTAGGAATGATGTTGATTAAATGTTTGGCCGGACTCAAATAAATTGATTGGATCAATGTCATTTGGATTATCAACATATTCGGAATCGAGAAAGTATTGAACAAAACAAGTTGACTCTTTGACCATGACTTGTGTTCAATGATATCGTGGACAAAAGGATTATGACATATTCTAAGAGGAATGCGAACTTGTATCTAGTTATACTAATTGGGTAGGTATGACGGTTTGCTAGAAACTAATCATATCTTATGGTTTCATGTTTGAACCCATTGCCAACTTAGTATAATCCTAGATGGTCACACACAATAGAACGAATCTTTAAAAGGACTATATTGGAATTTTGGAAATTCTGGACATTCTGGAAAGTGGGCGACCGCACAGTATGGACTGGGCGGCCGCACACTTATCTCAGTTTTGTACCAGTTTTGCTTCAGATAGTTGTGCGACCGCACAAAGGCTTTTGGGCGGCCGCACAGTACTGTCGGGTGGCAGATTCCTAATTTGATTAGGAAACGAATTTTGGACGGATTTTGACACAAGTTTCCTATTTGGAATAGGTTATACTTGTGTATAAAAGACCAAATTCGGCCAGCACTCAAAGCTAATGATTTGGTGAGTCTCAAAGAGTTTGAGAGAGGGTTTATTTTGTTCCAAGACATTCTTGGTTGAGGAACAAAATAATACACAAAATAAATTCCATATAGTTCTTTTGATTGTGAAAAAGTGTTTCACAATTTGGTCTAGCAACCAAGATCAAAGAAGCTCCTTTGATATTCGTTCGAAGTGTGGATACCGCTAGAGGGTGAAAATCATCATCTTCAAAGTTCGTGTTCAAGCTTTGTGATCGTGATCAAGTCTTCAAACCTCCACCAAAGACCAAGAGAATTTGATAGCCATCAAGGGTTAGTTTATTCCTTTATTCTCTTGTCGTATTTGATTTAATCATATGAACGGATCTATGGGCTTTGGGTTTCAAAATTTTAAATGCTAAATTCCGCTGCGCATGTTTGATCGAAACCCAACAGTGGTATCAGAGCCCCGTTCATGTTGATTATTTCAATACCTAGATCATGTTATGTGTATATAAATTGTTTATGTGCCTTGCATGAATTGAATATTGGAATATATGTTGTTTATGTGTTTTGTGATTTTATGTGGTTTATTGTTTTGCAACTTTAATCGCACGATTCAATCGCAATAAATAAATTATGGTGGATTCAGAATTGTTGATTATTAATTTTTGATTGGATCAAAGTTTTAATAATCGGGGAAAAACGATTTTGAGACAAAATTTTCGAACTTTGAAAATTCTGCACATTCTGATGGTACTGGGCGACCGCACAAAACTCCTCGGGCGGCCGCACAGTTTTGCGCGACCGCACAAGGGTTTTCTGGGCGGCCGCACAAGTTGATCAGAAGGTCTGATTTTGGTTGAAAAACCAGAATCTGGAATTTTTCGAAAGATTCAACAAAACCAGTAACAGAACCAGTCCAGACTTGCTGATCTGGAATGGGTTTTGGGTAGTTGGTTTGTGTGTGGATTTTGGGGTTTGATTTTCCTATTTGTTTTAGTCTTGTGATTCTAAGATTGGTTCAAGGTTTGGATGGCTAATCTGCGTTCATCGAGATTGTGTTTCCCAAGCTCCCATGAGCTCCAATACAACACTCCAGCAAAAGTCGCTCATGCAGGGAGCGCACCTCTATCTATCGCAATTTCAAAATCCTTCTTTTATCGAGTCTTTGTTTTCTTTTTTTCTTTTTTTCTTTGTCGATGTCCTCGGCGGGTGTTTTTACTTTCGTCGACGCATTTTGCTTTGCAATCCACGTCGCCGAGGGGCTCTGTAGACACCCCGCCTTGGACCTCTCACCCCGATTGCATACAAAGTATTTTTATTTAACTTATGTTTGTTGATTTCTGTTACTTCGGTTAAGTTCCTAACTGATTCCGTTAGTTTTGGACTAAACTGCATAACAGAGTTAACTTTTAGGGTCATTCTGTCCTTTTCTGCCGCGGGCGCTTCCGGAACTGTTAACGGGCTGCGCGCGCGTCTCGCCCCAAAAGCGGGACTCACGCGCTTCCCACTTTGGCAGTAACGGATTGCACCTTATTTCCCTCATTTTCCTAGTTCACAAAATAACCTCTTTTTACATCCAAGTTCATCCCCCCTTTGTTCCAAAAAAACTCCCAATCCCATTATTCTAGCCCTTTCATTAAAACAAAAATATTTCTTTTTATTAATATTTGATTTTCTTTTTATTATTTATTTATTATTTTTATTTATCTTATTTGTGATTGGTCAACTCCATCTCACATGGATTGACCAATTTCCCTCCAAGTCTTCCCTCCTATTTTTAACTATAAAAGCCATCTTCTTCTACCTTAGAAAAGGGACCAACTTCATCTTCCCTACAAGAAATATACACAAGTTCTCTCAACACATTTTCCCTACAAACAAACACTACACAAAGTGTTGCACAACCATTTCTCTACAAACAACACCATCTTCAAGTCAAAGTCTAAGGTCCTCTTTTCTAAAGGTACTTTTATTCTTCTTCTCTTTTATTCTAGTCTTACTAGTATGCAATCCCCATCAATTGGGACATGACCAAATGACCACTTTACTACATTAAAGTTGGTTAAGGTTATCTCCCTACATTTTAATCTCTACTTTAATTTCCTATACATTTCTTAATGTAATTGTTTAGCATAAATTTATAAATAAAACAATTCTCTTTTCTTCCCCTTTTTCTTTACATTATAATTGTTAGCACTGTTAATAAATTGAAGGACATTTAGCATTAGAACACCAATAGTAGCAAGACCCGCATAAGCGGGGCGGAGTGTGTGTTTAAGTACTTCCCACTCCGTCACCTAACCCCCGAACCCTTCTCTCCCGAATCTCTGGTTTTGTACATAAATTAGGCTATTTCTAGGTTTTTCTTATGTTCCTTTAAAAACATAGGTGGCGACTCTAAACAATCTAAAACAAGTTAGACATCCTAGGATAATTCACCGCTCTAGCCAAGTTGTGGTTTCCCGGGGTATCTACACTCACTAGCCATTTTTATTCTAACAATCATTAAACAAGAGATAGACATGAAGTAAATAAGGATAGAGATACTTAGTCTTGATAATTGATGCAAGAGAGAAAATATATTGATGAGAAATCTTCAATACTTGTATATAACTTCAATCTTCAATGGTACAAGAACACTTGAATAATTCCCAAAAGTCTAGAATTATTTGGGAATTAATTAATGTTAATGATATGAAAATAATCTAGAGTGTGTTTACAAGAATTTTAGGATCCATTTGGATGATTTTTGGATACTTAAAAAGGCTGAAAACCATATTTTAAAGGAGGTACCGGTTCGGAACAGCAAGGGTCTGATCGGTACAGTGCAAAATATGGAAATTGGTCTTCTTGCAATGAGGTCCGATCAGATGTTTGGTGTTGACCGACTATCTTCCTTTGAAATCTGAAAACCATATTTTAAGGAGGTCCGATGGTTTTGTGTGTTAGGTCCCTCGGACTTTGCTGGGCTGCTGCCTTCTTACTTAATTTTTCCTTGTATTCAGCAACAACTTTGAGGCCACAATTTCAATTTCTTTTAATGTTCATGGCCACACATGCTTCTAGTATCTCTCCTGCCTCTTAAGTCCATTTCCCATGTTCACTATTCTTTATTTTTCTTTCCTTTTCTTGTGAAAGATTGCCTTCATCTCCCAATTTGCTGCAAGAAAATGTACGAAATCGAGTAAACGACCAAAATGACCCGCGCACTATACGAATACAACCAAAATGACCCGCGTACTATCTAAACTACCAAATCAACCTGCGTACTATTCATAAATTAACCAAATCAACCTAAATCGTTAATTAAAGTTAGTAGATATCAACTATCGTTAGAAATCTAACGGATATAACAATAAAACTTTCTAGTGGCATATACTGAACAATTACCTGAAAGTATAGGGAGCTTATTGTGTTAATGATAAACTAATAACCAATTTTTTCTTTTTATTGTTTTTTTTTCCGATACTAATTAAACCAACGAGTGTAAATTCTTATTTTAGAATTTTTAAGAAACTTAAATTAAAAAAATGAAATATAAAAATATATAAAAAAATCAAGAAATTAAAACAAACCATTTGTTAACAACACCGCCCCCAACCACTAACACTACCGTCCAATATTCCCCACAGCCACCACTGCACCACCGTCCATTAGCAACACAACCATCCATTAACAAGATCAAGATCAAAGTTCGTAGCTTGTTGATCTGGGTTAATCAACTTGTAAACAAAAGGTAAGAAACCAAAACCAGCTTCTAAAGTCTTTCGTATAATAAAAATCAAAAGCTTAAATTAACAACAAAAATCAAATTAAAAATTTAACAATTTGAGAAAAAATCACAATATAATCAGCATCATTGGTGCATTCACAGATTGCTCTATTTCCCATGTGAAATTTCTCAAATCACAGCCCGTACACAGATTTTAACAATCTTCGCAACTTTGACTGATTCTCCCTGATTGTTGATGTTCGGAACACAATAGATCTCCGTACCGGCATCGAAATCCGGTCAATCCTACCTTCTTCCGACAACCGGAGCACCGGTTAACCTCCCTGTTCACCACCACCGCCTTCGTAAAACTTCAAGAGAGAATTAGAGAGCTTTGTAGAGAGAGAAAATGAGTTTGGATGCGGTGGCCATTGTAGGTTGGGGAGTATTTGAATTTCAGTGGCTAAGGATTTAGTTGATGTTGAAGAAGACGGATGGGTCTGTGTTGAAGAAGAGGGACGGGTCTTGAACAGAGTGGGGAGGGAAACCTGGAAAGAGAAAGGTTTTGGGTAGATTTAGGTTGAAGGAAGGTGGGATGGGGTGCCCTGGGTCATGGGTAATGAATTAACATTACAACATTATCAAATTCATGAAATGGAGCTAAATGTAAATTAATATTTTTGATTTTATGATTTTGTTAGGGTATGGGGGCAATTTGAAAGTTATATTGTAATATTCGTTAAATTACTAACGGTAGTTAATATCCACTAACTTTTATTAATAATTTAGGTTGATTTGGTTCATTAATTAATAGTACGCAGGTTGATTTGGTAGTTTAGATAGTACGCGGGTCATTTTGGTTGTATTCATATAGTACGCGGGTCATTTTGGTCATTTACTCGTACAAAATCTGTCCAAAACAAACACTATACCACCAAGCACATTATATCCGCATAATGAAAATAAAGTAAACTAATTTAAATTAAATGCAACTAAATGGAGATAAAATGATAATTAAATTATACTATATTATACTATACTGTTGGGTTTCGGAGATTCTTGCGCAGCGGAATATAGCATTTAAAATTTTATGAAACCCAAAAGCCCATAGATCCGTTCATATGATTAAATCAGGACAACAATATGAATAGAGGAAAAACTAACCCTTGATGACTTTGAATTCTAGCTTTGATCTTGGTGGAGATTTGAAGCTTGATCACAATGAAAGTAAGAACACGAACTTTGAAGATGATGAGCTTCACCCTCGAGCGGTATCCACACCACGAACGAATATCAAAGAGCTTCTTGATCTTGGTTGCTAGACCAAAATTATGAAACACACTTTCACAATTTTATATGACTATATGGAATTTTATTTGTGTATTATTTTGTTCTTCAATCAAAAGATATCTTGGAACAAAATAAACTCTCTCAAACTCTTTTGAGACTCACCAAAACATTGGGGAAGAGTGCTGGCCGAATTTGGCCTTTTATACACAAGTAGGACCTATTCCAAATAGGAAACTTGTGTCAAAAACCGTCCAAAATTCGTTTCCTAATCAAATTAGGAATCTGTCCCCGACAGTACTGTGCGGCCGCCCAAAGAAGGCTGTGCGGTCGCCCAACTTTGGGCGGTTGCCCGGTTCATTTTGGGCGGTCGCCCGCCTGGCCAGAATCTCTGAAAAATTCCACTTTAGTCCTTTTAAAGATTCGCTCTATTGTGTGTGACCCTCTAGGATTATACTAAGTTGGCAATGGGTTCAAACATGAAACCATAAGATATAATTAGGTTCTAGCAAACCGTCATACCTACCCAAATAGTATAACTAGATACAAGTTCGCATTCTTTTTAGAACATGTCATAATCCCTTTGTCCACGATGTCATTGAACACAAGTCATGGTCAAACAGTCAACTTGTTTTGTTCAATACTTTCTCGATTCCAAATATGTTGATAATCCAAATGACATTGATCCGATCAATTCATTTGAGTCCGGCCGAACATTTCATCAACATCATTCCTACGAGAGGCCCAAGCTTGACATCTCTCCGAAGAGGGACAAATCCATTTAGCTTATTACTCTTCCCTACATGAATCCGATTATGCCAATCATACCCTTTATAACTACCCAGTT
The DNA here is from genome assembly GCA_026119855.1 of Campanula takesimana. Taxonomy (NCBI): domain Eukaryota; kingdom Viridiplantae; phylum Streptophyta; class Magnoliopsida; order Asterales; family Campanulaceae; genus Campanula; species Campanula takesimana. Next base: position 585,231 of record JAOWBW010000359.1, on the reverse strand, counting down.
AAAGGTAGCGTTTGAATATGTCAAACATAATATTCATCAAATGGAAGACTATAATAACTTCATGTCTAAGGATTCGAATGACATAACTAATATGAGATATATGTTCGACATAGACCATGACATAAATCTCATACAGCGGGTCATGTCCAGTACCTTGTTCCCAAACAAGTACCCATAATCTAACATGATCATCCATGATCATTTAGCCTTTATACTAGTGCTTAACAAGTACTAGGGACGGAAATTATTATAAGTAAACATGAACAATAATAATAATCAAAACATTTCTTTATTGATATGAAATAAATGAAAACAATTACAACGTTTATTAAACGTGCCTAGGGCACCACTACCAACAATCTCCTACTTGCCCTAGGCCCAATCTCCCATGTATCTAATACCCATGGACCTAACATGACCATCATGTTTAGCTTGTGGAAGTCCCTTTGTTAGTGGGTCCGCAACATTGTTATCAGTAGGTACTCTGCATATATTTACGTCTCCCCTATCAACGATCTCTCAAATGATATGAAAACGCCTAAGTATGTGTTTTTGGATTTCTGATGTGCTCTTGGTTCCTTTGCTTGAGCAATAGCACCATTATTATCACAATAAAGGTCTATTGGATTAGCAATACTAGGAACCACTTCAAGTTCAGTGATGAACTTCTAATCCAAACAGCTTCCTTTGCAGCATCTGATGCAGCAATATACTCAGCTTCCGTTGTAGAATCAGCGGTTTGTCTTTGCTTGGAACTCTTCCAGCTTACAGCTCCACCATTTAACATAAACACAAAAACCCGATTGCGATCGGCTATCATCTTTGTCGGTTTGGAAGCTCCATCCGTGTAAGCATTTACAACGAGATCATCCTCCATTCCTCTATAGACCAAAAACGAGTCTTTAGTTCTTCTCAAGTACTTAAGAATCGCTTTTACAGCTATCCAGTGATTTTCGCCAGGGTCGGATTGGTATCTACTTGTCATGCTCAAAGCATAAGATACATCCGGCCTAGTACAAATCATGGCATACATGATGGACCCAATTGCCGAAGCATATGGAACATCATTCATTTTCTCACGCTCATCGTTTGTCTTAGGACATTGAGTCTTGCTTAGAGAAA